>OX578135.1:54249394-54684394 GCA_951213105.1 Amaurobius ferox
GTGCAGGTAGCGGCCTATTGCTCGGTATGACCAACCAGTATCCCGCACCCGATTATACGACCACGTTCAAACTCGTCTAATTGCTTAGACGTTTTTTTTTTTTGCTTTAAAAAAAATGTCTTCGGCAACGTTGTAGATATTGAAGTACACACATATTGAAGTAAAATGTTGATGATGAGATGAGTTGCATCTCTAACAATTAAGCAACTGAGACGATAAACGTATTTTATATTCGGATATACATTGAAGAGTTCAATTCTGAATGAATCCTTTAACTTTCATATATTTTCTCGTTTACCATTTAAATAGTATTGTTTCATCCAAAACACGGTATGAATTTTTGATACAAAACATTAACACACAATATTCTGACTCAAATTAGCAGATTCGCTCTAAAACATTTTCCAACTTTGCATGCACAGTGAAAACACGGATATAAAAATTCGGGATAAGTCGGACAAAACAAATAAAATTCTAAACTTCAAGCGTAATAGCTTTTTCCTAGATAAAAAAAATATATCTGTTTGAGACTAAAAGAAATGCTAAGTTATTTTCTTCCGCTAAGAATTGAAGGGAGCCGTGACTGAATTCGTAGAATTCTAAACAAAGGAGACGAATTCTAAGGAAAAATAAATATGCAAGCTATACGTTTTTCTGATTTTGTGTACTGTCTAAATTTGAAAAAAAAGCACTAGAGTTAAAATAAATTCAAGACAAAAGCTATAGTTGTAATATTTATAAATATATGAAATGATTTCTAACAATTGTCTTTAAAAACAGCTTTATGTATCTCTTGTTTTGAAGTAAACGTTTTTTGGATGTAGTGATTTATTATAAACACATGTGAAAGATACATTAATCCATTATATATTCTTATTATTAGTCATTATATTCATCAATATTTAAACTTGTCAGAGACAGGGAAAGTAACACTCACCAAGAAATATATTACATTTTTTAATACGTTTGTTCTTTTCGTTTAGCAATGTATGGTAGTTAGCGTTGAAAATAATTAGAATATTCAAAAGTGGTCCTATTAACTCTCTCTCTTTTGTTGAAATTTCAAGTATTTATGTTTCAGTCTTGTATTTCAAATTTTAAACGCCAGCTACCCTTTATTTTGCCTCCAGGAGAAAAGTAAAAAAAGTCTATATCCTAGGTTCTGCTCCGTAGGTCATGCTATAAGTTTGCAAATATTTAGTCTTCTAGGTCATTGAAAGGCTCTATTAGAGCCTGGAAAGGTTTAAAACATGTTTCTCACTACCGGTGGAGGAAATAAAAAATTTGGCTCTGTTGGGTTCGGTTCCGTGGTCTATTCTATAAGTATGTCAATATTTAACCTTAACAAATTAGCAAACATCATATCATATATTTTCGGCTATTTGATCGTGTTAAACAACTTCGCTGCCTGACATGCAGAGCTACTCAATGATATTTTATATAAGTAATTTTAAATCAACAGTTTCTATTGAAACCCATTAATTCATCCACAACTTTAAAGTGCAGCAAAAGCAAAATATATTGTTGGCATTATAATTTTATAAGATTGGGCATTATTCGTGATCAAAATATATCGTGGAAATTCCCTGAATGCAATAAAATGCATGTTTTTAACCTTAGAACATTAACGTTATATTTTACAGTCTATATGCTGTTAAAATTAAGTGTCCTGTTCGTGCCATTTTGAGTCTATATGATATCAAAATCAAGGTACCTGTATATACCATTTTGAGTTTATATGACGTTAAAATTAAGGTTCCTGTACATACTATTTTGAGTCTATTTAATGTTAAAATTAAGGTTCCTGTATATACAAGACGGCATAGCAGCCGTCATTATCGCTGAAATCCAAAGCAACTACTTGGAGTGGAACTAGAATCTTCAATTAATAGCTTGTTTCTCTCATGATATGGAGAACATTTTAAGTATTCAAAACTCCTTCCGTTAGTAATTAGTTCAATTTAGTGCATAACAACTACGCATTTTGAACAATTATTTAACAGTCATAAGCCATGCCACTTACACTTTCCATTGAGTAAACACTGCCAGATAACAAAACAAGAGATCTATATAGCTGTAATAATGGAGAATACAGCAAGCTGTATATAGGAGCAAATGGACCGTTTCTGCACTGACACAAACTTATTGAATAATACAATTTTAGGCGCTATGACTTTTTATAATTAAAGCAATTGCAATTACACACATATATATATACACTGTTATATACTGTAAATTTAAATAGAATAAAAACAGAAATGTAAGCCATGACATATACAACAATGAAATAAAAACAATGGTTAAAAATATAAGAATTATCCAGGCGTCTTTCCAATTGCCCATTTATGATCTCAGGTCTCCCAGTACCTGCTGGAAATATTGTTGCTTGAAGCAGATGCTAAGAAGAGGAGTTTTTAAAGGGCTATAACTAACATACCATTTTGTGATAAAATGTTGAAGTACATTAATATGTCTTTAGGAACTGTTATTAAAAGCCTTGATTCAAATGTACCCAATCGTTTATATATGGACTCACATTATTTTAAAAAAATTTATTTTTATAAGAAATGGTATCTTGAACGATAAGAATGATGGCATTTGAGAAAAAAATAATTAAAAAAAAAATCTGTCAACACACTTTTAACAAACTTAAGTATACAGATATCTATGATGTTTAGCAGGCATATAAAATGATAGAACAATGCAAAATATGTGCGACCAGCCGTCCTGGATTTATAAACAAATAGTTCTATCCTGTAGAAAGCAGAAATTTTTCTTGGTGACAAAAAAAACTTGATTTACCAAAACTTTTTTTGTCCGACACGTGTAGCTTCACTAATAGAACAATTTGGTCCGGAATGTGGATTCTGAATCAGCAGTTATGCATACTCAGCGCTATCTACCTATACCTGTGATTCAGACTCAGGTTCCATAGATATTGGCCGTTAGAATACAGCTGGGTCGTGTTGTACGTGCAGAGTATTCGACAAGTTAAATGTCTGCATTGACGACCCTAAAGAATTTCTTATTAGGAGCTAGCTCTCTTGACTCAGAATTTATTTCCCAATATTGCGTTTGCAGCCAAACTATTTCAAGGTAAATTATTTCCGTATGCATTGCATGTAAATTGATGCAATATATATAAACTGAATGTGCAATATATATAAAGTGAAGCATTAAGTATGTAATATATTTCAACTGAAGCAGTATACGTGGCTAATGCGACATCAGATATACAGGGTGATTCAAAAGTTCGAAGCAAAAGTAAAACGCTATAAAAAATATCTATGGGCCGGTGAGACATGCGGTTTGCAGATAAATATTCACTGTGGTAAGGTATTTTGTATGGCATGAAAAAAAATAGTTCAAACTCTCGTCACTCGGGGCGCTGCGGCAGAAAAAGCCATGACGGTGACTTATGCATGGATGTGATAGTACACATGACTGGCCTGCGAGATCCCCAGATCTCACACCTTGAGATTTTTTGTTGTGGAGATACCTAAAATCACGGGTCTATAGAGGAAAGCCCCAGTCCTTACCAGCACTGAAAGACGCCTTACATCAGGAGGTAGCAGCCATTCCCGTTAATACGCTGATTCATGCTGCATCAGTCGTAATACCGCGACTGCACTCAGTACTGGAATGTAGTGGTGGACACATAGAGCACTTGCAGCTGTAAATCATGCTGAAATAAAATATTTCATTTCACAATTATTACCTCGCATTGTTTTCTTCGCAGCAATCGAGGCTTTGAGCTATTTTTTTTCATTCCATAAAAATCCCCCACCACGGTGAATATTAATCTGAAAACTGCATGTCTCTCCGACCCATAGATTTTTTTTATAGCGTTTTACTTTTGCTCTCAACTTTTGAATCACCCGGTATATGCAAGAACTTGAGTAAAAACGAATTGTTCCTGTCATAACTGTTAAACATATTTAAAAACAATAAATTTACATACTGTGTAAATCAAATACCTCTCGTGATAAAATATGATTATATTAAAAAGTATATTTAAACAAAATTATTCACAAATATAAGCTTTAATTCGTATGTATGTATCAAGTTATCTATTTATCATATCTTTGAACCCTTTAGAACGGCTCGTATTAACAAATATCGCTAGGTTCTAATATTGGTGGAATTAAACAGAGAAATCTAGAAAATTTCTCATCCGGAGCATTTGTCACTTTGATGCAATTATCTAATGTTTTTCTCGGGAATAGCGTTTGCATAGAATATCGTTTTCGTTCTCGCACATATTTTCTCCACATTGAATGTGATGTGAATTATTTTATTAAATTAGGGTGATTTACATATTTTACGTTCTGCTTCAAAATCTGTTTTCCGTTTTCGAATCATGCAAATCACAATTTGACTCTATATGAAGGCATGATCGCGCTTCCATTTCAGGTGCATTACCAGGTTTCGCATTGGTCACATGCGTCACATGGTCACACGTAGCAATAAATATTGCTACGTATTTCAATTTCGCGGGCATTGTCGAAACCGACAAATTTGGGCTTTCGATAGCTGGGTAACTCCATATAGAATCACCCAGTGGTGGTTGCATGACCATTTTTGAAAATTTTATATTTTCACAAATTTTCCTGCATATTTCATCAGATGGAAAACGATGTTTAAAAATTTTTCATCTAGCTCTTTTATTTGGTAGATTCAATTTTTCAACTCTAAATTTGATGAATTTTGATGTTCAAGCAAATTTAAATATCTTGGAACTCAAAAGAGTTAGATACTTGGAATAAAAACTCTATTTTACTAGCCTTAAAGTGGTCTACACTCCATGCCATTATAAAGTTCGTGTAACTGCAACCTGAGTGGCAGAAATCTATCATTTCACTTTTCGAACGTTTTGGTGTGGAGCACCCTCTCTTCAGAACATTTTTGGAAAATACAATTTTTGCAGGGGGTAGGGGGGTTATCGAACGATCGCCTAAAAAAACGTGACAGACAGACGGATAGACGGAAAGGCTGACACTTGGCAATTAGTATATATAGATAGATAATTAATCAAATTTTGATTATGATATTATTTAGTTTGAAAAATCAAATTATTTGATCTCCCGAGCTCAATTTTTGATAACACACAAAACTTTCTCTGTATTTACGCGGAGTATAGGCTCGTTAAATATGCCTGTCCGAAAGTACCTCCTAAAAGTAAAAGGTTAAAGGAAGGATGGTGGAGATCTTGTGACTACTATACGAAATTGGGTTCCGATCTTAATTGCGTAGCACTGTCTCCACCGTCCAAATAGTTGCCTTATACACTCCGATAGGTCGGATGGCGTGGGTGGCAAAAGGTAAAGATATTTAATCTAAATACGCCCTGTACAAATGCTAAGTATGCCGAGGAGATATGCTAAGTATATCAAGGACTAATTTAGTATGCAAGTATTAGTTCAATATGTGAAGGATTAATTAAACTATTTTTGTCATATACATAGACATATAATAATATCTTCAAGTATGTTATTGTGTATATATATGTTTTTGATCCATCTATATCCAGGATATAAAGTCAGACAATAAATTGTAATAGCAAGGCTTTTTTTTTTAAATCTGTAGCAGTTTGAAAATTTCACGGGTTATTAAAATATCTATAACATGATACTTGAAATAAGTCATTATTTTAGTTCTGCTTTGATTTAAGTGCACCTGTCTTGGAAATATTAAAAAATAATTAAATTTTACATCTAATGGTAAAATTCCATTCGATATAAAAGTTAACGAAATTAAATGAACAATCTTGAACTTTTGCATCCTCTTCAATGGGATTTCACATCATTAGAAATCAGATTTTTATTACATTAAAATATTCTTATTTGCTTTCTGCAAGTGTAAATTTTAGCCAATTTACAAAATCCTTTGTTGTTACAGGCTGCATAATGTTCATTACTATTTATAGCTTGGAATTTTACAGGATGTGACGTCTATATAACTTTTGGAAATTATATTCCTCACTTGCGTTATAATTTATGGACTTTATATTAACAACTACTGACTGGTTCGGTTACGTAGACCAATCGCCGAACCAAGTAACATTCTGCGATCCTGCAGGATAAGTTTCGGATGCTGGATAAGAGAGTTAGTCCTGCTGAAGTTCTGGTAAGAGTCTGGTTGATAGCTGGGGAACAGTTAAGTTGGAAGTTGAAAGTGTTAAGAGTAAAGTTGATGTGTGAGTGAAAAGGTGAAAAGTGCACGTTCGTGAAGCAGCCCCAAGTAGTGATACAAGTATGATCGGGAAGATATAGTATCAGTAGTTGGCCAAGATTTAGATGTCCTAAGAAGTTAGGTAAGCATGGATGATTTATAGCTATTCCAATGATTTCGAAAATATAGTATATCGCCAGGTGTGGTTAAAGTTCATTAATGATATGTCTTTAACACTTTACAACATAGTTGAAAAGTGTGTATGACTTTGTACATTCTGTCTGTCCGTCCGTTAGCACGATAACTGCTGTAAAAATGACTTTAGCAAAATGAAATTTTAGTATGTTATTCAGACGATCTGTAGAACTTATGGAATATAAATGAATAATATCACCCAATTAGTTTTGAACTAAACCCGGGTTGAAAAAATGAAATAAATTGAACCCTACGAGACCTAATTTTTCAAAAAAATGTTAAGCAAATTTAAAATTCACACATTGCTTTGAAAGTTTTATGAAATATTCAAATTATCCTATAAAATATATAAAAAAGGATTCAGCAAAATATATTCAGTAGTTTTTTATATAAAAATTAAAATAATAATTACACCCATTATATGAAGAGATCCCGTGACCATTATATGAATATATCATGTGACCATTATATGAAGAGATCACCTAACCCCCTTCAAAAGAAAATATGGCATCCATCTTGAGTCAAAATCGTGATTTTTAAAGTGATTTGTAATTTATATTTAGTGTTGTATCCGTCCCAAAACCACTTTATGTTTGCTTATATTTTGTGCATCTAAATTCTAAAACAACGGAATTACAATATATTTGAGTTTAAATGATCATAAAAATTTGAGTTAAATGACTTGTACTTCCATGGTTTTAAGTTTTTATATAAAATAAATTATTGTAGTATTGTGATAAATGAAAGGAATGGAAAATAGTTTATGAATGAAATGCTGCTTTTATAGAGAGAGCCAGGCAATTTATATTTCTATGACGTCATTTGAACAAAGTTCATTTGTTTTGATGAAGTTTTCAAATATAACAAATTATTGTAGTATTGTGATAATTTAAAAAATATCCCTGAATGTATCGCATTTTGGAGATGTATAAATCAGGAAATTTATATTTCAATGACGTCATTTGCATAAAGTTCATTGTTTTCGATTAAGTTTTCAAATATTATAAATTAGTGTAGTATTGTGATAATTTTAGAAATATTACCGATGATTGTATCGCATTGCAGTTGGAATGTGTTTCATAATCAATGATATATGAGTGATTGATCTTTCTTATTGTTAAATGACAGAGGTGTGCGATACATGCGGTTTTAGTATCAATATATAATTATTTACGCACCTAGCTGCTGTATTGTTCTTGAGTGCACAGTAAATGCGCTAACTTCCTGCAGTGTGATATTGCCCATTACCGAAAGGCAATTTTGTATCAATTACTACAAAGTTTGGGGTTATGTAACTTTTTCTAGCATATCTTTAATATATGCAACCAAGGCCTCTAACCTTTACAATGGCACCCGATCAGGGTGTAGTGTGACCAACTTCATCTGAGTAAAACCCACATATTCTTTAAGGGTCAGTTTTGCTGGTACCTCTTTATCTCAAGCCATTCCTGGAGATAATTTCCTAGAAACTGCAAAGTTAATTTCTTCTTTCAGATTCGGGAATTATTATTTTTTTATAAAAATTATAATATCACGCTGTTTTGTTACTGATGTTTGTTTGTTAAATGACTGAAAGTTACAAGAGGGAACAAAATTCACTTTTTGTCATATAAATCCTTCACTTTTCATGTAAATCAATTTGATTTTCTGGTTCAAATTTGTGCTATACAATTATTTAAGAAATATTTATAAGAAAATAATAATTATTGTGGAAGTAACTGTTATAAATATTTACAAAAGTGTCAATTCAAAATCGTAATCAATGATTAAAAATACTCTATGATCTTTAAAATAACCTAGGCTTGCAATGCACCGTTATTGGTTTCAGAAGAACTAGGCCAAATAATATCTTCATACTAAAGATTTATTACACGGATTGCGTAACATACGTAAAACAAACTAGTCTGTTTCTGTGTTTGATGAAGCCGAAAAGCACTTACAAAAGATTCCAACTATATATTTATGATTGATCACTTGGAAGTCAACTCCTGAACCATTTTCTATCCATCAGAGTGTTCTTATTTCTTTTATGTACAAATACGGCATTGTATACCCATTTTCGATAAGTGTCATTAAAAGTTCCTCGGTTAATATACGGCCTTTTAGATAAAATAGCTTTCAGGTGTCACTTACTTCTTAACTAAACGCAGCAAGTTCCCAAAACGAAAGGAAGAATGTATATATGTATATTTATTTTGTGACAGTTAGACTGGGAATGCTCCATTCTTCTTTTTATGTTAAAAATGCTTGGTTATTTTTTTCAGGAAACAACAAGTAATCTGAATGAAATTAAATATGTAATTTTGGAGACACTAAATTATCGCCATCTTGATAGAAAAATGTTGTCTTGGAAATCGCAAAGTTGTTCATATTGAGTCAAATTTCTTACCAAAATCACAAATTTTCTCCAAATTGTCCACACTTGTAGCAGACAGACATAGCTAATTGTTTTAATGTATTAAAGAACTTTTTGTGGTCCCGTAATTTTTATTATTATTGACACTGTTTTTAATATATCAATTGTTGAAACCTGAGACTCGATAAAATATGTAATTATGTAATTTAGCTAATCTATTGATAGTAATATAATTATTTTCATCAAATGCAATTATTTTCAACAAAACACATCCTTATAGACTGATAAAAAATATATATATTCTCTATAAGTCGAGAAACTTAAAATAAATCTTCTCGTTTAAAAAAGAATGCTTCAAAGATATTTTTCTTTAACATGTTTTATGGGCAAAGTTTCTAAACAGTTCTATCATTATAATAAAATGCTTTCTATCTACACCCATTTAGTTAAATAAAGATTTGAAAAATGCGTTCCGTTTTGATGTTATTTGGATTCACATTGAAGGTACCACATAGAGGGTACCAAAATTTCACAAACCCAATTTTCAAAGTATAATGTATTTTATATCTGTATTTACTTTCGTGTAGTGCAATAATAAATACAAAAATCAAAGAAGATATATGCCATTGGATCCAAATACTACTTAAACAAATGCTTTATGATTGCAGTCCCACATTTTACTATTTCAGAACTTTCTGATGTCCTTGTTTTCCATGCAGAGCTATACAATATTTTTCACTTCAGAATTAAGTATCTTGAGAAGCCATATAAAACAGAAATATACCATTTTATGTTTAAAAACATCAAGGTAGGAAGGAATAGGTTATTTCCTGCATAGAAGATGGCTTTTACATTTCGTGCCACACACACTCATGTCCAAAAGTTAAGCATACTTGGAAAAGGGCTGAAAGAAAAAGGGTCACAATAAGAGTGTCGACCTCAGTGAAACAGAATGAGTAAAACAATGTGATGCTGCAGTTTAATACGGTGTGTGGGAATTTCGGGTAGCCACGCATGCTGCACAATGATTTCCCATACTTTCGATAAGGCTTTGGAGGAGGTGTGTGATCAAAGATTTCCAAGCCTTACGGAGAGCAGTTTTTAATCCCAGAACGAAGCTTGTTAGGTAACGTAGGGCTGCAAGGTATCTCCCAAGCATATCCCACACGTGATCTATTGGATTCAGATCAGGAGAGTTGGCAGTCCACTGCATGTGCCGGATATCTTTAGTTTGAAGGAAGTCGTCGATCAAGGCTGAACGGGTAGGAGGAGCGTTATCATCCATGAATATGAAATCAGGACCAACAGAATCTCGAAACAATCAAACTCTAGGCTCAAGGACTTTGTTTCTGTATGACCGGTAACCGATCCAGTGTCAAAGAAGTGTAGGTCTGTGCGGCAATCCATCATGATGGCTGCCCAGGCTATGACCTTCCCAAACGAAAGACGATGTCTTTCCGTGATGTTTCCCGGGTGAAAATGTGTTCCACGTGCTGTCCAGATCGTGGTACGACGAGAATCAGTTTACAGGCTAAATCTGGACTCGTCACTGAACATGACATTGCCCCACTGTTGTCCACTCCACTGTCGATGTTCTAAACTCCACTGTAAAAGCGCGCGTTTCTGTTCAGATGTGAGGGGGGTGCAAACTGCTGGTCGTCTGGCATAGATACCAACGTGTCTGAGTCTTCTGCAAACAATTTGTCGCGAAACAGTGGCTCCTGTGGCGTGTGTCAGGGCTGAAACCAGTTGTCTGGCAGAAAGGTTACTCTGACGTCGCGCAGTTATCACCAAATATCGGTCTTGTCAAGCGGCTTTTACCCTTGGTCGACCTAATACTGGTGGTCGGGTAACATATCCAGTGGTTTGGAACCTCTGCCGCAGTCTGGCGATCACTCACTGAGGCACATTCCCAATTCGAGAGGCCTCGGTTTGGAATCGACCGGATTCCAGCATTCCAATAATTCGTCCCTTCAAAAACATGTCCATTTCGCATCTTTCTGACATCCTTTGTCCTTTTTTGTTGTTAACAACGCGCCATACCACATCAATTGCGAAATTCTGCCTCAACTGGCTATACCATTCGAGGCATTTTGTACTTGTTCCGACGTGCGCATGTCGACGTCGACTGAACTGTTCTGCATATGCACAATGATTTACCTTTGTCCCACTATTTTTCAAAACTGATGGTGAACCATTATATCCAAACTCCGAATTTTTGGCTTTTTACGAATTATGCTTAACTTTTGGACATGAGTGCATATTGTCCTACTGGAATATAGCACCAGGAAAATTCTGAAGGAAGAGTATCCACTTTGATTCTGAAATATCTGTGATGCATCGCTTACTGTTGGGAGTTTCCGGAATTTGAATAAAGCTGGATCGGGAATAGAATCCAATAGTATCACAAGCATGACATTTGCTTTGTGTCGTTACGATGCTTCAAGCTGTCGTTTACAACGATATCTTGAAATAGGTGAGACTATCATGACGTAGCAAGTTGGAACATGATTCCTCAAAAACACAACTGTTGCCAATAAGACTGGCAATATATGCTTTAGACATACAATTGCATCATGCCACATTTATATTTGAGGTCAAAGGAATCTCAGTATTGGGCTGCGGGCGACTTGTTAAACAGAGGATCGTGGTAAGAAAACTTTTGTTAGCGATAAAAATATCCAGCTTGCCTCATCTCAATATTCCTTCGTTACTCGAGGTCTATCTGGTGTTCATAATGTAATGTGACGGTTTTTAGACACGAGAAACACCGTTTCGAGTAAATGTTCACAGATGACTCAATGTTTACTGACGACTCAATGTTCACTTTTCTTTCAAGCGGCACATTTAAACTAAAGACTGGAAAATTGCGAGAGCGCTTCTCCGAAACAGCATACGCAATTTAACTGATATGGCATATGATTTTAACTGATGTATGTGTGTGTGTGTGCGTGAGTGTGTGTGTGCGTGTGTGTGTGTGTGTGAAGATATTTTTATAAGTTCATTGATTTTTGTAAAGTTCGGCGAACTGGATTCATCATAATAATTATTTTAATATGGAATTATGTGTTGTTAAAAAGCAATTATGATCAATTTAAAAAAAATTACTTTTTGTTAATGGAAAATGAATAATGTCAGAGTAAAATCTAACTAGTCGGAGTCAAAAAGAAGCTTCATAGGACAAGGAAGTTTTCCTTTTTGCCAACAAAACCAGTTCATGCTTATAACCAACTGCTTTTGCTATAAGTAACTCTGTTTATTCTTTTCAGGTTATTTAAGTTAGAAGTTTCAGCAGGTTTCTGCAAAATTGTAATAAATTTTTATCAAAATATTCATCTTTAAATATTGTATAAATCATCAACAACAATATAAGGAATCTAGACATATGAAATTCTTTTTTTTTAAATATTTTACAAATCTTCTTATAAAACACTCCTAGTACCATACACAGAGGACTACCTTCATGCACTTTATGAAATAAAAGCTTGAAGTATGTTATTCATATGATGTTATACGGAAACTACGCATACTCTCACGGGAAAGTACAGAGATTTTTCGCTCAAAATCCAATTTTCGTAATACCCTGTACATCATGCAGTGTATTTACTTTAGCGTAGTGGAATAATAAGTCTTAGACAGAGTTTAGGGATGATATATTTTAGTGAATACAAATATTGTTTGTAAGTTTTAAATAAATCGTGTATATCGCAGTTTCAGTGAGATTTAAGCTACGATATTTCAAAATTTTCCATTTCATTAGGAACGCTTGTGGAATTATTTGTTGTTATATATTTACTGAGATACCTCGTACTGCAGCACTTTTAAAATTTTAGATATTTTCTATTAAATGTAATTTTAAATATTTTTATTTTATAAAATATGGAACTGGACAAAACATATTTTAGTAGTTAAAATATGATTATCCAATTTTATACATTTCTTAACGAAAATAATTTTGTCTGTACCCATAAGGAGGAAGAGCCGAATTCTGGTTATGTTGTATCCTGTCCCGTGAACGATACTATAAGTTGACAAATATTCATACTTTTACATCACCGTAAAACTTGTGGAGGGTCTTAAAATAATTTTTGATAAACGCCATTTTTTCGAAACCAGACTTTGTGAGGATCTGTCCCGTGGTCGTTACTATAAAAATGAAGTGTCCAAAGATTCACACTTTTGATCACTGAGGAGGGAGAGGGTTCTACAGGGTCTTCATTCTCATTGAATTCAACATTTGCCTGAATTATGTGTTACTTTTTAGTCAAAAAACACAATATTTGGAAAGATGAAATGTTGCACATGTATGTAAAATTGCACGCATATGTACTGAATTACAATTTCAGTAATTGAAACAAAATACAAGCAGTCCAAATGCCCTTTTTTATAATTTTCATACTCAGTATGATTCGTAGGAACATCATCTAAGTAACAGCTAATCAAAATGTGTGCATTTGCATTCAAGATAATTCGTTTATCATACCAAATTCATTCCAATAATTCAATTGCAAATTAATTCCAAACTATTTGGACTTCTTAATTTTAAATTAAAAAATATTTTCTTAATGATTCTATTGATATAATTTATCAAGAAAGGTTATTTAAGTAGTGAATTTTAGAGGAAGCAGTAGTGAACTTTTGAAGAAGCAGTAGTGAACTTTAGAAGAAGCAGTAATGGCCAGAAAAGAATGAGATACTTTCAGAGTTCTGACTTATGTTGCACTGTCACGTTTTCAAACACTTGAAAGTTTGGAATTTGAAGTATCATATACATTTGACAGATTTAATAATTTAAAATCCCTGTATAATAATGAGTCGAAAACTTGAGTAAGAACTTATGGGAACTCGCATTTATGTAACTGTGATCAAAATGTGTTCCTCTATGTTAACTACGAATTTAAGATATAAATGTGCTTGTCTGATGCAATTGCTTTCATATCAAAATGCGTTTAACTTGATATTCAAATTCTGAAACCTTGTAAGTTCTTTTGTATTAATATGCTCATTGAAATTTATTTTTATGCTTTCAAATTTTAATTTTTTTTAAATTACATTAGGTTTTAATTTGAAATATTTCACTTATGGTAACTCTGATTTATGCACCTGCAATATCCCTGTACGTTGCATTTGACTTTTCGATTTAACTGTGCTTGTTTGATTTAATTGTCTTCTTGTAGTTTAAATGTGTTTAGTTGAATATTCAAATTTTAAAACTTTTATGTTGTTTTGTATTAGAATGTTCAAATATTGAAATTGATTTTTACACTTTTAATTTCTTAATTTTTTTAAAAAGTAACAGAGGATTTAATTTGAAATCTTTCACTTATGAGAACTCACATTTGTGTACCTGTGATCGAAAGCATTCCTGTATATTAAGTATTATTTTGTGATTTAAAAGTCCTCGTTTGATTTAATTGATTTCCTGTAGTCCAAATGTGTTTAAATTAATATTAAAATTTAAAAAACGTGTTCTTTTGTATTAGGATTCTCACATATTGAAATTGATTTTTATACTTTTAATTTTTACTTATTTTTTTAAAATTACATTGGGTTTTAATTTAAAACATTACCCTGTTCCTGTTTGATTTAATTGTTTTCGTCTAAACTAAACGTGCTTCACTTAATATTCAGATTCTTATGAGTTAACTTATATGTTCTTTATTAGGATGACTGTCCAAATATTAAAATTGATAGTTATATTTTGAAGTTCGTATTCTTGTTAATTACATTAAGTTTTATTTGAAATCATTCACTTATGGGAACTGACATTTATGGTCCTGTAATCGAAACAAATCCGTGTATGTTAAAAACGATTTTGAGATTTAAATGTGTTTGTTTAATTTAATTGCTTTCCTGTAGTCTAAGAACTTTTGTTCACATTAGGTTGCTCAAATATTAAAATTGAATTTTTGATTCGTAATTTCTTAATTTTCATTAACTTACATTAAGTTTATTTTGAAATACTTCACAGTTTGTACACTTAAACGTCAATCAAAATCAAAGCAAAGCCCGGATTTTTGTTAATAAAGATAATCTTCCAAATAATGTTCCATTCAATTCTTTCGAACCACTATCTCAATAAAAGGTCCTAACTAAGCGTTTTGAGAAGTCCCCAACAAGCGTGTTTGAGAATACATTACACGGGATTAAAGTGGAGATGTGTTCATATCTGTACTCGGAGAAATGCCGCTGAATGAATTACAAATTGCAAAAGTTTGATCATTGTGAAGGGTAAAGTTAAAGGGAATATTAATAGAATATTAATGTTATATTGCGTGGATTCTGTTTAAGTTCAAATATCAGTTGTACTATGAATTAATATGTATTTTGTAACTTTTCTGCATGTTCTCCAAAACATGCATGTCAGACGTTTCCATAGTAATTGTAAATTACGTATATTTGAGGATATAATATTCAAAACTTAGTTTCGTTACAATATATTTGTAGTCGAGTTATTGGTAATGGTGTATTCTTTGTAAAACAAAAAAATGCAACACGTATTTCCATCCCAAAAGTGATTTTTTCCTTTCAGACATATAACATAATAGTGTGCTTCCATTCACTAAGTGTTTTGTCTGTAAATGAATTCACAGAAAATTAATTGAAGTGGGGCTCAAATCGGCTTTCACTAAACAAAATCCGTTTTCAAATAGCTTGTGATTGCGTTTTGCAAATTTAGTAAGAAAAATTTGAAAAACCTGGATCGTTGCTATAAATGTTCGCAATTACAACATATTAACTTGCATTTTTAAGGGATTGAAAAAATATTTTGATTGATATCAAGTTTATCAATTTACCCCCTCGGGGGTTACATGTCCCCTAGATTGGATAATGACGTTTAAAATACAAACGTCAAACATTCTATAGCGGCTATTTGCCACAACAGTGATTGAAACTGTTAAGTTTCCTGATTTACCGGTCCACAGATTCAAATCTTAAGCCGAGTACACCAATCTTAAACAGTTAATCATTAATCTGGAACAATTAATCTTGAATCACTGAGCAAGCCCCGTCCTTAATAATCGTCCGATCACCCAGCTGTATTGCTTTGAATATTATCTGCCTCCTTCAACAACATCTATCTTCTAACCACCTTTTAATGTTTTTATGTCCATGCAGCTTCAGCTTTCATTTCACATTCGATTCCTTTACTTGACAGCTCTCTAACTACACTGAAAAATCTAACTTGCTTTGCTGCCAAACTATATTCTACATATGACCTGTCGAACATTTGCAGTAAAATGCAAAGGCATCTGCGCTAATTACAAGAAAACCCTTTGTCTGCAACAAAAAAATGGTGCAATAGTTGTCAGACCTGTCTCCACGAGTTGTTCTGATGCATTTAAATGAGCAAAATTTATTATTTCTGGAATAGATTATGTTTATTATGAGATATTTTGTTTCCTTGGTGTTATGTTGTTGTTGTTGAAACCCAGACCGTCCGACCTACCAGAAAGGTGTAAGGTAACTGTTTGGACGGTCGGGAAGTGCCACCCAATTTAGACCGGAACCCAGTGGGGGAGGCATCCACAGGGACCCCTTGGTGTTATGTGATCTTATTTCGAATATAAAGTAAAATATGTTATGTATAGTGAATTAAAAATATTTTTATTAGTATATAGGAAAACACATTTTAAGTAGCACATTTTTAAAGTATACGTCCCCACCACCACCATGTGTATCTTACTGTTCCTTGTATAAAAGAAAAAATATAATACCTGGGTGACGGTTCGTGGTAATTCCTAATGAATGGTATCAATTAACTTATGCGATGCGAAATATTTACAAAATATTTTCACATTTTATAAAAGTGAACAAGAGCAAGCAATTGCTGACTTACTTTTTTAATTATAGAACAATCTGCAGTATATTATTTTTCATACATATTAACTTTTTACTTTAGATTAAATTCGTGAAAAATCGCAAAAATTACGTAGAAACGAGTTCTCAAATTATGTCATTCGCATGGGAATAAAACATTTCGCATAAAATTGATATTTAGCATTTTTGAATACTTCGAGACTTTTTTATAGTCCTGCACCATTCCTGGGAAATCTAAAACGTCTTTGAAATTGAACGATTGGAATAATTGCACTAAACTCTAATATTATTAATATGATTCAGACGTATCCTGCCTAAAACACAACAAGAAAGATCAATCATGCTTACAGCATTGATTATGAAACACTTTCCAACTTCAATGCAATTTTATTTAAATGCAACTTCAATGCATTTTCCAACTTCAATGCAATTTTATTTTAGTCTAAAATGCAATACATTCCTCGATAATATTTTGAAACTGCATTACTTTATTATCACAATACTGCATTAATTTATTATATTTGAATATTTAAACCTTCATCGAAAAAAATGAACTTCATTAAAATGACGGCATTGAAATATAAATTGCCTGGTTTAAACATCTCTAAAATGCTATACATTCCTCAGTAATAGTTTTAGAATTATCATAATACTACTATAATTTATTATATTTGAAAACTTCATCGAAACCAACTGAAATTAATTCAAATGACGTCATAGAAAAAATAACACGCCTGGATCTCTCTATAAAAACAGGATTTCATTCATAACTTTCTCCTATTCCTTTCATTCATCACAATACTATAATAATTTATTTTATTTAAACATTTTGTTTAAGATCATGGATCTACAAATATTTAAACTCTATGCTTGAAACTTCATCGAAAAAAATTGTCCTTCTCTTTATGAAATCAATTAATATTTCATTCATATCAGCCATGCAGACTCCATGGATTAAATTATTTTGTGTTAAAAAAATACAGGAATTCTAATACAACTCATTCTATATATTTTGCTGTTTACATATTACATAGGTGAAAAATAGGCGTAATTGTAGAAATAATCAAATTTAGATGAGCATTTAAACTCAAATATATTGTCATTGCATTGTTTCAGTATGTAGATGCAGATAATTTAAGCAAAAATAAAGCGGTTTTAGGACGGATACAAGACTCAATATGAATTAAAAAGAACTTAAATAAATCACGATTTTGAAACAAGATGGATGCCATATATCATTTTGAAGTGGGTCATGTGATCGTTTCATATCATGGTCACGTCATCGTTTCATATAAGAGGTGTAATTATTATTTTAATTTTTATTTAAAAAACTACTGAATATATTTCGCTGAATTTTTTTATATATTTTATGGAACAATTTGAATATTACCTAAGATTTTCGAAGCAATTTGTGAATTTTAAATCCGCTTAAAAAATGTTTGAAAAATTTGGTCCCATAGGGCTCAATGTATTTCATTTTTTCGACCCGGGTTCAATCCAAAACTAATTGGGTGATATTAGTCATTTATGTTCCCATAGGTTCTACAGACCGTCTGAGCAACATACTAAAATTTCATTTTGATTAAGTCATTTTTACGGCAGTTATCGTGCTAACGGACAGACAGACAGACAGACAGGCAGACAGAATGAACAAAGTCATAAACACTTTTCAACTTTGTTGTAAAGTGTTAATAACACGCCTGGATCTCTCTATAAAACCAGCATTTCATTCATAATTTTCTCCCATTCATTTCATTCATCACAATACTATAATAATTTATTTTATTTAACATTTTGTTTAAGACCATGGAGCTACAAAAAATTAAACTCTATGCTTAAAACTTCATCGAAAAAAATCGCCCTTCTCTTTATGAAATCAATTAATTCATATCAGCCATGCGGACTCCATGGACTAAATTATTTTGTGTTAAAAAAATGCAGGAATATCATTTTGAAGTGGGCCATGTGATCGTTGCATATCATGGTCACGTGATCGCTTCATTTAAGAGGTGTAATTATTATTTTAATTTTTATTTAAAAAACTACTGAATATATTTCGCTGAATTTTTTTTTTTATATATTTTATGGAACAATTTGAATATTACCTAAAATTTTCGAAGCAATTTGTGAATTTTAAATCCGTTTAAAAAATGTTTGAAAAATTAGGTCCCATAGGGCTCAATGTATTTCATTTTTTCGACCCGGGTTCAATCCAAAACTAATTGGGTGATATTATTCATTTATATTCCCATAGGTTCTACAGACCGTCTGAACAACATACTAAAATTTCATTTTGATTAAGCCATTTTTACGGCAGTTATCGTGCTAACGGACAGACAGACAGACAGAATGAATGAACAAAGTCATAAACACTTTTCAACTTTGTTGTAAAGTGTTAAAAACGAAAATAAGCACTGATGATAGTGGATTTGTATTCCGAGATATAAAAATTACCTCCGTTAAAGTCAAAGAATTTGATTGGCAACATTCTAAGTTACTGGTGAGATTCAGAAAGCTCTTGAAATATATTTTGTCACCCTCCAATTTGTTCGCTCCTGGGAGAAATTAAAAGTTCATCCTTTAGATTCTATTCCCTGGTTGAAACTATAAATGTGTACAGATTCAACACTATATGTCACCAGTGGGCTTCTGGTATGCCTAGAAGAACTGCTTGAAAATATATATTTTCTTTATCAATGGGAAGAGGAATTAACCACGTGACAGAACCTCCTTTAGGTTTTGCCATGCCGTTGGTATTAAAAATATATAGAGATTTCAAACATCTAATACGCTGGGGATATTCTGCAGTGTAAGGAAAATATCTAAAAAAACGTTTCTACTCTAACGGGGGGTGGATAGATAATAAGACTCTATTAAGTTCTGTCTCATGATCGTTCTATAATTGTATAAATATTCAGCCTTCTAGGTCTCCTGAAACTTCTGAAAGGGCTTAAAAAACACATATACGTGCCAGTTTCAGATAAACGTACGTTATATATATATATATATATATATATATATATATATATATACATATATATATATATGAATATATATATATATGAATATATATATATGAATATATATATATATATATATATATATATATAAACACTTCTGCACAGATTATAAATTATTCGTTTGTCCTTTATCATTTTCCAAAGCGAGCATAAAATTCGTGAACACAAGCTTAGGCATTTATCTAAGTTATTGTTACTAATCTTCACAAGGAATCATCTATTCTCATTGAGTGCTTTTGAAGCATTTATTTCAATACGAAACTTGGGTTTTGGAAATTTTCCTGTAAGTTTGCTCGATAATAACATTGCACAGAAAGCAAATTGAGATAGAAGTGTATAAATAGATGCACATCTGCTTTTGTGACTATGGTGCCGCATAAAATAATTGAAATTCAGATAAGCTTCGTCATTGTAGAATGAGCGTGTAAATGGAATATTTAGTATGGATTCTGTCAATATAGCAATTTCTTTATAGTCTAAAATTCTAGTTTTATGAAATACAGTATTAAATAAAATAATTGATTTCATAACTTAAAAAATCTGTTGAGGGCACTTGAAGATTGTGCTTCATATTGAGATGGAGTTTATTTTGTATCATTTAAGGGTGCACTTAAAATACAGAAGAAAATATCTAATGTGGGAAGCACATACCCTCCCCTACAGACTTAACTTCATTTTACCTTTCTTTCTTTCATAATTCATTAAATTGAGTTAAATTGTACAAAATAACACGGGTAATTATTTGAAATTTCAGTAATTTTGTGGTTTCAATTCAATTTTCGCTTTCATTTGGCATCTAACATATTTTCAGAAGTGGTGCGGCAAATATGCTACAAAACTAAATTATCTCGAAAACGGTTGGTATTATTCTCTTTGTCAAAAATTACGTATAAAAAAGGCATTTAATTGATACATTCCAACAAGTGCATTTTTTATTTTAGATTTTAAAAATTTTTGCGGTCCATTTCGCAAAAAAAGGCAGGTGCTTTGTTTTTTGAATCACGTTCAGATAACTTTTAAAAGTTATCTGAACTTAATTCATTAAAAAATTAAAAGCATCGACCTGTTTCAAAGTCAGAAACAGCCTTCTTCGTCAGCCCGCACAATCTTCACTCGTTAGAGAAGGATCGGTGAATGAGTCAGAGACGAGTTCAACGTAGGCTGTATTTAAAACATTTACATTTTCTTGTGAAGTGTAAACTTCACTCAAGCGACGATCTTTGACTGACGAGTAAAGGTTGGGTTTCTTCTGTTTTCTGATGAGGAAGACTGTTTTTGACTCCGAAATAGGCCACACATAGGATTTTTTATTATATGCAGATTTTAATGAAGTTATTTGGATTTAAAAGTTTATATTGTTTGACAACA
This sequence comes from Amaurobius ferox, assembly GCA_951213105.1. NCBI lineage: Eukaryota > Metazoa > Arthropoda > Arachnida > Araneae > Amaurobiidae > Amaurobius > Amaurobius ferox. Next base: position 54,270,326 of record OX578135.1, read on the forward strand.
AGGATTTATATGACTCACTGTATAAAAGTGCCCTTAAAAGATACTTTTATGGAGATTTTGATATCTATATTTAGATGCGATCCGCTTGCGTAGCGGGCCACATTGAATGGGCCTGGGCATAACAGTTCGGCAGCTCGAACTACATATTTCATTATTTTTGTTTCTATCAGTACAATTTCAAACTTCTTAACAAAGACAAATGATTTTTAAATTAAAAAAAATATCTATTAAGTTTACAAAGGAACGATTTACGAATTCAAAAATATAGCACTAGAATGCACAGCATTATTTTTAGATGTTAATATAATTTTCACTCACATTACTTAAATATTAACCTAGTAATAACTTGCCAATTTAAGTCATATAATGTAAACCATTTGAAGTGTAATTGCATCCTTAAGTACCGGACACTAAATCGAATTCAAATCCATAACTTTATATTCATTCTTTCTTTGTAATGCATTATAATCTAAATCATGGAATCTGTGAAACACCATTATGCATTAATCCTGGTTATCGTTGCATAATCTCTTCAACGATCCATTTTCATTCAATGCTTTTGAAGCATTATCTCAATAAATATGAACTCAGGGGATTTAAAGGTCTCAGGATACGTGTTCGAGAATACATTACATGAGAATTAAAGTGGAGAAGATTCGTATAAATATACACTTAATGTACACTTTAGCCATGACGGTACATGAAGAATGGCGGTTTAGAAAAGCTTCGTCATTGTGCAGTGCAAAGTAAATAGATTATTGTATCCATTAAATATGGCTGTAGCACATGCTTTGTGTGTGGTGCATTAAGGACAATTTTGTATTGCGTTCCCTACATGCATGGTATATAATATACAGGGTCTTTCAAAAGTCCGTATAAACTTTAAAAATGTATTGAAAATCGAAAAATCATCGCATTGAGGTATGGTTTGTACCATAAGTATTGCTAGGACGTTTTTTTTTTTGCTTTTTTTGACGTGAAAAAATTTTGTAGTTTAAAAAATCACCTATAGGTGGCGCTGATCGCATTGGAAAGACAAAGAAAATTACTTACTGTTCGTGTCAAATCGTGTGACAAGCCTAACTATCTCTGAACAGGTGATAGGACCTTTTCCTTTCTTTAGATTTTTCCTAAACCGAAATTTGATGCTGATTCCCCACTCACGTAACAAGGCTTTCTTGATTATAGTCAACATTATCGCAAAAACTTCTTTGCACCGTTTACTAATGAATCAAATGAAGAATCTACAGAGCACTACAGCTGTTTTGTAATAGCATCATTTGCATACTTCTGGCGGATGTAATCGAGTACGCCACCTATAGGTGATTTTTTAAACTACAAAATTTTTTCACGTCAAAGAAAAAACCCCGTCCTGGCAATACTTATGGTACAAATCGCACCTCAATGCGATGATTTTTCGATTTTTAATGAATTTTTAAAGTTTATACTGACTTTTGACCTGTATATAGAGAGTGCTTTTTAAACATTTTTGGTCGCTGAATCCTTTTGAAATTCAATTTGATGGCCGAACCCCAAAATGAGAAAAAGCGCCAATGTAGTCCAAATTATGCATTCGCAATTTTTCGCGTTGTTTTTAAGATAATTTACACGGAACTATCGCATTAAGGAACCCCTGGCGTACAGTCGTCTAACACAAGTTTTATGCGGAACACATTTTGAAAAACAACGGTATAGGGTAAGGACATATGGTGAAGGATGCCGAAAACTCAAGATAAAATTTTGATGGAAAAACGCGTTTTAAAAATCACTGAACTGGGATCCTTAAACATAGCCCTAAAGAATCCCTAATTCGTTTTCAAGGTGAAGTCTGTTGTTTGTATGTGCATGTTAGTATATGTGTTAGTGTGTGTGTGTGTTCGTGAGTCTGCGAATGTTATATCCCACGAACGAATCCGGAGTTTTAAAAGTAATTTGATGCGATTACTACAATCGGTGAATACTGAAATTCCATTGATTTTATACGTCATAGACATAAGACCTCATTTTCTTAAATCGATAAAATATCAGGATTTTCAATAATGCTAATAAATATTGTGAATGACAATAATAATGATGATATAACATAAATGATAATAACAAGAATAATGATAGAAAACGAACGATAAAAATTTCTAAATGCTAGCAAAACCCTTATTAAGATATGTTACGTTATAAAAAAAGTGTATAAAAATTCCATACAAAAATGTAGGAATTATCATTAAATAGTATCCCCCCCTTGCAGTGTTATGCAACATCATTGATTTATATCTTTCCATTCGCGAAAGGAGGTACTTTTTGTAATAGTTTCATATTTTGAAGCCTTAAGCTTCATCAATAGTAATTTATTTTACATGAAATGAATTAAATGTCAATTGCATTTATGTGAGCATTTTATATGTGACTATGAATAAGTCACCCTTTTGACTAAAAACTTGATAAAAGAGCACAATTGGAATTGACGTTGAGTTATTTCACAGCTAGAAACTTTGCGGTGTGAAGTTTGGGTACCATTATTTCACTGTAAAAATAGCTATGCCTTTGCATTGTGTTGGGAAAGTCATACGGTATCCACATCCAATTTTATTTATGTGAATAAAATGTAAGAAAGATGCTTCTCTCGTGAAAAAACGGAACGCTAAGGCAAATGTAAATAATTTGGACGCTTATATCCCCTAATCTAACAGATAAAAATGTAAATTAGTTTTCTTGTTTTGTCGAAAATGGGGCCCAAAATATGAATATATAAAATACAATTTAATATTCCAATGTTTTGAATTTTTGTTTCGAAAACAAAGAATATCTTCCCGATCGAGTGTTTTTATTTTCATGTTTCAAACTTCCATTCGAATTATATAATTTAACTATAAAAGAGAGACAAATAATAAGCGACAAGACTGTGTACTAAAATAAGATAGTCTGAAAACTTGTATATATTATTAAAAAAGCTTTTATAGTTTTAGAGTAATCGTCTTGTCAAGCTGAAGAAGATTGACAATTTTTCATTTTTCAAGTTTGTATTGCTTATATCTCAAAAACTAACCAGCAATATTTGAACAAAAGGTAAGAATTTGTGCTCCTTGGAAGCTCTACAAATGTATATAATTGGAATTTTGATCGAGCTCTATATTTTTGAAAAACTTTAAAAATTATCTGTCTGAATGAGGTTTATTTTTGTTTTCTTAAAGATAGATATAAATAGAGGCAAAAATATGTATGAGGAAAGTTAATTTATAAATCTATATTTATTTTTAAATAAAAATATCTTTCAATTTTTGGTTAATTATTAAATTAAAGAAGTATGTATATGTTACGATATGTTACGATATTGTAAGATTTCAATGTTTATATCTCTAAAGCTACATCGATGATTATAAACAAAAAACAATAATTTGCAGCTCTTCCAGAGCCCCATAAGTGTATATAATTAGATTGAGTAATTTTTATGTTATAAATTGTTATTCACGCAAAATCATTTTGGCTCTATCGGATTAGAGCCACATCTGATTTTACTATCTATTAACATGATTAATATAACATTCATTTAGTGTGCTTTGCTAAAAAAAATTAAAAGTCTAGAAATAGTTGCAATGTTAGGTGTATTTATTTGTGTATATGTTCTCCCTATTTGTGTAGAAATGTTTTGAGATGAAAATAAAATTACGCAATGTCATTTTTGATGTCGCTAGAGAGGAGATAATGTTCATTTAGTGTGATTTGCTGAAAAAAAATGTATCTAAAAATGTTTCTTTTATTGCGAGGATATGTTTCTTAATTTGTGTATATGTTCTCCATATTAAGGCAGAATAGTTTTGAGAAGAAACATTATGATTTACCATTTTTATTGTTACTAGAGAAGATAGGACCGTTAAATAACATTATCACAGTTACATATTATCAACTCAAGTACTTATAAAATAACATAGAAGTTCCAGGTTGATTAGAGAAAGGGAGGATAGGTTAAAATGGGGAGAAATGCAAAAGTTCACACATAACAAAAACCCTGTGGGTGATCAAAAACCGGCTATCTCAAGGCAAATACAAAAATTCCAAATTTTTAACACTTTCCAACATAGTTGAAAAGTGTTAATGACTTTGTTCATTCTCTCTGGCTGTCTGGGTGTCCGTTCCTACGATAACTGCTTTAAAAATTGCTTTATCAAAATGAAATTTTAGTATGTTGTTGAGACGGTCTGTGGGACATATGGGAATGTAAAAGAATAACAGATACTAATTAGTTTTGGATTTCACCCGGTTTGAAAAAAAATACTTTGAACGCTATGGGACCTAATTTTTCAAACATTTTATAAGCGGAATAAAATTTCACAAATTGCTTTTAAATTTTAGGAAATATTCACATTGTTTCCATATTGGATTTCCAATTAGTTGGCATTTTTATTGATTTAAAGTTATTTGTATCAATTTGATGACATTTTCGTTAGTTTCACAACATTTAGAAAATTCGCCTAGTTGGGGACATTCCGCAAAATTCATCGCCAAAATCTCGCCAAGCATTTTTGGCGGAGAAAGAAGTTATTTTTATAGCAGCTAAATGACTATTGGTGTTCAAATAAAAAGTATTGCCCAAAGTATTTTATCTCATGAATGGAACGAATTAGATCCATGAGAATGATGTCACCAAATTTATCGCATGATATTACATATGAAAGTGAACATAATTTACGAAAGTTAATATTTTTATTTTATTTAATGTGATGTTTTTTTAAATTTGTTTGAAAAATGTGCAATATCCCAAGAATGTATCATGCTATCGTTTTCTAATAAAAAATTATATAAGAAATGATTATTTATGTAACTTTATTGATGGTTTTGAATTTTTTCAAAATTTCACTAGAAAATTTAGGTGAGTTCCGAACATTCGATTGCAACTACAAACAATAGGCCTCCAGTATTCACTGATAATAAATTTGTGTACCAAATTGAGTTCAAAAAGCCTTATTCGCTAGTGAAATATCGTTTCCACAGACTCACTGACACACACACACACACAGACAACACCTCAAAAACGTTACATTCGTGTTCAGGAATGCTTGAAACGAGCTCTCCCGCGAAAACTCGAATTCAAATTTTCGACCCCGTCACAATACTTTCCTTATACATTATATTGTGATTATAAGGAAAGTAAAAAACGCACTATTAAAACGTTCATTCAGATAGCATTTTGAAAACAATATTTATTATGCAAAATTACATGAAAAAAATACATAATATTGTTAAGCGACGGAATTAAACTTAGTGAGTTTATATTTGAAAACATAAATATCACTTTGCTAAGAAACGGAATTAAACTCAATAAATTATTACAGCAGTAAATCTAAGAAACGGAATGAAAATCAATGAGTTATTACAGTAGTAAATCTTTTTCGATTTAAATAATAAAGAAATATATTTTAATGAATTTTATCCGAATTACATTTTTATTGAATAATATCCATTAAGGTCTTTTAGTTTAACAAGTATAGATATTATTGATATTTTCAAATTCTTACACAATCGGTATTATTTTGGGAAAACATTTTTAAAATCCATATAATGTAGTAAATGTAAATCTTCTAATACACGGGTATAATCCCCCAATGTACGAAAATATAAATAGTTTCGTCCGCCGTCTCTGTAACGCTCGACGAGGTATTTGGCGCGATATTGCCAACATGGCAACATTTTTATTGTTGCAAAATTGATGAAAATGTTGTCAAATCACTAAACATGTCGCCAAATTGATAAAAACGCAGTTAAAATGAAAAAAATATCGCCAAATTGATATAAATTATGCTATATCAATTAAATTAGTTTTCTTTTGAAGGGGGATAGTATTGTAATGATGGTTCCGTTGCTTTTGACGGTCAATCATACCATCTTACTTGACAACACATGTAGTGACTTTTCTAAATATGACCAAATTGCTCAAACATCGCCAAATCGATAAAAATTGTTTTCAAATTGATAAAATCACACCAAACCAATAAAATTAATTGCGTTTTAAAAGATAATAGTATTGCAATGATGTTTCTGTAACGTTTGTCTCTTAGTCCAACTGTCCCACTTTCCGACAAATTTGGCGACTTTTTAACATGCTGTCAAATTACTGAAAATGTTGCCGAATTGATAAAATGATACTAAATTAATGAAATTGACACCTAATTGATGAAAATTGAATAATTTGCAAAATTAAGTTCAATTTCTTTAATAGTCCCTATATGCTGTAATTATATAGTAGTTTTTGTCAATTTGTTTAAGAACGGGACAAGAATATTTTTTTTCTTCTGATCTACCTGTAGAAAAATTTTTGTATACCGAGAACAATTATTCTTGTGCATCGCGTTAGGATAATTAAATGAAATATTTTAATAAAATGTTTAGAATAACAGTGACATTTGTAATATCATAGGAATTTACACATAATGGAAGTTTTTATTTCTTTATATTATATATTCCATGCGAAGAATGGATATACTGCTAGTAAGTGAATGAAATATTTATTGACTTTGCATTGAGCGTCAGACGATTTATATTTCGATGACGTCAGTTGAATAAATTTCACCTTGTTTAATCAGAATTTAATCATGAAGTTCTAAGTCGAAGAAGTAAATCACTACGGTTTTTTTTTCAATGACGTTTTCAAATATAATGAATTACTGTAGTTTTGTAATAGTTTTAAAAATATCAACGCTGAATGTATCACATTTTGGACATGTTTAAATAAAATTGCATTTTAGTTGAAAAGTATTTCATAATCAATGCTTTATGCATGATTCATCTTTCTTGTTTATTCTTACTTTCACTGGAGGACAGAAGGATATTTCTTTTTTTAATTTCTCTCCAATTTTGGAAAACGGAACGATCTGAATTAATTATCAGAATTACATCATACCAACTTAAATATAAGACAAATGAGGAACAGCTCAAATACCGTAATTACCTCAGTTTCGTAAACAAGACTAGATAAGACAAAAAACGAGATTAAAAGAGAACCAACAAGAGGAAAATAAGAAGAAACGACACTCAAGAGTCCCATAAGCTAAGAAATAAACGAAAATGGAAAATAACGAATAGAGGATAAAAGGATAACATAAATAAGAAAAATAACATGTGCTCTTCAGGGTAATTTGAAAAAGGTTTAAATGGCGGGGAAGATGTTATAGGATGTGGGGGTGCAAAAAACTAAAATAAAAATTATAAACATAAATGATTAGGGTATGAATCACCATTGGAAACATAGAGGCGAAAACAAAAAGTACAGCCATTTTCAATTTTGTTGTCACTGAATGTATAGGCGGTTAAGAAAGACTATGTCTTTCATGTTTTTATAAATTAAATAAACAAAAAAATGCCGAAAAATGTTTTCAGATATGTATCAGTTAAACGCAAATACAGAAAAAATATCTCTGACGCTACATGTTCATTCTAAAAAGGAAGAGATAGGCTATGAACTGTGATGGAAGCAACATTTAAAAAGAAATTCTAAAAATATTTGAGAGACGCACATAATATAAGACGGGACGAGATTAAAAATGCATACAAAATTTGTTATATATATTTCTTTTGGGGGGAGGGTATAGAGTAATGAAGAAACCTGTCTAAAGTAATTCGTATAGTTATATCATCCCACTGAAAATATGCAAAATATATCATGGCTGCTTCATATTTATCACAAAAAGGGTAGAATTATAAAATTTGTGCATATGATGTGAAAATTGAAATAAACATAAAAATATTTGTGCAGTGCATTTAAATATTGGCGAAATATGAGCAAAATACCAATTTTGACAATGTAAAATCGTCTAGTACACTGGTGTACAAAATCATCTCAGCATGCACAAAGTCACTAATAACTAACAACTACCCAATACATTTGAATTATTTTGGGGGGGGGATGATGCATAGCGTCATAACACATAAATAGAAACTGAAAAGTAGAATACGAGTACATACGATATTACGTAATTAAGAAAAATAATTGCCACATCCATCAATATACGCCTACATTCTAAGCGGCTGACAGCTCGCCACATCAAACATTACTTCCAACTGATACTTCGGAGCCATAAAAACTGTTTTAAATCGATAAACATCAATTCAAATTTTCAATCAAATTTAAATCAAATTTTGAATTTAAAAAGTTCACAGTGAAACATACTACATGTACAGCGCTTGTGATCCTTATTTTTGTGTAAGTAAATATAATTTAGATACCAGAGTGTTTTTGTAAGTTTTGTAAAACGTATGGAACAAAAATATCTGAATTTTCTTTCAGATATACATCAAGATGCTTAATATAAACAGTAAAATATACATATATTCAATATCTGCAATTTCACAAGAAAAGGTAGAAGAAATTTTTAATAGTGAAGTTTAATTTAAGGTACCAACATGGCGAAGAGCAGAATGTAAATGTCATTATCTTGTATTCGGTATATAGTATTTTAAACTAGGAAATCACTATTATAGAATTATCTAGTATTTTTCTTTCTTTCCAGATATATCGTATCCAGACAGTATCGACTATCGGACAGAACCAAAAGCAGTCGGATTTTCGGTTTGTTTCTGCAGGGACGAAGATTGTGAGATTTATTTTTATATAGTTTCCAGGAGCTCAAGCATTCTTCCAGTGGCTTAGCTGTAACAACCACTGAACCGAACATATCGTGTTATGTTTTTCAATTTTTTCCTAGAATGGACAAATTGTGTGTGTATGGGAGGGGGTCGAAGGATTAAATATTCCAGAGTCTTTCAAAAGCTGGAAATAAAAAGATTAACTCGACTACACAGGGCAGAAGAACCTAACTATGCCAATTTTTAATAGAGATAATTTTGTTCGTCGATTATCACGATATATTGTTGAATAAAATAAAATGTATTCAAAGGTTTACATTTTCATTTTTAAGAGTATCAATTTCTATGTCTTTGACAGGCTCAAATACTACTCATTAACAAACATCACGGATCAAAGTGCTTATTTTTTTAAAATTTCTATTAATTTCAAAAGGAAATTCTGACAGCTTTGCTACCTTTAATTTCCTATCATCGATAAATAGTGAAATAAAACTATCAATGAATAACAATCATTTCAATTAATTTCACTGTAGTGATCTTTATATATTTTAAGACAATTATTAAGCAATATTTAATTTTCGAAATACTGGAAATACATATGGCGTAAGTACCCCATGTAGCTCGATTAGTATTAAACTCCTATAGTTTATAAAGTAAATTGCGTACAAAGCCATATATCAAGAATAATTTTATACTTTTCAATATTTTCCAACTGAATCAACAAACTTTATATCCATACGTCAAATGAGGATGTTTCTGAAGTTAAACTTCATTTAAAGCTTAGATGTTTATGTCTTCTTCAAAGGAAAATTTCGAAGAATGTAATATGAGTAAATGGAAATCTTGGGAATTTCGTATAGAAACTTATTAGTAATTGTTTTATTATTCCCATGCCTTATTGATTCGAGGAATTTTGAATATACAGAGACTTAATTAATTTGGGACTAACATATATATATATAAATTTAATGTGAATAAATACTGTGGAGAAAACGGTATTTATATGTATTATAAATATTTATTGCTGTTTTAGAATGAAACTAGCCGAATACCAGTTGAAAATCAACGGTCTTGTAATAAGCAACCGCCCGAATAATGCCAATTTTTGAATAACTCGCGTTTCACATTTATTCGGAAAATCGAATATTTCAATGTGCAGATATAATATGTGCAAAATATTGGAAAACTTAAATTGAGCACTTTTTCCTTTCGAACTATCTACCAGTACACAAAATTGAAGTCTCTATCTCATCCCGAAGCATGATATTTTCTCATTTCCCTTTCGAATGTTTTACTGCGGACCACAGCCATAAATGGGCATTTAGGAATAACTCTATTCGTCTTTGTTTTTTTATCAGATGCTTGTTTCATATACCAAATATCAAGCCACTATCATAGTATTTAAAAGGAAGCGTTTTTCATTTGTTAGTTAAATCGAATATTTTAGTGTGCGTCACTCCCTACAAGAGCAAATGTTAGAACACTGAAATTGCGCACTTTTTTCTTTCCAACAATCTACCCGTACACCAAATTTGAAGTCTCTATCTCATCGCAAAGCATGATTTTTCTATCATTTCACATTTTGAATGTTTTTGTCCGGAGTACCCACCCCCTTAAATGAGTATTTTTGAAACGCTCCGTTATTCTTAGGATTTCTATCAGATGATTCGGCCATATATAAAATATCAAGCCTCTATCACGTTCTAAAATGGGCGTTTTTCCTTTATCCTGAAAATCGAACATTTTGGTGTGCAGCACCCCCTTAAATACAAAATATTGGAAAACTGCAATTGTACACTTTCTTCCTTCCAAATTATCTACCAGTACACCAAATTTAAAATCTCTATTTCATCCCGAAGCATGTTCTTTATCATTTCACATTTCGAACCTTTTTCTCTGGAATACTTCCTTAATCGAACATTTCAGAGAATCTCTATTCGTTTGGAGTGTTTTCATTAAATGGTTAGCACATATACCAAATTTCAAGCCTCTATCAAAACTTAAAGGACGCATTTCTCATGTATTTGGAAAATCGAAAATTTGGGTTTTGCGGTATCCCTTAAATTAGAAAATATTGGATAACTGAAATTGCACATACTCTTCCTTTTGAACTATCTACCCGTTTACCAAATTTGAAGCCTCAATTTCATCCTGAAGCATAGTTTTCGTCATTTCACCTTTACAAAATTTTTCTCTGAAGCACCCTCTTAAACCAACATTTTTTGAAAAACTTTTTTGCCTTGGGTGTTTTTCATCAAAAAATTAGCCCATATATCAAATTTCAAGCCACTATCAAAATTTAAAGCAGTTGTTTCTCATTTGTTCTGAAAATCGAACATTTTGGTGTGCGACACACTAAAGTAGCAAATATTGAAAATCTGGAATTGCGCACTTTCTTCCTTTCGAACGGTTTATCCATACACCAAATTTGAAATATCTATCTCATCGCAAAGCATTATTTTCTATCATTTCACTTTTCGAATGTTTTGGTGTGGGGAAACCTGTCTTTAGAACATTTTCGAAAAATCCGATTTTTCGAGGATGTTTTGTCGAATGATCGACCCATGTACCAAATTGCAAATCTCTATCTATTCGGAAAGTGTCTATAAAAAGTGTGACAGACAGACGGACAGATAGACAGAGAGGCTGACACTTGGCAATTTATATATATAGATAGATAGATAAAAATAAATTTGAGGAATATTGTGGAAAAGAACTGTATTTATACCTATTATAAACGTTTGCTGTGGTTCAAAAATATACTCGTTGCTTAAAACAAACTACTTTTAAAATAAAATACTAAAGTATAAATTTATTTTGTAAGAAAACAAAATATAACACTTAATGATTACTTTATTATGATTTTATTTATTCAGCTGTCTGAAGCATAAGAGTACTTCAGTTTAAAATACTTCTAAAATCAATCGGTTCGACTGAAGTTTGACCTCAATAAGTTTGACTTCAAAGTGATATTATCCCCTATCAATAAAATAAGTTTCTCTTACCTTGAGAACATTTTTGAAAAACTAAAATGGGCAATTTAGGAATTTTTTATCAATATGAACTATCTTATATTGGCTAGCCTGAACCACTTGAAAAGACATAAAATTTTTCTCAAAAATCAAGAAAGGTATAAATCGTAATCATCTAATCATTGTTGGATGATTGCTCCCTGTTCAATTTTTCTCCTGCCTCCATTATTATTAGGGTTCTTCAGCTTTCGATCTGGATGTCTTTGAAATTTTTCATGTCAGTAAAAATTATACAAATCTTGTTAATGATTTGTCAATGACACCCTACTTTTCACAAGAATTATATCATGTAGACCATGTTCGATTTTCGTTTATCTCTTTTCTTCCTCTTCTGCATCATATATAATTTTATATTTCCTTGATTTTCACATTTTAATTTCCTTGTGTCCCACTGGACGGCGCTATTTTATTAGGTGCTTCTGATTAGTCATTTCCTGAGCTTACTTGGACGCTTTGGTCCAGTCTTGTTGCTCTGAAGAGAAATTCAATGATTTCCATAACGTAAGTATTCAGGGTAAAAGAATGCATTTTTTTAGCTACTTCAAATATCCCCAGTTATATGCTGTCGGCTTTCATCGTCCTTATTTAGGATGTATCTATAAAATATCTGTACTATAGGAGTAACGGGTGCTTTTTTTCTAAATCTAGAAATGCTCTTTACAGTTTTTAGTAGAAATAACAGCAAACTTAAATGTGAGTATCGTAGGGAATGTCATGTGCTGCCCACATATATGCATTTTTTTCTTTGTTGAAATTAAATTATTCCATTTGAATAAATAATTTAAATGCCTTATGCTTAATTGCAAGAAATAATTTCGATATTTTAAATTATCAGATGTGCCCATCTGCGTCTCCCCAGTTTTCAAAATCGAATACAATAAAACTCAGTTTGTTCATTAAATTCCGGAATTTTTAAAAACATTGATTAGATTAGCTTCTATTTCAATTTCATACCCTTCAATATATTAAATTAAATATTGTTTTGCACTCTAATTACCACTTTTTTACTCTAAAGGAAATGACTGGGGGTGGGGATTACGTAATTGCGGTTCTCGTTTCTAATTAGGGTATAAAGCTTCCTCGCGAATAAAAATTCCCATAATTCAATTTATTTCTGTTTTGATTATAAAGGAAGATATTTCGTGTTTTGAATTTTAAGTAATTTGCAGAACTTGAGATGACGTTTTCATTTCGCACATATATATATATATATATATATATATATATATATATATATATATATATATATATATATATATATATATATATATATATATATATATATATATATATATATATATATATATATATATATATATATATATATATATATATATATATATATATATATATATATATATATATATATATATATATATATATATATATATATATATATATATATATATATATATATATATATATATATATATATATATATATATATATATATAGAGAGAGAGAGAGAGAGAGAGAGAGAGAGAGAGAGAGAGAGTGTCACAAAAAGATTGAAACGCGCTTAAATTCTTTACCTGTTACAGATAAATGGGCAATGTAAATTGCAAAAATGTTGAAAGTAAGGAAGAGAATAAGACTGCATTAATGAAATAGTCCTCCCATTAATTTTCAAAAAGGTACACTTTTTAAATTTTTATACGACCCCCTTAGACAAATTTGGCCAGTCAAAAATGTTTATATTTAATACAACAATATCATTGAAAAATCCGAATGTCTGTATCCTTAAAATCAACTAAATTATGATAAAGGAAAAAACCTGACTTATGCCACTTTTTCGCACCGTTTGAAAGGCTGTTTCATCAGTTAAAATAGGAATCATACACATATTGGAGATGGAAATTGTTTAGTTCAGAAATACGTTTATATGTGTCAAAATTTTTTATCACAATTGCTTCTAAATACAGCGTTACACAGACAGAGGTTATATAAATCAGTGGTACTCACTACGCTGTTGGGCATCCTATGTATTATCATTCAGTTTCTTTTTTGTGATATATCACAAATTTACATTTCTAATTTGATATATGGTCCCCATTCACAATGTTCAATTACAAATGTACCACACAGTTTATTCTCGCCATATATTTTCATCTATCAAATTTTCATCTCAGTACGCTACGCCTTTTAGCCATATATATACGTCATGCCTATTTTTGAAGCATTTTGTTTGCGGACCCATGCATGCATTGAATACATAGCTTTCAACATAAATTACGTCAAAGAAATGAAAACCAAAAGTAAAAACATAAATTGTGAGAAAAACGCGTTTTTCAATGTCTTCTTCTACACAACAGTGGCGCACGTAAAAATAGAAAATATTTTTAATCACCCATGAAATTGAACGAAATTGCGGGTGTAGGAATATTACTATCAAATTAATAGTATATAAATCTTATTATCTGAAATAGATAGTGTGGAAACCCCAGGCCGTCCGACTCGTCCAGAGGACTTAGAGTAACTATTTGGACGACCGGGGAAATAGATAGTGTGTAAAATTTCCGTAGGGGCATGAGATTGCAGGCGGATTCAATGCAAAACAATCTTATGTGATAAAGGAAGATATCTGTGTTTTTCTGCGTGTATGTGTGTTTGTGGTCTGCAAGCGAAAATCTAAGTATCGTACGGCTATAGAATTTGGTACACATACTTCAGAACCCAAAAAGGTTCTACATTGCGTTATTTTTTAAATATTCAGATCGATGTATGTTTTACCCCGATATTCAGCGATTTTGGCTGGTATTCCGATTCCTTAGCGACATACACTGTTGTCAGAGTATTCATTTTGACTCCATCTGAAAGATCACAAACGTTCTTTCAACAATGTTTAAACTCAAGTCATGGAATATGTCCTTAATAGTTATTTATTGTTTTAAATATAATACACTTTGCATTTCATTACGACATCTGATATAAATGTCATTGTATTTGAAAAATTAAGATTATCACACTTTTATTATTTGACTGAAAGTTCCGCATACCTGGACATTCTAACAAAAACAATTTTCGAATTGTGGTGCATACAAGCATATCCTCAATTGGTCAACCTTTTACCCAATGTCGTTGCTTCATCTTATTTCTTAGATTCGTTTGACCCCTCTGTCTCGACTCCCCTAAATTTATGGTTTTCTGATCTTTGGGTCAGCATGCTGTAAACTTTGGCTTCATTGAGGCTGAAGGTATTGTCTAACGTTTCAGACACAATAAATTACTGGCATAAAGCTGGCTCACAATACAAGTGTGAAATATATTTCTGGTCTCACACGAATTCATAAATAATTTCACTTTTTGCAATTTAAGCGATCGAATTTGTAGGAATTGATGTTGCTAGTCCCGAGCCATGACCGAACTCGGGACCTCGTGCTTACAAGACCGACATTATAAGTTTAGAGAAAAAGCTAGCTTTCCCTCCGAACTTATAATTCGGGTACAGGTTCCAAGCATCTTTGATGGATGTATTTTGGCAAGAGCAGAGTTGTCTGCCACACACTCCCCCCTGATGAGAAGCCCGTGTCGAATTTCGGCGAGGAAGGGGGATTCCCGAAAACCTCTGCGTGTCCCCATACGAAACTCAGTGGAGGCGCTGAATGACCGGGAGGCGTGTCACCTCGGGCGTGACGTCAGTCGTGGTCAAGTAAGAAGGGAGTGGTGGACGCCTCAGGTTCAGCGTGGTGCTGCCATCTCCTGTTAAGAGGTGAGATCGTTGGAGACAGAAGGTTTTTTCGTGCTCTTATGTCCAGGGTAACCATTTGTAGTACCCGAACCAGGGACTTTCAGATTTTACAAGACCGACATTATAAGGTTAGAGCAAAAGCTATCTTCCCTTCTGAACTTATAATTCGGGTACAAGTTCCAAGCATCTTCGATGGATGTCTTTTGGCAAGACAGAGTCGGCTGCCACAAATTTATTAATCTCAAAGGATCTTCCGCGAATTTCCCACACTTTCAATGGAGGTTCGACCTTCTACAAGGAGTTTTAGCCACGCTCCTCTTTTTTTTTCACAAGAACTCTCGTAGATGCGCAAAGAATTGAGCAGTTTGGAAGACAATTAGTTTAGAGAGAAAACGGCTGATCGCACTAAGTTCATTTATAGTTTGGGGTTTTTTGAATTTACGAACTCATAAGATGCCATCTTAAATTTGCATTTGATAATATATTATCATTATGAGTATTGCTGTATAATATATTATCATTATGAGTATTGCTGTCCGCTTAGATAGCAATACGTTTAGACTTTAAAGAGACGTTTTTTGCACATTTAAGAATTTTTATTTATTTGTGTTGCGAGAATGATTGTAGTTTAAAATAGACTATATAGAAATTGTGTGATGTTATTTACATCTATAGTATTTAAATGACGGGCGTTTATTTATTGGAAATATAAAAATTAAATTGTTTGCGGAAAATATAACCAATATAGAAATTGATCTATTTTTTCTGAAATTTTTGAAATTAAGATTTAAATTGTGTTTGTTGTTAGATTTTAACGCAGAACCTAGTCTCTCTAAGTGACGGGTTTGGATTTTGCGATTTTGAACGAGGGTCGTATCACCTTCGCGCCGATTTATATGAATTGTATGCAATTCTTTCTTTTATTTATATGAAAATAATTATTTATTTTGTTATTTTATATTAAAAAAATGCTTAAACGCAAGGGAAAAATTTTCTATTAACCCGAGAAACATTTTCTAGAATCCAAAATTGATATTATGCAAAATTATGGAAGGGACATTAAGGTGCAGGCCGATTCAATTCGAAACAATACTATATAAACCGTAATTTTTTTTTTCTAAAATCGATGTCATGCAAAACTATCAAAATTATTTCATCTGTATACACCCCCCCCCCATTTCATTTCAATAATTTTACATATTATTCATCTTGGACAAATATACGATTTATATATTATATTTCGAATTGAACCCACCCACGCCTTCATTTTACTTCGACAATGATTTTCATACTATCAATTTTGGATCATGATACGATATATAAAGCATTATTACTTTCCTTATATACATATAATGTATAAGGAAAGTATTGTGACGGGGTCGGAAATTCGAATTCGAGTTTCCGACGGGAGAGCACGTTTCAAGCATCTCTGAACACGAATCAGACGTTTTAGAGGTGATGTCTGTGAGTGTGAAAGTATGTGTGTGTGTGTGTGTGTGTGAAAGTATGTGTGTGGAGACGATATCTCATGAAAGACCGGACCGATGCGAACGAAATTTGGTACACAAATTACAATCTATGAATACTGGACGCACATTGTTTTTAAACGAAAGCGAATGCTCAGAACCCCTACAGTTTCGAGTGAAGTTTTGAAAAAATTATCAAAAATTTAAAACCTTTAATAAAGTTACGCAAATAGACATTTCTTACGTAATTGTTCCTTAGAAAACGATTAACATGAACTGTAGAACGCTAGAACGAACCATTCTCGAGATATTGCACATTTTTCAAATAAATTTATCGAAATATCCCATAAATTAAAAAAAAATATATTAACTGTTGAGAAACATGTTTACTTTTCATATGTAATATCATGCGATAAATTGGGTGACATTATTCTCATGGATCTAGCTCGTTCCATTCATGAGAAAAGATACTTTGAGTAGTACTTTTTTATTTGATCGCCAGTAATCATTTATCTGCTATAAGCTATCATTTATCTGCTATAACTTATTTCTCCATCCATAACGATTGGTGATTATGGCGACAAATTTGGTGGAATGTTGCCAACTTGGTGACTTTTTTAAATGTTGCTAAATTAATGAAAATCTCGCCAAATGGATAAAAATGACGCAAAATCAATGAAAATGACAACTAATTGACGAAAATTCAATGTCTTGGAAATAGTATAAGTATCAACTATAAGAATAACCTATTTTTTACTGTAAAAGTAGTAAATTCATTGCATTATATAAGGAAAGTCATGTGATGCCCATGTCAAATATTTTTTAATTGAATCTGCTTACACCATCAGTTTCGTGTGTGATTATTTTTTTTCAACTTTTTCTTGCACGATTGTTATCTAGGGAAGGACATTGAAAAACTTGTGTTTTTTTTTCTCATAGCATTTACTGTTGTAAGAAAAATATTCATAATGCATTTCTACAACATTTTTAAGAGAATATGTTTAAATAATGGAGTTATTAAACTGGAAACAAAAAAGTGTAGATTTTCGAGCCTAGATAAGAACAATGAAATTATCGAGCAAAAGCAAATGGCAGATTCATTGCTTCTTTTATGTTACTCTTTCTTTCGGGGCACTTTTTCACAGCTTATCTGCAACGCTACTCCCAGCTGTTAAAATCATTGTGGTTCCATTGTAATAGAATTGTGCCCTATTGGAGTAATTCTATATCTTATCATTTGCTGTCAGAGTCAGATATGTGGGTATTTTAATGGCTTCTTCTTACAAAAGAAGATGAAAGAAAGAAAAAATGAATTCAAACGTTTTGTGTGACTCATTCGTTCTTTTTAAACTTATTCCCTGAATATATTCAATTTTACATATATTACAGGAAATAAAAATTATTGTAAGTAATGCATCTGCAATGTCACATAGTGTATTGACACTAACACAGGGACATAGTGTGAAGCATCTGATAGTTGCCATTGTGTTCAACAGGATGTGCACCAAGGCAGTGTACAATGCTGGCGTCTGTCTGTAACTATAAATTGCCATTTTACATGCTGCTACAAGATAGACATTTTCAGCTTGATTTCCACTTGAACAGCAACCCAAATGGAAATTGTCATGTCTGTTATCACGTCATAGTGCGAGATTCTCACTGGCCAACCAGAGCGTGTTCTACATCATAGTATGAGAAGCAAAAAAAATCGACTCAGGTAGTCATAAGATGTCGAAAGTCAAAAGAAAGATGACATGATAATGTGGAAACAGAAGGACACCATAGTCGCGTTTTGTGTGCCGCTATTAATCCTCCAATTATTTATTTTTCGCGCAATTTCTGTAAAAGAATAATTAATTATTATAATACTACACGGATCACGCCATTTTAACTTTAACAATAACACATTTATTAACAACATAAAATGCTTAATTATTTAATTACAACAATTATTCTTCTCATTAATTATTTCGGCAGAGGGATCATGTGAGACCAGTATGAAAATGCCTAAAATGTGGTTAGGGCCAGATATCATATTTGAGGAACACATACCTTCAAGTCTGTCTTGGATTTTGTTAGCAGCACGTACTTGATGTCGTCCTTATTACTAGCATTAACTCGTGGTGTAATGCATCGACACCTAAATTCGTCGATCATATTGTACTGCTGACTAAACCACTCGCACCTATGTCATTCTCGTAGTTATATCTGTATTCGCCAAGGCATACGTATATATCTTTAGCTGAGTATCATCATCGTTATCTCATCATGTCGCACGAGTATATATTAACCAACTCGTATTCTCTAAGTCATAGGTTGTGGCTCTTTTGCCTCGGGACTGTCACTCCCCCTTTTCTCTGATCTACAACATTCAGGGTGACGCGACAAGCATCTTCTCCATTGGCTTATCTTTCCATCCACTGTCGTTATTTCACATTTCGTAAGAGTTCGTTCGGCCCCCCTTTGTCTTGACGCCCCTAAATTTATGGTTTTCTGACCTCTGGGTTCACGTGTCGTAAAACTTGGCGTCCTTCAGACTGGAGGTATTGCCCGAAGTTTCAGATCAATAAATAATTGGCATAAAACTGTCTCACTAAAACACGTATGAGATCTATTTCTGGTCTCACACCAGTATTCTCATTATTTCAAATAGCAAATTTAATGACTTTAGAATCATTCGCTCATATAAACGGCTATGGGTAAACAGTTATGCTGCGAAAGCCGTTGCCCATGTGTACCACCAACTCTATCTCACAATACACTCTTCTGGATTTGGAGTTTAAAATATATTTCGAACCACAAGAAAATGCATTACATTTAAAAATAAGCACATATTTAATTTAGTGAACGACATAACTGACACAATACTCAATGGTGAACCACTCAAGGATGAACTCATGTTAAGGTAACTGTTAATGCTTATATCGCGGTTTGCATTGAATATAGTAGTACAAACTGACTGATTAAAACGTATATCTAAGCCTATTATAAGTCGGGCTGAGTTCCATTTGCAACATCCTGTATATTAAAAGTTTCATAGTTTTTATAAAGTTCGTAAACATGTCAGACTGGCAAATACTTATTTATGAGAATTTATAAAAAAACAAATTGTATTTTGTTCATGACCAGTCAAACACTACGCTTTAAATAAATTAGAAAATAATCATCGAAAACCTAAGGTATATTTTTATATTTTTTTACTTTCTTATCCCAGGTCACGATTCATCAAAATTAATTTTTCTAATCTCACTTACTTATTCTACTGACGCAACAACTGCTCATTATCAACAAACGTAAACTGATCACGAACTTTGACCTTCTCAAAGAATCGGGTGGGTAATGTTTACACGCAAGGTACTAATTATTTTTACAAGTTGTTTATCTTATAGATTTTACTACTCAAGAGTCAGCTCAATTGTGCTTTTTAGTATTCATATTTTATGCACGGATTGAAAACACGATAACTATAATTCATAGAAATGTTTTTATATCTTTAACTAAGAGGCTTGAAAAATTATTATGCATACGAGAAAGGAATTAAATGGGAACACAGTTCAACTACAATATTATATTTGTTAAAATGTGCTATTTTAAATATTAACAAGATCAATCATGCATAAAGCATTGATTATGAAACACATTTCAACTGCAATGCAATTTTAATTAAACATCTCTAAAATGCGATACATTCAGAGGTGATATTAAAACTATCGCAATAATAAAATAAAATCTGATGTGGGCAACACATGACTTTCCTTATATAATGTAATGAATTTACTACTTTAACAGTAAAAAAATAGGTTTTTCTTATAGTAGATACTAATATTCTTTCCAAAACATTGAATTTTCGACAATTAGTCGTCATTTTCATTGATTTAGTGTAATTTTTATCCATTTGGCGAGATTTTCGTTAATTTGGCAACATTTCAAAAAAGTCGCCAAGTTGGCGACATTCCGCCAAAATCTCGCCAAGCGTTATGCACTAAGAAATAAGTTATTCTTACAGCAGATAAATGACTATTGGCGTTCAAATACAAAAGTATTACTCAGAGTATCTTTTTTCATGAATGGAACGAGCTAGATACACGAGAATGATGTCACCCAATTTATCGCATGGTATTATATATGAAAAGCGAACATGTTTATCAATAGGAAATATTTTTTTTATTTTATATGACTTTTTGATATTTTTTTTAAATGTACAATATCTCAAGAACGGTTCGTGTTAGCGTTCTAAAATTTATGTCAATCGTTTTCTAATGAAAAATTATATAAGAAATGTCTATTTGCGTAACTTTATTAGCGGTTTTGATTTTTTGACGATTTTTTCAAAATTTCATTCGAAAATTTAGGGGGGTTCTGAACATTCGATTGCGTATAAAAGCAATAGGCTTCCAGTTTTTATGGATTGTGATTTTGTAAAAAAATTTGGTTCAAATCGGTCCATTCGTTCGTCAGTAATCGTCTCCACAGACCCACTGACACACACACACACACACACATACTTTCACACACACACACACACACACACACACACACACACACACACACACACACACACACACACACACACACATACATACACACACACACAGACATCACTTCCAAAATGTTTGATTCGTGATCAGGGATGTTTGAAACGTGCTCTCCCGTCGAAAACTCGAATTCGGATTTTCAACCCCGTCACAATACTTTCCTTATACATTATGTATATAAGGAAAGTAATAATTTATTATATTCGAAAACTTAAAACTTCATCGAAAAAATAAACTTTGTCCACATGACGTCACCGAAATATAAATCGCTTGGCTCTCTATGTATAATATAATTATTTCATTTATACTCTTATATTCCACTCCTTTCATTCATTACAATATTGCAATAATTTATTGTACTTAAAAATTTAAAACCATGGAGTTAAAAGTACTTTCAAACTCCATCCTAAAAATTTCATCAAAATAAGGAAATGCTATAAAATCGTCTGCTTCTCTATGTAAAACCATATCAGCTAAATTAAAGACTCAAGAGATAAGTAATTTTATGATAAAAAATTCAGCAATTCTTATGCAACTCATCTTACAGTTTGATGTGTTTATATTCTGTATATGTTAAAAATAGGCTTCGTTCTAGAAATTATCAAGGTTTGATGATCATTTAAACTCTAAAATATTGTAATTGCGTTGGCGCAGAATAAAGAAACATAGAAATTAAGTAAAAATAAAACGGTTTAAAACGGATGCAACTCTAAATATAAATTAAGAAGAACAAGATGGTTGCTATATTTTATTTTGAAGTGGGTCACGCGATCTCTTCATATAATATAGATGTAATAATTGTTTCAATTTCTATTTAACAAACTACCTGACATATTTTGCTGATTTATATATATATATATATTTTTTATGGAATAATTCGAATATTTCCTAAAACTTTCGAAGCAATTCGTAAATTTTAAATGCGCTTATAGTATGTTTGAAAAGATAGGTCCCATAGGGTTCAATGTACTTCATTTCTTCAAATTGGGTGCAATCCAAAACTAATTGGGTGATAGTATTCATTTACATTCCTGTATGTCCCACAGACCGTCTCAACAACATACCAAAATTTCATATTGATAAAGTCAAAACGGCAGTTATTCTATGGCAGTTATCGTGCGAAGGGACAGACAGACAGAATGAACAAAGTCATAAACACATTTCAGCGATGTTGTAAAATGTTAAAAAGTACAGTTTTATAAATGTTACCCATCCTTGACCCCAGGGAGCGGTTGCCCAGTGGTTAGCGCGCTGGAATTGCACTCGATAGGCCCAGGTTCGATTCCCTGGGCTGCCAAGCCTGCCGCCGCGTTCACGCCGAGTACGATCACGTTAAACATGTGGGTACGTAAGTCCTTCCGAGAGGTTGGTGGTATCAGGAGGAGGATACGGTCCCTGTGGATTCCCCCCCCCCCCCACTGGGTTTCGGTCTAAATTGTATGGCTCATTCCGGCCGTCCAACAGTTTCTGGTAGGTCGGACGGTCTGGGTCTCAACAACAACAACATTCTTGACCTCAAAATATTTCATATTTATATATTTGACGATTTTGACTGTTTAAATGCAAATTATAAAAAATCTGATGTAGGCAGCACATGATTTTCTTTATATAATGTAATAAATTTACTGTTTTACAGTCAGAAAATAATGTATAAGATCCACTGTACTTTGTTTTTAATGTTGAATTATACATTTGGTGATTTTCCAGATGACAACATGCAAAACTGTTTCAAAGTACCCAATTAGCTTACGTTTCGCGCAACTCTAAACAATTATAAATAATGATAGTATCATCAATAAGCGATATAGTTAATATATTAAAATGTTATAATAATTAATCCACAAATCAGGCGTCAGTATCATTAATTTAGCGTTATTTTTGCAATTTTAAACGATATTTTTCGTCAATGTGGGTCGAAATATCGCCAAGTTGGCTATACTTTGCTAAATTATTGCCAAGTTTGTCAAATGCATCTCCCAGTATTACATATGAACGGAACGAAGAGTATTTTTTATATACAAGAAGATACGCCCGTTATGTGACGGAAATTAGAATTTGTGAAACATTACTTCCCATTTGGCGTCATTTTTATGAATTTGGCGACATTTTTGTAACTTTGGCAACATTAAAAAAGTCGCCAAGTTTGCATAGCCCCGCTAAATTTGTCGCCAAGCGTCATGAAGAGACGGACGGAGAAATGGGTTATTATTATAGTCTATCCTCATGTTCTTATCAAGATATTGAACATTCATCAATTTGTCGTCATTTCATTTAACATCAGTTTCGTCTATTTGACGAAATTTTATCAATTTGGTGACATTTTCGTCAATTTTGCAACGTTTAAAATGTCACCAAGTTGGAAATATTCCGACATTTTTTTCCAATGGCCAGGCACTAGACTCTTTGTCATTCGCCCTATATATTCCGACAAATTCGTCACCAAAATTTTGACAAACGTTACGGAGGCAAAAATAGGTTATTCTTATAGTAGATTCTTATATTATATCCAAAGTATTGAATTTCGTCAACTAGTCGTAAATTTCATTGATTTAGCGTCATTTTATATATTTGGATACATTTTCGTCAAGTTGGCGACATTCTACAACATTCGTCAACAAAATCTCAATCTCGCCAAGCGTTATGGACTGAGAAATAAGTTATTCTTATAGCAGATAAATGACTATTGGCGTTCAAATAAAATCAATTCGTCAAATGAAATGAAATCGTTCAAATCCATCAGAATGATATCACCAAATTTATCGTATGACATCACATATGAAAAGTGAATATATATCACAATATTTTATAAATATTTTTACTTAGTTTATGTGAGTTTTTGGTAAATGCATTTGAAAAATTGAGTGTGCAGTGTCTCAAGAACAGTTCATACTACCGTTCTAAGGTTTATATCAACCGTTTTCTAATGAAAAATTACGTAAGAGATGACTATTTGAATAACTATACTAAAGATTTTTATTTTTTGATGATTTTTTAAATTTTCACTCGGGCATTTAGAGGGGGTTCTGAACATTCGATTACGTTTTTGCGTTTAAATACAATATGTTTCCCGTATTTACGTATTGTAATTTCTGTACCTAATTTTGTCCGTATTGCTCAATTTGTTCGTGAGATATCATCTCAACACACACACATACACCCCCCCCACACACACACACACACAGACATCACCTCAAAAAGTTTTGATTCGTGTTCAGGGATACATGAAAGAAGGTGCTCTCCCGTCGAAAACCCGAATTCGAATTTACGACCCCAGTCGCAATATTTTTCTTATGCATTATGTATATAAGGAAAGTAATAACTGAAGTCTGGATCAACTCGACATTTCCATACCAGAATCCATTTTGAGATAGTTTGTGATATTTAGTTATTTATTTATTTAATTAAATATTTATGTTTTGCAAATTTTGAAAGAGATAATTTCAAAAAAAAAAAAATTGTATCGTTGGGCCAAATGATCACCATTATAAAATGTTACCCTTCGTTTCAGACAGTGTATCCCCTCGAGGGGTAATTCCCCCGAGGGCTGACTAATGTCGTCAAGCACATAAAATCTTTAGAGCTGCTATTTTTCATTCAAACTGTTAAGTTTCGTCATCATTGAGCCATAAATAACCCTTTCTGGACATCATCATGTCAAATTATGAAATTGTGTACTATGCTGCCATGTTAAAAAAATATGACATTTCGAAAAAATGTTTCAAAATTCTACATGTATTGATTCTACATGTATTGATTCTTCATGTAGTATCTAATTCTACATGTATTATTAACACAGCCTAATATAAAGTTTCGTGAAAATAACTTAATATCTGTGGAAGCTATCAAGTACGCAAGAAATAAATCACAGGCAGATAAACGGACGTCACTCTAAAAATAGTCAAAACTTGTTCAGTAAGTCATAAATCATGTATTGGCATCAAAATCTCGAAGTTAAAAATTTTCTTGAAAATAATACTTTTCTATATTATATATAGGATAAGAAAATAAAATGCAATATTTTAGTGAATCAAAAAATCAATCAAAATTGATATGCAACAGATGAACAGTGACTAAATACAAAACAATCTTGACGATGAATAATGATTAGTATTTGGTCGAATATATAATATTTTCGCGAAAACAATACTTTCTCAGAATAATTCTATGACAGAATAACTGGAGGATTAGGGTAATTCCGAGACTTTCCACTCTTAAAGAAGGCTTAATAAGAACTTTCTAGTTTTGTAAATCTTATACATCTGCAATACAAACGACCTTCCTTCCTGACATTTTGCTTGGAACAAGTGTTTTACTTGCTTATACCACAGGATACTATATCAGATTCATATCAGACTATTGTCACCGCATACTTTAGAAAAGACCACAGACCGATTATCTACGACAAACCCAAATTTAAATAAAATATGCTTTAGATCTTCATTCCCGGTTCTTATTCAATTCACACTTGTAGTTATTCAATTCATACTTGTAGTTATTCAATTCATACTTGTAGTTATTCAATTCATACTTGTAGTTATTCAATTCATACTTGTAGTTTTGTAAATCTTATATATCAGCAATACAAGCGACCCCCCTTCCTGACAATTTGCGTGGAACAAGTGTTTTACTTGCTTATACCAGAGCATATTATTTCCGATTCATATCAAACTATTTTCACAGCACAGTTTAGAAAAGACAACAGACTGACAATTTACGAGAAACCCAATTTTAAAGAAAATACGCTTTAAGTCCTCATTCCCGGTTTTTATTCATTTCATATTTGTTGTTCTAGTTTTGTAAATCTTATATATCAGCAATACAAGCGACCTCCCTTCCTGACAATTTGCGTGGAACAAGTGCTTTACCTGCTTATACCTGAGGTCATTATGTCCGATTCATATCAGACTATTGCCACCGTACTTTTTAGAAAAGACCGCAGACCGACAATCTACAAGAAACCCAATTTTAAATAAAATATGATTTAGGTCTTCATTCCCGGTTCTTATTCAATTCATACTTGCAGTTATTAAATTCATACTTGTAGTTCAATTCATACTTGTAGTTTTGTAAATCTTATATATCAGCAATACAAGTGACCTCCCTTCCTGACAATTTGCTTGGAACAAGGGTTTTACTTGCTTATACCTGAGGTCATTATGTCCGATTCATATCAGACTATTGCCACCGCTCGTTTTAGAAAAGATCGCAGACCAACAAGCTACGAGAAACCCAATTTTAATTAAAATATGCTTTAGGTCTTCATTCCCGGTTCTTATTCAATTCATACTTGCAGTTATTAAATTCATACTTGTAGTTCAATTCATACTTGTAGTTTTGTAAATCTTATATATCAGCAATACAAGTGACCTCCCTTCCTGACAATTTGCTTGGAACAAGTGTTTTACTTGCTTATACCTGAGGTCATTATGTCCGATTCATATCAGACTATTGCCACCGCACGTTTTAGAAAAGATCGCAGACCAACAAGCTACGAGAAACCCAATTTTAAATAAAATATGCTTTAGGTCCTCATTCCCGGTTCTTATTCAATTCATATTTGTGGTTCCAGTTTCGTAAATCTTATATATCAGCAATCAGCAATGCAAGCGACCTCCCTTCCTGCCAGTTTGCTTGGAACAAGTGTTTTACTTGCTTATACCAGAGGACATTATTTCCGATTCATATCAGACTATTTTCACAGCACAGTTTAGAAAAGACCACAGAATGGCAATCTGCCAGAAACACAATTTTAAAGAAAATACGCTTTAAGTCCTCATTCCCGGTTTTTATTCATTTCTTATTTGTGGCTCGATTGTAACGAAATATCTGTCTGTCAAGGAAATCATGCCATCGCATGATGAGGGAAAATTCCAGGATACGTGCAGACGCACGATCATAAATATACGTGACCTCTCATAAAATCTCAGGGAGAGCTTTGTAAGGAATTTAGAAGTATATCTATTACGCCGAGTGGGGACATATTTTCTGTGTTCTATACTTGTATTTACTTTCCCATGCGAAGTATAGTGAAAGCAATGTTTTTACGAAAATTTTCGATTTGGGGATTTTTATACCAATATACGTTTTTGGACCTCCTGAACACGTTTGGACTATTTTTAGAGTGATGTCCGTCTATCTGTGGACCATTTCTTGCGTACAGGATAACAGCTATAAATAATAATGGATTTTCGCGAAACTTTATATCTGGCTTTGATATCTAAAAATCTAGAACTAGATAAATGTTTTCGAAATTCAAGCCAAAACTTTGAAATTTATTCGAAATTTTCAGTTTTCTCAACATGAAAGCATACAAAATGAGACAGAATTATGCATAAAAGCGGTTATTTCTCCAGTAGCATTTAATATTGGTTCAATTTTGACTAATATTGTATATCTTGTCATCATATTGGAAATATTTCCAATGTAATTCCAATATTGGGGGAAAATGTTGGGGGTTAGATCGGCCTCCATTATTGGCTAAATATTTCCATTACAATATTACGCCAATATTGGTGTTACATTGGAAATATTTTCAATGAAACATCAATATTGGCGTAATTTTGTTCCAATATTGTCTCAATATTTTAAGTCAATGTTGAGTCAATTCCATCAAAATGTCCAATTTTGCATACTGGTCCAATATTTTCAATATTGGCTGCCAAATAGATTGCTACCATTGTTATGGCTCAATGATAACGAAACTTAACAGTTCCAATCATTGTAGGAGAAAATATCGACACAATTTTTGTATTTTTCACGCTATTAGACCCCCCCCCCCCCACACACACACACACTTACCGGGATGGAAAGTATATATTTTGATGAACAATACTTGGTTTTCGAAAAAAATACCAAAATAAGAGAAAATTACTTCACCTTTTGAGCATGAATTATTTCTCAGGTAACGTTTTACATATTAGTTTTGTGAATATAAATTAAACTGGTATGGAAGTTCTAAAATAATCCAAATTATATTGCTTTTCAAATTTTTGCTCAAAAATCCTTAAAGAGAAACAACACATTTTCCTAACTATAACAAACTCCAGGAGAAAATATATTTTACTTTAAGAGCATAAAATATCATAATTATAATTTGTTTAATTTAGTAATTTTGCTCTTAAATGCCAAGCGATGTAACCGACAGAAAATTAATATTTCAGTAACTTAAATATTTTTAAATAAACGCAACGACGAAATTTTGCTAAACAACTAAATAAACAACTAACTGTATATTTAAGATTGTTTCTGTTAAAGCACTGTAAATTATTTATATATATTTTTAGAATAATTTTATAGTCTTAATAATCAAGTTTTAATTACATTTATGAAACTAAACTGCAACAATAAAATGTTTAAAATATAATTATAAATTATTTATAAGGATTAAAGAAGGTGTGCTAGTTTCAGTTTTGCATCATTATTTCAAAGGAAGGTTACGAAATAAATGAATAAAATAGAATATAATGTGATAAGAAGTAATTAGAAGGAAAACTGCCAAAGATATCATGATTAGTTTCAATTAGGGCTTTGAGCAAACTACTAAATTTTAGTTTTCATACGATATTTTTTATCAAGCAAGGAAAGACATGTATTTCTATATCTTCAATACCTATCATTTTTTACAATTATTTATAAGAATTGGAGAATATTGTGTGATAGCTTTACTTTCACATCACTATCTCAAAGAAATGCAATAAATACTAGTTAAATGTAACACAATTAGGCATAATAATTATTATAAAACTACGAGAAAGAAGGTGACTGGTTTTATTTGGGAATGGATCGTTGTTTAATAAACTACTAACAAATATTTTGTCTGTGTGATTTTTTATCAATTAGGAAAATAATATTTTTCTCTTTAAGACCAGAAATTTATCATTTGCAAAAAATAATTTAAAAACCATGTTTCTTTTGTCTTTGGCGTTAAAAGCAACATATTTTTAAACGGAGATGTCTCGACATTTGGTGACCGTAAGATAGCAATATCTGGCACGATAGGAATATCTGGTATCAGAGAAATTAATATCATCTGGACATTTCGAATTATTTATCTGGTCATTTAATATTATTTACACCATATCTTCATTATTATTTGGGTAACCTCTGGTCCTCATCTGGAACATTTTTCTGGCCATCTGATCCTCATCTGGTATATGAATCTGGCAATTATCCGGTTATCATCTGGTCATAATTATTTTCATTATCTGGAACATCTGGTCCTTCACAAATATTTATAAGAATTTAAGAAGACTGTACTAGTTTTTCTCTTTTATCGTTATCTGATGGGAATGCTATAAAACCAAGTTGCTAAAAAAAAAAGTGGCAAAATATTTATTAAAAAACTATGAGAGGGATCAAGATTAGTTTTTATTGCGGAACAAATGTTTTTTTAATAAACTATTAATAAAAAATTATCTGGGATTTTTTTTATCAATTAGAAAAGAATACATTTATCATCATCCTAAAAAACTAATCATTTGCAGGAAAGGTATTTAAACAACATTTTTCTGCCGTTGCCACCAAAAGCAACAGATGTTTAGAAAAAGATGTCCCGACATTTGGCGACCATAAGATAGCAATATCTGACACGATAGTAACACCTGGTGTCAGAGTAGCATCTGTTTATAAAAAAAGAGAATTACATATTTGAGATAAAATATAATTAAAAGCATGAACAACTTTATTATTGCAGTCGCAAATATATTAATATATCATATATATAATAATCATTATATATATATATATATATATATACCTGTATATAATATGTCCTGAACTACTGAGTGACGGACATAGTGATGAGGTGATTTATCGAAATTATTCGATTGTTTTCACTTTAGCTAGAATCTGGGTTTTGGGGTCATTCGATTCGAATCAGCTTTGAGTCCAGGGTAAGTTGTTCAATTTCAAAAATTTGAGTTAGGAGTTACGATGCAAAAAATAATAAAAAATACAAACTGCGTTTAATTATCGTGCTCTTCCGCTCTAGATATATTATGTTTTAGGTCTAATTTGATCGTTCTCAGTTTCCAGATCAACAAGACATTCTAATATTTCGATAACTCGAATTAAGGGTGACGATGCAAGGACATAATTAAAAAATCCAAGCCCACTTTTCAGAATTTCAGTTCCACTGGACCACTTCCACTCACGCTATAATCTCGAATTTGATTTAATCCGATCAGTCATAGCTTTTTCATTATCGAGAAAATCAAATATTTTTATAATTCAAATTAGGAGTGAGAATACGAAGGGATTTTCAAAAACTGTACCATTACCGCTAATTATTTTTTTATAATTTGTTTTCAATTTACTTAAGAAAATTGACAAAAAATAAATAGCCTTCTTCAT
Organism: Amaurobius ferox; assembly: GCA_951213105.1. Taxonomy (NCBI): domain Eukaryota; kingdom Metazoa; phylum Arthropoda; class Arachnida; order Araneae; family Amaurobiidae; genus Amaurobius; species Amaurobius ferox. The sequence goes on from OX578135.1 coordinate 54,300,969, forward strand.
GTCCGACATTCCCCCAAATCAACAGACCTTCAACATTTATTTGTTTATTTTAATAATTGTAAACAATATCATTCGACTTTCTCAATTCGGTGATATATAGTGCTCCACGTGCAAAAATAAGTTTTCAAACATCTCCAGAACGGCTGGTAATGAAGCTGGCAAATATCTAGCAGTGTTCCAGTATTTACAAAATGTTTATAATTTACTATTTTTAAACAATATTTAAAGTATTCAATTTCTTTATTTGTTTCTGTTTTTTTTAAATTAATCTTCGAAAAATTGACAGTCGTATCCTTGTCCGACTAACTTAAATATCAATAGACATTTAACGTATATTAATTAAAATAAGGGTATGAAATTTCAGTCGAGTTGCTCAATTTATATACGAACTATTATTTGAGAAAACGCGTTTGACAGATATTTCTCCACGGGCTAACAGGCTGATGCATAGACTGATAAACGAGTAGACATATTGACAAACATACATCGTTGGAAACTAGGTTTATTCCAATGTATGCAAAGACGTATAAATCTAATGAAATCTGAGAATCGAAGTTTTAGCACAGTCCCAATAATTTTCTCATGCATTATACTATGTACGTAGGAAAAGTAAAAATATGTTAAAAAAAATTATTTTTATAACAATGCCACAGGTGCATTGGGAGTTTAGATAAGGGCTTGCAATCTGATATGTAATGCTTAAACAGCTGTTAGATGCAGAGTAAGAAACTAAATGCTGTTTAAAGATACAAAGGGCACGAATAATATCGGCAAATTATCGTGTATAAAAAGTGCACAGATCACGTTCTCAAAGCAGATAACATCATCCATGCACTAGTTTTGAGTTTCTTCGGCAGTAGTTCACAATAAAATAGTCAATATCTGCAATAGCGATGCTCGTGTTAATTCAACATAACAGTCCTAAGCAATCGTTTTTTTCCCCAAGCAACTGCATTATTAAACATTAATTACTGTGATCATCAACATTCTCTGCAACGTTTTCATAGACCGGTCATCTTGAAAATTAATGCAAACTACGATTTTGTAGGTTGTTGGGTATCTGTTTGGACGGACTGGAAAGTTCAATTCAATTTAGATCGGAAATCAATCGGGGTGAAAACGGCAAGGACCGTACACATCATCTCTCAGATTGACTTTTGGAATGAAATTCAATCGGATGAAATTCAATACAACCGAAATGTCATATAAATAAATCGATCTGCTACATTTGATGTAGATTGGCGCATGTGTTCCTAAGAAAAACTTGAGCAACGTATTTAAGAACAAATAAAATATTAAGGCAACTTGGGTTGTTACGAGGATATCCTAGATCCCCTTCGCCAGTGCTAGGGAACTAACTAGCCCGAAATCAAAGAAGCAATGCCAGTTAAGAGCTGAGACGTCTCATTGCGGAATTCCTGCAGCCAAGGACTGCGTATCTCCACACCAGAAAATAATAATAATATATATCGCTATATTTTTCATGTTCATGTCTATGTGGTATTTTATATTTCATGTTTATGTGGTATTTTATGATATATAATTGAATTTATCCTATTTGGTTTTTTTCTGTTATTCCGTTGTTGGGCACAGATTGCATAATATTTTAACCACGTGTTTTTATGCAATCATAGAAACAACGGATTTTAGTATATCTGTCTAGAATGTGCCCCTGAAGACGTTTCATGCAGATATACTATTTTTTAATATATTTTCCTTGTCCTGGTCTCTCCGTGCTCTGCTTTTTCGGCCCTTCCTCGTTGCTTTTTGCTTTTCACACACGCTTTTATTTTGCTCGCGGTTAGATACTGTGGTTACTGATTCACACTCTTGCACTTTAGTTTTTGTTATTTTAATATATATATATATATATATATATATATATATATATATATATATATATATATATATATATATATATATATATATATATATAATTCAGTACAAACGAAATGTCATATAAATAAATCGATTTGCTACATTTGATGTAGATTGGGGCATGTGTTCTTAAGAAAACCTTGAGCAACGTATTTAAGAACAAATAAAATATTAAGGCAACTTAGAGTTGTTTCGTGGATAACCTAGATCTCCTTCGCCAGTGCTAGGGAACCAACTAGCCCGAAATCAAAGACTTAATGCCAGTCAAGAGCTGAGACGTCTCATTGCGGAATTCCTGCAGCCAAGGACTGCGTATCTCCACACCAGAAAATAATAATATATATATATATATATATATATATATATATATATATATATATATATATATATATATATATATATATATATATATATATATAATTCAGTACAAACGAAATGTCATATAAATAAATCGATCTGCTACATTTGATGTAGATTGGGGCATGTGTTCTTAAGAAAACCTTGAGCAACGTATTTAAGAACAAATAAAATATTAAGGCAACTTAGAGTTGTTTCGTGGATAACCTAGATCTCCTTCGCCAGTGCTACGGAACCAACTAGCCCGAAATCAAAGACTTAATGCCAGTCAAGAGCTGAGACGTCTCATTGCGGAATTCCTGCAAGCAAGGACTACGTATCTCCACACCAGAAAATAATAGTATATAACAACTGTTGAATAATAATAATAAATGCAAATAACAATAGGCACTCCTTTGCCGGTGGGTGTTATTGTGTGATCGGTGATCATGAGGGATGGAGCACAACTCGTCTTGGATGACACATCAAATGGGAGAAAATGGATTTATATATATATATATAAAGTCATGGGTTAGGAGTCCAGCTGTGCGAGCCAATCAGAAATCAGAATGCCAATCTAGAAAGAGAACCAACACACGATATTGGACTGTACCCTAACACAACATAAGTGCCAGAGCACTATCATAGAGCCAAACGATTGAACTTACTAGTGACACTCACATGCTCCGCATGCTATCAAAAACCAAAAATTAAAATTTTTTACACTCTGTAGTTTAAATTTATGCTTTTGAAGAATAATCTGATTTAAATATTGAAATTGCAGACGTTTCCGGAAATTCAAAATTCTGCGGTAAATCATATTTATGTAAAATTACTTAACATACTTATTTCCAAATTCTGAAGTTCTATCCTAATTTACTGAGGTATAAAGTTTTTCAATTTTTCTGCTTAAAGTTAATGTACAGTCACTAATATTTTTATAAGGTCGAAATGGAAGCTCTAAATACTCAACATTTCCTCCAAAAATATTAATATGCTCCAAAACTTTAAATCCGACTTAATGTACTCGTAAATTAAAAAGTGTGTAAAATATGTAAATTAGTCAATTACATTTAATTAATTGTAACTCACTTTGCTCGAAGAAAAATATCAGCCCTTTAAACCGGTATACTGTAATATACGCATCATTTATAAAAATTGTGTAGTTTGTTCAGTCTAGTATTCTCAAAAGGCTGTAATATACAATTTTTATTTATGAAAATGAACATGCTCTAAGCTCTCAAAAGATTTTTAAAAGAAATTATTTAATTTATGCATTATTATCGTATGAAATGTAAGTAGCGTAAATTCTTAAAGTTCCACACTTAAACGTAATTTAAGTATTTTATATATAAAAAAATCGACTGTTGCCTCCTGTCCGATGGAGCTGAAATGACGTTTCGTAAATAAATTCTTGAAAATTAAATCTCTAATAATATATTCTTACACGGTTTTCAAACAGCTCTTAAATTACTCGCTTTCTATTCAAAACTAACGAAAATATCGGGATTTGTACCACTATATTTTGTAAACAATGTGGCCAGATTTAAAACAAAATTATATACTCATAATTATATATCCCCATTTATATACTAACAATTATATATTGACCTATTGTTATAGTACTTTTAGTTTTCGAGATAAAAGCATTACAAACTTTACCAAGAGAGATCAATCATGCATAAAACATGGATTATGAAGCATTTTCTAACTGAAATGTAATTGTATTTAAACGTCAATGAAATGCGATACATTCAGTGCTGATATATTTTAAAGTATCACAGTACTACAATAATTTATTATATTTGAAAACTTCAAACTTCATAAAAAAATGAACTTTATTTAAATGACGCCATCAAGTTATAAATCGTCTGGCTCTCTATGTAAAAGCAATAAATATTACATTCATATCACTTTTATTCCAGACTCAAGAGATAAATGATTTTGCGTGAAAAAATTTAGCAATTTTTATACAACTCATCTTACAATCACTTGTTTATATTCAGCATTCATTAAAATTAGACTTCGTTGTAGAAATAATTAAACTTTAATGATCATTTAAGCTCAAAAATATTGTAATTTTGTTAGCACAGAATATAGATGCATAGAAAATACACGAAAATCAAGCGGTTTTAGGACCGATACAACATTGACTATAAATTTAAAAAATGTTTAAAACTGGCGATTTTGACCCAAGATGGATGTTATATTTTATTTTAAAGTGGGTCACGTCATCTCTTCATATAATATGGATATAATTATTATTTTAATTTTGATTTAAAAAACTACCAAATATATTTTGCTAAAATTATTTTATATATTTTATGGGATAATTTGAATATGTCCTAAATTTGTAAGTTTTAACTTCACTTAAAAATATTTGAAAAATTAGGTCTCAGTTCAATATCACTTTTTCAAATTTCAACTCGGTATTAATTCAAAACTAATCGGGTGATTTTATTCATTTATATCCCCATATGTTCCACAGACCGTCTCAATAACATACTAAAATTTCATTTTTATAAAGTCATTTTTACCGCAGTTAACGTGCGATCGGACAGACAAACATACAGACGGACAAAATGGACATAAACACTTTTCAACTATGCGAGAATATGTTATAAACGGGAATTTTCAAACTTTTTCAACTGGACAAGACGATTTCTCAGAAACTAGGAAAAGATTTATAAAGGCTAAAATGAATCACTCGGTATTGCCGGATGGAAAATAAGCACTCAATACTTAAATAATGTAGACACGGGTAACACTATACTCATTTTCCAAATCACCTGATTTAACTATTCTGACTATATCACCTGAGTTATTCTCACGATACAAATAAAATCTCCAAATCACATAATGCGAATCGAGATTACCCATATCTTTCTCAAAAACTGCAATTTTTAACAGTTTACAACATAATTGAAAAGTGTTTATGACTTAGTTCATTCTGTCTGTCTGTCCGTTAGCACGATAACTGCCGTAAAATTGACTTTATCAAAATGAAATTTTAGTATATTGTTCAGACGGTCTGTGGAACCTATGGGACTATAAATGGATAATATCACCTAATTAATTTTGGATTGTACCCGGGTTGAAAAAATGAAATACATTCTACCATATGGGACCTAATTTTTCAAACATTTTTTAAGGGGATTTAAAATTCACAAATTGCTTTGTAAGTTTTATGAAATATTCAAATTATCCCATAAAATATATAAAAAAAAATCAGCAAAATATATTTAGTAATTTTTTAAATAAAAATTAAAAATTTATTTACACCCTTTATATGGACAGATCACCTGACGATTATATGAAGAGATCACGTGACCCACTTCAAAATAAAATATGGCATTCATCTTGTGTCAAAATCGTTATCTCTAAAGTTCATTTTAATTCATATTACTTTCCTTATATACATAATCTATAAGGAAAGTATTGTGACGGGGTCGTAAATTCAAATTCGAGTTTTCGACGGGAGAGCACGTTTCAAACATCCCTGATCACGAATCAAACATTTTTGAAGTGATGTCTGTGTGTGTGTGTGTGTGTGTGTGTGTGAAAGTATATATGTGTGTGTGTGTGAAAGAATATGTGTGTGTGTGTGTGTGTGTGTGTGTGTGTGTGTGTGTGTGTGTCAGTGAGACCTTGGAGACGATAACGGACGAACGAATGGACCGATGCGAACCAAATTTGGTACAAAAATCACAATTCATAAACACTGGAAGCCTATTGTTTTTATACGCAATCGAATGTTCAAAACCCTCCTAAATTTTCGAATGAAATTTTGAAAAAATCGTCAAAAAATCAAAACCACTAATAAAGTTACGCAAATACACATTTCTTATGTAATTTTTCATTAGAAAACGATTGACATAAATGTTAGAACGCTAACATGAACCGTTCTCGAGATATTACACATTTTTCAAAAAAATTATCAAAAAGTCATATAAAATAAAAGAAAAATATTTCCTATTGAGAAACATGTTCACTTTTTATATGTAATACCATACGATAAATTGGGTGACATCATTCTCGTAGATCTAGCTCGTTCCATTCATGAAAAAAGATACTTTGAGTAATACGTTTGTATTTGCACGCCAATAGTCATTTGTCTGCTGTAAGAATAACTTATTTCTAAGTCTATAACGCTTGGCGAGATTTCGAAGACGAATTTGGCAGAATGTAGCCAACTTGGCGACATTTTGAAATGTTACCATATTAACGAAAATCTCGCCAAATGGATAAAAATGACGCTAAATCAATGAAAATGACGACTAATTGTCAAAAATTCAATATCTTGGAAATACTATTAGTATCTACTATAAGAAAAACCTATTTTTTAACTGTAAAAGTAGTAAATTCATTACATTATATAAGGAAAGTCATGTGTTGCCCACATCAGATTTTTTAATGTTGTATTCTTCCTAAAACCGCCATTTTTTTGCTTAAATTCTGTGCATCTCCATATTGAAACAACACAATTACAATATAGGTGAGTTTAAATGATCATCCAACTTTGATTATTTCTACAACGAAGCCTACTTTACAATTATGGAAAATGTAAATATCAAAAGATGTAGAATGAGTTGTATAAGAATTGCTGCATTTCTTTAACACAAAATTATTTAACTCATGGAGTCTGCAATATAGCTGATACGAATGAAATATTCAGTGATTTTACGCAGAGAAGCAAGCGATTGTTTGGATGAAGTCTTAAGCATAGAGTTTTAAGCAGAGAGATAATGCAGACGGTCCATTAAAATGACTGATTGTGATCATTTAAGTAATTACAAAAATTTAAATTGTTTATGAAAGCGAAAAAAACACTTTAGAATGCTGAAACATATAGGGGATTTTTAGCCAAATTATAGCATTGTGATAATCTTGGAGTTTCGGACGATATATATTTTAGATCACGTAAAAAATGCAATTTTCTATGTATTCTTAAAAAAAAATTAATATTTTCAATATTAAATGTTTAATATTTTAATATTACATTTTTAATATTTCAATCAATAAGTTTTGAATTGCTGCACTGGCGATATCAGTTATTTCATACTGAGCGCATAAAGCGCATAAGTAATTACATGTATTCTTAAAAGTATTAAGTAATTAATGTATTCTTAAAAAAAAATTAATATTTTCAATATTAAATGTTTAATATTTTAATATTACATTTTTAATATTTCAATCAATAAGTTTTAATATAATAAATAAAAATGTAATACAGTAAAAAAATATTTATTAAGTTTTTAAAAAAAATAATAAGAGCAACGCCGACATGGTGTTAATCTTATTTGGGCTTTCAGGTCCCGAAAGTTTGCTCTAAAAAGGAAATCCGGTTGTTCTCCGAAACCTATTTTCTTGTTGCCTATTTTTTTTCTATTTGCGCAGCATTTTACGTTGTAAACCACTTCATTAATGCAATATTTATTTAATTTAATTTTGAAAAAAAAATCCAGGTCCGTAACACGCATATACGTGCGAAATATCCTATGCAGAATGACACGTTTCAATTGCCGATGATACCAGTATCCATCAACTGGCTTCCAGGACACAATGCCCTTTTCAGCGTTTAATAGCCAATCTGCATGAAAACGCTCTATGTGAGGCAATTTCACTAACCCGGCTAAAAACTGACAAATTCAGTCCCGTCATTATTTTGTTCATAACTGGGATTAGAATACACGAAACAGCAACAAACATATATAGTCTAACAGAAGACGCCTATACCAGGAGTTTCTCAAATTAATTTCATGTTACCATTGCAAGAATACTTCCATTACAGATACCAATATCCATGATTTCGTGCCTATTATTATATTTCGTGCCTATCCGATTTCGTGCCTATTATGTGCTCCTCAGCATGAAATAACTGATATCGCCAGTGACAGCAAAAAACTTGCTATAAGCCACTATTATTGCGTACTTCTATGATAACTGATATACATATATGCCCCGCGAATAAAGTAAGATAATATATTTTGGATTGGACAATAATATTTTTTTTGTAAATTGGTTAACTCTTCATATATTTAAGAGTATTGTGCATTACATTTTGTCACCTATGTGTTTGAAATAGGCATTAGGTATGTTCATTTAAATGAGATTGTTTCGTTATTCTTGAGGAATGCAGTGCTTTGTTTCACAAAACAACGTAGGGGACAGCGTAGGGGATCAAAGAGGGCATGGTGGTTTCAAGTGTACTGGTCCACCAACAAATGATTAGATAAGGTGTTCTTTTTGCAATACATGGGCTTACGTAAAGCCCATCTCTTGTGAAGGAATAGGATATATTATGTGTGATAAATACCCCCTATGAAAGCATTACTTGTAATATTTTCTACCAAAAGACTGTTAAAAGTTAGATTTTAATATTGATTTCTGTTTCAAAAACAACCTATCCACTTGACCCAAATTTTGGGACCACATAGATAATTTGACCCTAGTACCTGAAAATATATTTTTTAATTTGGTACTAATAAATATAGTTAATGATTCATAATGTGTGCCTTTGAATTTCATAGTAACATACAATAAATTTTCAGACATAATACAATCATTTATCACACTTCACTATTAAGGTGAACTGGTACTAACATATTAGCCCAACAATGTTGACAAACTTTCGCGATGGAATCGATTGCTTGCAATAAATTAAACATGGCCGCTTCTAGCTGTGGCGTATACAAATATATTATGTTTATTTTTAATTTATTATTAAAATTAACATGCTATCATGTATTTTAACAAGTACCTGCTATCATATCTGCAATAACCCACCATATTAATTCATTTTGTTGCCTGGTATTTTTTCTGAAATGTAAATTGATTAATATTATAAAATCAATTTCACTTATCCAATAAACAGACATTAAAATGCTCAAACAAAACTTTACTAATTATTATATTTAATATTAAATATTATCTAATCTTAACTTCAACTCAATATTTATCTTAACAATTTACTACATTGGGCGAAATTATAGTTTCTTTGACTTAACTCAGTCGCTAGTGATACAATCCCTTTTCTCACCGACTTCTCGTTGGGCTACGCAATTCCTCATAGAATACGAAAAGTTTAACTTTTTGCTCTTTGGAGTGAGGTAGGTCATCTGCGAACATCCGTCACTAAAAGCACTTTTTACGCTCACATTCAACTCATTAGACATTTCCGTACATTATAACCACAATATTTTAGAGAGAGACTATCAGCACATTTTTGTGCTTATATCACAGTAAATCTTGCGAATGTCTCAAGAGCATATTTTTGCTTGCTAATACCACAGCAAATATATCGGGAGTTAGAGGACATTTTACGTTCTTGTTCTACAACAAACTTATTGATAGTCGTTGCTCCTTCTTTGATGCACAGAGGTAACTTTGACTTTCCATCTTGGCTCTTATTGGCTCAACTGTATATGTGTGCCAATTCGCTCTAGTCATCTAGGGATGGTCTACATTGGTTTCATTGGTTAATTTGATATGTCCACGAACTCGCTTGCGTCCATCGTTGTATCTCTCAATATGTCATGCTTCATTTATTACTCGTAAATAAATTGTCTGTCCATTATAAAATTAGGCGTCGCCTAAACTGTGACTGATGTCGCTTTGCAGCCGAACCATACCGGGAACATGAAACTATATCAAATGTATCACTAAACTAATTGCTTTAAAACAAACCAACTCGATGTTTTTTACCGCACAATACTATTATTCGGTACCGAATACTACGTATTTAAATACCATATTTACGTACTAACCTAAGCTTTCAAAACTCGCCAATGACAGCATGTTTTGGCTAATACATAAGCACCAATGAATTTACGTTTTCTGCTTATGCCCTCCCTTATTCTTTTAATATAGTTTTCAAATATTGTTCTGATAATTTATATGGTTACTGGAAAAATCCTTATGAGACCAAATAAAATCTGTATGAATTACTCTAAATTCGCACGTTTGATCTATCTATAAAACTGATTGAATCTCATCAATGGAAAGTAATTTCAGCGCCCTTAGTGGAAAATTTAGGAAGTTAGAAACAGTAACTCATCAATAAAGAGGGATAAAATAATAATATGAATTACAAACTTTCACAATATTGTGTATTGAGTAGGAATAGATACCAAGAATAAACAAAACGCTTGCAAAAACACAATAAATACCTGCCATACTTCATCGCTTGATATTTGCAAAAGGAGCCTGACTCTTTAACTGTGGAGATATCTAATACACGAATTCTGTGAACATTAAATTCATGTTAGCAATATAGATCTATGTTTAATTATGTGCATTTATCAAATTTATTTATCGGGTATATTTATAAAGGAAATTGATTTTGCCTCATTAAAAATGTCCGTTTAAATAATGTAAGAATAGATCATGATCAAACATAACTTCTTCCATATTTCAGTTTCGCTTTTTGGATCTTTTCCAACTGGAAAGCGCATCGAAATTCGATTCTGCATTATATGGAAGCTTGTCACGGATTTCAGTTAATTTTTCATGAGAAGAGAGCAGTTTTATCCTAATCGGATACTTTATTGTAGATGTTTCCGAACTTCTGATAAAAAGAAAAAAATCTTAATTAATGCTATTTTATGGAATGCCATTTTGACGGAAGTCGTTTAGATTTGGGACATTTCAAACAAATTCAATACAGAAATTTGATATTGGCAGCATATCACTTTCATTTGTCCTTTCTTTATTTCATAATGGTTTACAGTGAATTGCACAGAATTTATTGCATAAAGTCAACTGCACAATATAACATGGATACTTATTTGAAATTCCATCGAATTTGCAATTTTAAATCAATTTTCTCAATCATTTGTTAATTTGATGTATTTTAAAATGGAGGTGTAACACAAATTCCTAGAAACTTATATATCTCGAGAACTGTTCATTCTAGAGTAATGGAATTAATATATTCTTCATTACATGTCAGAAATTACTTCTTAAACAAGCATTTAATCAAATAATTTCAGTATATTTCGTTAATTCATAGTTTGATGATTTTTGCAGACCAATTTGTAGGCTGGTTTTATTTTCTAAATCGTACTACATCTTATCAGCACTAGGATAACCTCCCCAAAAATTAAATATCAAACTTTATGAAGTTTCTTAAGATATTTTTAGTCTAGATTGGTAACACACACACACGCACACACAGAGAGAAGATACGTTTAAAATAATTAATTCGTGTTCTAGACTTTTCGAAACGTGTATATCTGTAGAAATCTAGAATTCCATTTTCGACCCTCTTCCATTACTATGAAAGTCTCTGTGTTAGTCTGCAATGTATTCACTCTAGTTCAAAACTTATCCGACAGAATACCATATTGTTCGAAACCATTTATGCGGGTTACCATAAAACTGATTAGATATAGGTATACGCAGACAAAATGGAATGGCTTTCGAAATGGTCAACAAAATAAGAAATAAAACACTGAATATGCTTCAATGCAAATATTTGTAATTTTCGATAACAGAACGAAAGAAGTCGAATAATGACTTTAAGGCAAGCTGTTCTTGAGATCTTTGATGGTTTTGGAACATATACCACGTCGTCATATCAAATTGCACTAGGTTTTCAATTAAAAATGAAAGTTTAATGAAAGCGACAATTTTGATGTAATTTCAAACAAGGTTCATTCTATGTGCGAGTGCAAATAATATCAATTTAATGCATTATGGAGGAAAACCAGATAGTGAGTTCTGTAGAAAAGTCCTATGCCGACCACATTACATTGCCTCCTTATCATTATAAATCATTCTGATGATTATTTATAAGAAAAACGTATTTCATCTTCAAAGCATTTACTTGATAAGATAAATGGCGATTCTAATGTCCGTAAAAATGTTTATCTTTCTAGAAACATCATATACTCTTGAATGAGTTTAAAAATACCATCATTAAATTATTCCGCATTACGTTTTCGAACCAAATATTTTATGGACCCAAGAGTGAATCGTGATGCAGTGAATGAAATAAGATATTGGGTAAATACATTTCTGTTTCTTAATTTGTGTGTGCATATTCTTTCTTTTATTTAATACATTTAAATCCAATGGGTTAGATATAAAATAGTGCATAATTGATAACATTAAATCTTACATTTAATTTATGCTAGCAATTCGTAATATAAATATTTGATGGGAGATACATTAAAATAGGAACACGAGAGATTTGAGAAAAATAACTTGAAATAATATAAATGTCATTTCAAGATAGAAACTTCCTTTTGAATTGCTAAAATTGCTTTACTATAAATGACATTTGAAATATTGAATTATATCTGAAAGTAGAATATGCCGACATACTCTTGAGAGAAACTATTTAAAAAATGTGAAGCTTTTGAGATATGTGATGAGTATTGACATTACAGTTTGTTTATACTTTTAAAATTGTCTGAAATTAAAATTACTTCTCTAAGAACGTAACATACAGTTGAGTAAAGGTACCAATTACTTTCAAAAATTGTTCAACTGTTTGTCAAAATTTATTCAATTGTTTTGCTTAAAGTCAGTATAAATAAGATAATATAAATAAATCTGTAATAAAGTCAAGATAAATAAGAAGCCAATACAACAAAATTTGCCATATATTTTGCAATATAAAATGTGAAACATACGGATAAAATGGTTAATAATTGCTAACATTAAAGAAAAATTAATTTGTGTTATCTATTCGTAATATACATTTTCGATAAATATTGGTTTTAATCAGAAACTTAGAGATTTGGGAAAAGCAACATGCAATTATATTTTAATGTCTTTTGTTGGCAGAAATTGCATTTGAAATTTTAGAAGTATTTTAAATGCCGTTTTCAATAATAAATCAGAATACAATAATCGTTTCTTAAAAGGAAGCATTGAAAAATGGAAGAAGTTTAAAATTAATGAGCTGACAATGAAATTGGATTTCTCTTTGAGAATCAGATTCAGTGGAATGTTTTAGAAATAGCATTTTATGCACTTAGATAATTTAGATCATATGCTTAGATCATACGCATGTAGATAATTTTATGCACAGAAAGTAACATTTCACGTAGTTGAAAATGAATTCCAGACCAATATGAACATCAGTTTTAGTGAATACTAGCCGGCTTTGCCGGCTAACGGTCACCAAATATAACAACCAGGTTTTATAAGACTCAGTTTTATAGCAAGTTTTTATCAAAATAAAGGAAGGGAATCAAAGTTTAGAGTAAGCAAAACGAGAGCCTATTGCAGAGTAGAAAATACAATAGGAAAATCGCATCAAAACCGAAGCAAGAGTCAAAAATTGATATAAATAAAATTTTAAAAGATTAGTGTCATCCTCTTCTTCCACAACCGGCCTCTTTCTACAGCAATCGTCCTCCTAGTCCAAGAGTAAAAATAGGCAAGGAAACTTTTCGTAACAAAATTATTTTAGGGATTTGTGCAACGGAAATTTGAGTGACGGCCCAGTCCATGGACAAGGCCCAAGCCCATGGGCTAGACCCAAGTCCGTGCAGACCTCTAACTTTGACCCCTTGAGATTGATATGTAACCCCCCCCCCCCCACCAAATTAAATTTCAAAATACTCTACTGTTTACATCAGGTTTATATATGCATGCAATATCATCAATTTATAAATATATGCAAATGAATACCTTACAAAATAATGCATTATTATTATTTTCAGTTTGATAATTATTATATTACCATTATTAACCTTACCGATATACATATTATTCTTAAAAAAGATAGCAATTTAGAACATCCATACAGTGCTACTATATGTTAATAAAAATAGGGAAAATATTACGTTTGATCAACGGTTTTAACTTTGAAATGAAACTTTAGACATGGATTAAATTTACCCACATTCCTGCCATGCCAAAACTACTACATGCATACTTGATCTTTCATAGCGCGTCCCTTCCACCCTAATTACATCAGCTAGAAACTCGGAAGAAACTTTGAACTCGGGACGATCTTATTATGGAAACATTCTGTCATGATGTTGAAGACTGAACTAGGCGCATATAATTTTAAAGTTTAAATTATGTTTTCAAACTACGGAGATATTTTAATGTGGAAAATACTTGAAATAATTTTAGTGTGGTGAATGAAAAGGAACATTCAATTGAAGTTATTTCTTTTATAAATATAATTATTTTTCGTGGAATGAATTATTATTCTTAATTAATAGTGATCATGAATCGCATAGTTCGCACATTTTTATCGTGGCCGCAATAACCCAACATTAATTCTTCGCACGAGTTCCTAAACATAATCATTTATTAAATTACACATTTTTAATTTTTAAAATAAATATTATTTATTCACATATATTATTGTTGTGATTAAAATTACATTAATTTTAATAAACGCTTAAAAAGGAGAAAATGCACGTGTGAGACTAGAGTATTTAGAATATTATTCCAAAATCAGTAACTCACCTAATATACAGGGTATCCCAAAAACATTGACCTCGGCTTTTATTCTTTAAATATTGATCTTAGACATATATAATAAATTACAAAGTTGCGTAAAAAAGGTACAGAATTTTATGAAATCGATTCAAATGTTCAAGGGAATTAAATTTTAAAAAATACAAAAATTAAATTTTTATACGGCCCCCGTACAAAAACATTTTCAATGAGTAAAATGTGTCCCATACACTAATAAGGTGATGTACAAATTTTCAGTATTTTATCGTAAAATGTCCCAGAGATATGAAAAGACAAATTTGTTGATTTAAACGACTTTTCGATTCATCGACATGGGTTCTCAGAGGGGAAAAATCATGTCGACAGATCGCGTTTCAGGGGTCATACACAAATTACGAAAGAAAACAATGATAACAGAAATAAATAGTAATTTTGCTAGTACAAAAGTATCTACACTGTGTAGAAATAATATCTTTACACAAAGATTACAAGGCTTGTTCAAAATGTTTTCCATCCATGTCAAATACCCATTAAAGATAAGAGGCAGATATTATTTGCCTATGATACATTTCTGCGTTGCGTCATTTTCACTCTTGCTGTAAACATTTACATTTTAAATTGTGATTAATCTCTCACCAACATTGTTTAAACATATCTCTTGGACTTTTTATGATAAAATGCTGAAATTTCGTACATCACCTTATTAGTGTATGGTTCACATTTTGCTCATTAGAAATGTTTTTGTACGGGGACAGTATACAAATTTAAATTTAGTATTTCTTTAAATTTAATCCCCTGAATTTTTTTTGTCGATTTTATAAAATTATGTGCCTTTTCTATGCAACTTTGTAATTTATTATATATGTCTAAGATCAATATTTAAGAAATGAAAGCCGAGGTCAATGTTTTTGGGACATCCTGTATACGCAGACTAGCAAATACCTCTGTTTGTCGGATCTGTTGTTCATCATGACTGTGATTGTTGCCTTTGCCGATTCCTGTTGAGGCGTTTGGATTCAGTTGGTCTTTTTCTATGGCATTTTAATATTTAACGACTAATCTATAACGACTAACATTAATATTATACACCAGTATATAACGACTGAATTTAATATTTAACGACAAACATTTTAATATTTAACTACTCACTACACTGCTTGAAAATATGACTCTCTGAACTTTTTGACAGCCATTCTGCTTGTACCACACTTGCTACCACACTGCTTAAATTCTCAATCCAATCTTTTCATAACCATTATCTTTGCTTCTTGAATTACAATTGCATTCTTAAGCCTTCTGATTATTATCGCTTGAATATTCATTGAATTATCTCTTTGTATTCACATCATTTTGCCTGAATTTTAGCTACGTCTTCTTTGCTCTCATTGAAGGCTCCTCAGTGCGATGTTTCATCTTCGCTTCATTGGCTCCCGGAGTCTCTAATAAAGCTTGGTTTAAGTCTTGGCCCTTAGAGATATTTGCCCTAAACACACCTATAATTTGTCTGGCCTGAATTTATCGGGGTCATGACCTTTTGGGCCAAGACTATCGAAAAACGGTGCTTAATAGTATCGCGCTTTGTTTTGTTGTAAATAGTCGTAAATATCAAAACTGCATCATAATTGCCCCCTGGTCTCACACTTAGGTTTGATATCACTGTAAGTATATCCATAGTAAAATAACCATGCCCGATCGAATAAAAGGGACAGCAGCGCTTCCAATGGAAAATTTAGAAAGTTGGGACAACTTACTAAGCAACATAATGTAATAGATGGGAAAAGCCAATTTTAAAATTATAGAAAATTTGTCTTATGAGTACAAAAGTATAAAAAATATTAAAATATTAAAATAATGTATTTCTTCGACACAATATGATTATTGACGCCCTATACAGAAACGATACAGTGAACAACACTTACACGCAGAGCCCGACTTTCCCTAAATTGGGTCCGGGATAGACATTCCTCCGGTTCTCCCCTTTACTTATCGATATATATGAAAAGACCAAACATAATTTTCAAAAACATTAATTAATTCTAGAAGAAGGTATACAAAATGTGATTCTCTCATATTTTAATGGAGTTTAAATTATTGGCAACTTCCTTATCATAGCTAAAATTCCAGCATTCTAAATCTGTGCGGTTAATTCCTATATATATCGCCAAAATGGATCTATCCACTGGTCAAACATATTCCAATGGCATAATTTTTTTAGAAAGGTGCCGTAAATTTTGTGATTGCGTAAGTTGGGGCTCTCTCTGATGCGGCGCCAGAAAAAGCTGCCCCTCATGCCCTTGAGTTAATCCAGCCCTGCTTATACAAACAGCAATTTAGTGCAGAGACTGTTCATCAGAGATAATGCATCCAATGCATTTGGACAAAAAATATCGCATGTACTCTGACAAGCATCCCAAGCGTCATCCTGTTATAGTCCCTAATAATAAGACTTTTAACAACTATTTATTGCTTTTTACATATTTCTTGTGTTATACTACTTACATAATCGGCTGACCGATACAACTTTGTTACATTTCTTTTCTATCACGAGTTCTTGCCAAAATAGTTATCCTAACTTTTTTAATATCCATTGGGGCGCTACAATCCCCTTTATTTCATCAGACATGGTTACGTTACTATAACTAGACATTACGTGAACACTCACGTATATTTACTTGCAATGGGGTTGATGCGCTTAAAGATTACATCTTAGAACCTGTCTTGAGAGCCCTATACATACGTAAAAGTAATCGAGCTTAATATTGTCTTAGGAGACCTATATATACGGAAAGGTTATCAAGCTTAATACTGTCTTAGGAACGATATTTGAACTTAAGACTGTCTTAGGAATCCTGCATATACGGAAAAGTAATCGAGCTTAAGACTGTCTTAGGAACCCTGTACATATAGAAAGGTAATCAGCATTGAGAATGTCTTAGGGACCATGTATACAGGATGTCCCAAAAAGATTGAAAAGCGCTTTAATTCTTTACCTATTGGCGATAAGTGGGCAATGTAAATTGCAAACATGTTGAAAGTAAGGTAAGAAATAATACTGCGTTAATGAGATAGTCCTCCCATTAATTTTCAAGAAGTTGCACTTTTTAAATTTTTATACGACCTCCCTAAGACAAATTTGGTCAATCACTTTTTTTATTTTTAATGCAAGAAGATTATTTAAAAAACCGCATATCTGTATCTTTAAACTTAACTGAATCATGATAAAGGAAAGAATCTGACACATGCCATTTTTCCGTACCATGTGAAGGGCTGTTTCATCAGTGAAAATAGAGATCATAAACAAAATGATTTAAAGAAGTAATATTTTTGTACATAATTTTTTTGTTCTAAACCGAATGGTAAAAACTTTAGAACTCTAACTTGAACCTTTCTAGAGCTATTGAACTTTTTTCAATTAAATGTATCTGAAAAGTTACATAAAATAACAGAAATTATCATAAAAAGAGTAACACTTGTCTATAAATTTAGCGGCCTTAGCGTATAATTTGACAAAATATCGCCAATTTGGCGAGTTTTTAATGCACTGCAAAATTGGCAAAATTGCCGTTAATATTTAAAAAATTATGGCAGATTGAGAAATTAATGATTAACATATTATAATATAATGGATTATATTGCTTAATAGCTGCCATTAATATTTTTATTGTAAATTTATATTTACATAAAACAGAAGTGAATTTTGTACTTTAAAATAATTTGACATATTGTTATCTAGAAAATCCCAAACATCAATGTTTATTTCGATGTTAAAACATCGTGCCATGGATTTTATACCTCATTTTTTTTTGCATTAAATAAGGATCGTGCTTAGAAAGTCATGTTCTACACACATCAGACGTTTTATGTGAGTTTACCACCCTATTAATCCACAGTACTTACCGTTCGAATCCTTCATAAATACTCAAATAACTGAAAGATATCCTTAATGAACTTTGCTCTTCATTTTGATAAACATATTCATGGATATTCACAATTTAGGATTTTATGACCTACGACACTGCATTATATTGAAAAATGCAGAAGCCCTGCATTTGATCAACTGTTTTAAATTTTAAATGCAAATTGAGAAGACAAGGCTTAAATATATCCACATACCTACCATGCATACTTGATCTTTCGCACCTCATCTTAATTACATCATCCAGAATCTCGAAATAAACTCTGAACTAAGGACGAACTTATTACAGAAGCATTCTGTCATGATGTTGTAAACCGATCTTAATGTGCGTAAACGAAAGTTTCAGCTTCGTTTTCAAACAATAAAGTGACTTTATTACTTTCCTTAAATACATAGTATAATGTATAAGGAAAGTACTATGACAGGGTGGGCAAAAATAGTAAAATGTCTCTATTATACAAAATTAGCTGAATAAATCAAGCTGGGACTTCCATGAACGCCTGTAATTGTGGCTGTTCTTGTAATTTGCCGAAATTATCGACACAGTAGCTAAAAAAATGAGCAAATGTTGTAGAATATTTTATAGTGTAACCTGTCGAGAAGCCTACGTGTATAGTGTTCAAACCGGGCTCCACCGGGCACGATGCATATGCAAATTCGGGACAGAACTACATTTCGAACAACGTGAAGAATTTTAGGGGTTACAGAATTAGAGCACCTGACCATGTGTTGCTTTATCAAACTTGCTTAAAGCAAATATCGTTTTGTACTAATTATTTGCCGCTCTTTCATTTTGTGATCGGAATTTTTTGCTTATCTCTGTTAATTTCTGAGTCACTTATTTTAATTTCCGTATTTTGACACTAAGAGTGCTACATGCACGTTCATCCATTCGCCTACGCTTGGTTATTTTCTAATAAGTTCACGTTACTTCCGTAGCACTGCAATGCGGTGCTTAAAAGTTATAGGGGATATCCTAGGAACCCTGTGTGCAAGGTTCCTGCACAGCTGAAAATGTACGTCCACATTACACTAAAACTAGTCTTAGTTGTGTTGTCTATGACGTTTCATGCAATATTATGCACCACTTACTTAAGAAACCCAAGTCAGTTTTCTCGACTTGTGGGGCACTATTACACGGAAACATGTAAGCAATACAACTGCTATTATTTTCTATTGCAACTTAGCACGTAAATTTTTAAGAGAGTATGAAAATTCCTAAGCACTCCTAAAACTTTGTAAGAAAAATACTATGGATGCATATTTAGGTCTATTTATAGTAAAGTGTCCGGAAATATTTACTCATCCCTCGAAAGGGTAAAAAAGATTGCAATTTCGTACACTGATGCATCGTGTAGTGTAACTGATTAGAATATTACAAAATTCAAAATTATATCAGTAGGAGGCTCAGTAGTGGCAATTTTGTCTCTATATCTGGTTTACATTTGAATAATTCGTGCTTTTGCATCACATATAAATACTTATTGCTGTACAAAAGTTAGAAAAGAATACCATATTCGTCCTTTCTATTCCATTACATTTTTAATATGTTTTGCTTGCATTTTCAATCTTTCCACTTATCATGTAGAGAGGTCTAACTGTCTTCTCCCGGTACGGAGTTCACCACATCTCAGCTTCCAATAACGCTAGAGCATAGTTTTTAAAGCTCTCCTTCTTAGCTTGAGCTAAAAAGGGCTACGTACCTGAATTTAATACACTATTTTTGCTTATTAATGATGTATTACACCCACTGGCACTAAGTCGTAGAATAACGGCCGACGCGCACTATGCGATCCAAATGCCCTTCTTCAAACCATGTGCACTCGCACGCCGGGTCAAAGGTGTATTTTCTCACCGCAAACACATGTGAGCTTGCGCTTGTATGCCGCTGACACATGTGCGCTTGCGCAACGGACGACCTCAGTATTCACTAATTTGGAGAATATTGTGTTCACGCATCGAGGTTTCTGTTTAGACATAATGCATTGTTACATTATTGTTTCATTTTCGACAATTATCTGCAATGTGTCGGAGTAATTTTCATCAGAGATTTGTAACTTTAATCCCAGGCGACGTCTGTTATTTGTTGTTCGCATATTATACAGAAAATTATCTAGAATCCAGATTCTAACTCAAATCGAGACATTACTACTCAAATCTAGGTTTTGCATTTTCAACTTCCTTTATTTTGATATTACTATTTCAAATACAATGTAAAGACGTTGATTTTTAGGCAAGCGCTATTGTCAAAAAATATTATCTAGCAATTTACCGTATTGTCATGCTGTCAAAGCAGAAGCACATTACTACTCTGAACGTATAACTTAACTTTAAATCAAGCATTGCGATATAAACTCTTGATGTTTACGTGGTGTCATAATAATTGTGCATTATTATAATGATCATAATGGATGCGATGCATACTGGGCTTTGAAATAGTTTACTCCTTATGGCAATTTGTTTAATAGTTGCTATAAAACGACCATTGGATGTCGTATCGGTATCAGGAACTAATTTATATTCGGTGAAGCCATTACACTAATTACTTTGCATTGTAATTGGGAAATGCGTTATTGATATATCACCAATGAATGAAAGAGCGACCGAGGAGATTATAAGTCGTGGATGTAATAATTCAATAGAAAGTGCGGATATTAGTTCTTTAGAATACATAGTAATTTAGTATTCACTTTTACAATAAATTAAATAAAAGATGAATTTTTTCTAAAAAAATATGATGCGGGCAGCACATAATTTTCCTTATGTAATACAATGTGTTTACTGCTTTTACAGTAAAAACAAAATAAGTTATATTTATAGTAGTTATATTTTTTCCAAGATATTGAATTTTCGTCAAATAGTCGTTATTTTCATTGATTTAGCTTCATTTTTATCAATTTAGCGAGATTTTCTTTGATTTGGCAACATTTAAAAACTCGCCAAGTTGGCGACATTCCACCAAATTCGTCGCCAAAATCTCGCCAAGCGTTATGGACGGAGAAATAATTTTTTCTTACAGCAGATTATTGGCGTTCAAATGCAAAAGTATTACTCAAAGTATCTTTTTTCAAGAATGGGACGAGCTAGATCCACGAGAATGATGTCACTAAATTTATTGCATAATATTACATGTGAGCCGACGCGGTGGTCGAGCGGTCAACTCGAGCGTTTCCAAGCGATTGTTCGACCGCCGCATTGTGGGTTCGAGTCCCACGTAAGGCATGGATGTTGTATTGTTAGGCGCAGTGTGTTCCGCCCCCCTCTGGTGCACCAGGGGCAACGTCCTAGGACGGTTAAATGGTTCACGTTCCTGGCCGGTATATAGGCGAATGATGGAAGCCAAGTGCCTGGCCATTTGAGTAAAAAAAATATTACATGTGAAAAGTGAACATGTTTCTCAATGGGAATTTTTTTTTTATTATTTTATATAATTTTTTGACAAATGTGCAATATCTCGAGAACGGTTCATGTTAGCGTTCTAAAATTTATGTTAATCGTTTTGTAATGAAAAAATACATAAGAAATGTCTATTTGAGTAACTTTATTAGAGGTTTTCATTTTCTTATGATTTTTTTCAAAATTTCACTCTAAAATTTAGGGGGTTCTGAACATTCGATTTCGTACAAAAACAACAGACTTCTAGTATTCACGGATTATAATTTTTGTACCAAATTTCGTTCGCATCGGTCCATTCGTTCGTCAGTTATCTTATCCACAGACTCACTGACATACACACACGCACACACACACATGCGCACACACACACATTCGCACACACACACACACACACACACACACATACACACACACACACACACACACATACTTTCACACACATACTTTCACACACACACACAGACATCACCTCAAAAGTGTTCGATTCGTGATCAGGGATGCTTGAAATGTGCTCTCCCGTCGAAAACATGAATTCGAATTTTCGATCCCGTCACAATACTTTCCTTATACATTAAAGTATATAAGGAAAGTAATATGATACACATATTTGTTTAGAACGAGATTATATCGAGGTTAATAAAATGTATTATAGAATTAATAATATTATTAGGAATTAATCAATTTTCAATTTCGATTATACTACCATTAAGCAAATGCAAAAATGTACTAAAGCTCAGATCAAAATCTAGCACATCTATAAATGGTCAGATTTCTGACAGAAGAAAAGCATATTTTGGTTTCAACTTATTATCAGTTAAATTGTTCATGCATCTAAATATAAAAAATCTGATGTGGTCAGCACATGACTTTCCTTATATAATGCAATGCATTTACTACTTTTACAGTGAAAACAAAATAGGTTAATCTTATAGTAGATACTCGTATTTTTTCGAAGATATTGAATTTTCCTTAAATAGTCGTTATTTTCATTGATTTAGCGTCATTGTTATCCATTTGGCGAGATTTATTTTGATTTGACAATATTTAAAAAAGTTGCCAAGTTGGCGACATTCCGCCAAATTCGTCGACAAAATCTCGCCAAGCGTTAAGGACGGAGAAATAATTTATCCTTATAGAAGATAAATGACTATTGGCGTTCAAATACAAAAGTATTACTCAAAGTATTTTTTTTCATGAATGGAAAGTGCTAGATCCACGGGAATGATGTCACCAAATTTATCGCATGCTATTACATATGAAAAATGAACATGTTTCACAATAGGATTTTTTTTTTATTTTACATGACTTTTTGATTATATTTTGAAAAATGTGTAATATCTCGAGAACGGTTCATGTTAGCGTTCTAAAATTTATGTCAATAGTTTTATAATGAAAAATTACATGAGAAATGTGTATTTGCGCAACTTTATTATAGGTTTTGAATTTTTGACTATTTTTTCAAAATTTCACTCGAAAATTTAGGGGGTTCTGAAAATTCGATTGCGTATAAAAACAATAGGCTTCCAGTGATTACGGATTGTGATTTTTGTAGCAAATTTCGTTCACTTCGGCCCATTCGTTCATCAGTTATTGTCTCCAAAGGCTCATTGACACACACACACACACACACACACACACACATACATACTTTCACACACACACACACACATATATATATATATATATATATCACTTTGATCACAAAAATGCTCGATCCGTGATCAGGGATGCTTGAAACGTGCTCTTCCGTCGAAAGCTCGAATTCGAATTTTCGACCCCGTCACAATTCTTTCCTTCCCGGTCGTCCAAATTGTTACTCAAGTCCTCTGGACGAGTCGGACGGCCTGGGGTTTCCACAATACTTTCCTTATACATTATTGTATAAGGAAAGTATTGTGACGGAGTACACATTATTGTATAAGGAAAGTAATTACTGTTTTCAATATTTACATAATGTAATGTTTAGGTAAAATGTACTGGGACGAAGAAGAAATTTTTGTAATCGAATTATCGTCAAATGTACATTATTATAGTGTCAAAAAACACGAATTGGACGTGTGTAGATGGGGTTGAAAATGTTTTTTCATGGAAATATTTCTAACAAAATTTCAACATTGTTAAAACATTGGCTGTCTTTGTGGCTGCTTATTTTCTTCTCAATAATGTAGACAATAAAATGTGTATTTTCTACCCTACTGTTCACATTGAAAATAGTTTATAACTTATACGTAGATACCAAAAAAACTTAAAATATATCGAAAAGAATAGCATGATACATTTGAAGTGTGCATTGAAAGAATATTCGGTCCCGGGGTTCCGAATAATTTAATTGCCTATACCCTTCAGATTACTATGGGTCTCAAACCAGATCTAATGTCAAAAAAAAGGCAGATATATTTTACGGTATGTATCCAGAGAAATCAGATCCCAAGGCTAAATACAATTTAGGACAAGTGGGTCCAATAATATTTGAAACCTGTAAAGGTTCCAAATATCATGGTATCAAATACTTTCGGATTGTAGGGTATCTCAAAATTGATCTTGGTCTAAGAATAAGTCAGAGTTTATTCAGTAATACATCCAAATAAGTCCTACTCAATATTATTATGTAATTTTTACAGCTAGTCACCACAGTAGATGCTTAAGGAACTCAACTTCGATACAAAGTGTTCTTTTTCGGTGTTACACTCTACTGCAGGCCCCAACTACACCAATATTACGTCCTCAACGTCCCTATCCAGAGCGGTGGTGTAGCAGCTCAGAACTCCAAGCGGCTGGATGTCCTTTACGGTTACTAGACTATCATCGCAGAAATGCACAATATTGAAGTACTTAGGGCTGTAGAAACAGTTACAGTTGTAGAGATATGACATCACAGAAATGCACATAGTTCTATAGTCCGCAACTTTTGATCATTATTTCCTTCGCGTACTCTCTAGTTTGTGAGAGGTCAATTTTTGCTGGGATATGAGTCTTTGGATATCCATGAGTATCATCTAATTCTACCAGTTTTGAGAACCCTAGTGATGTGTGTGGCTCTTTATAAAGTTTGTAAGCTCAAAAGCATGCTCATTACTCCATTTTCACACATATGGTAAAATATCTTTCGGAGAATTTTTCTCTCAAATAAGTTAAGTCTGTTCGCTTCCAGTGTCCATAATGGAAGCGTCCAGGATTCGCTGCCATATAAAATAATAGGATACAGAACATTTTTATATATTTTTACCTGGGTTTTAAGACTGAATTTCGAAATTTAGAATGAAGGGAGGTACAAATGGATTTAATAAGAAACTTACTTCACTTTCGCCTCTCAATAATAATGAAAACCCTATTTGATATCCTGTCACTGCTAGTCAGAAGAATTTATGATTTAAACTAGTTTGTCGCGCGCGGGAATGAGTTAACTGAGGAAACAAGTTAACAGGATAATAAATTGTGGTGCATTTTTCTTTAAATCTCAAAGAGTTTTAAATATTCGAAAACTGTTATCAAAAACTTTTATTAAATATGTAGGTACCACATTTACTCTGATCATTAGAAATTTAGAACGAGATGGTTGTGAGGACAAGTAATTAAATAAAATCCCAGATTTAAATGGATTTGGGTCTGTATAGAATCATGGAATAACTTTCCACATCATTTTGTTTTATGAAAGAAAACGAAAAATTAAACATAAAAAATCCCCAGATATTTACGTAATTACGTTAAATATATCAATGTCTTTGCGAAGCTATTGAACAGGTGAGTAGCTTTAAATACTTTGGTATTACAATCAATGACTTGCTATTTTGGAAGCCTCATATTACTGGTCTTAGTAAACAATTAAAGTTAAACATCAGAAAATTTTATTTTCTATGCCAGTGTTCTCCTCCTGATGTTCTTAGATTTCTTTATTACTCCTTAACTCGCTCTCGTCGCTCTCGGATTCAGTATAGCATAACCTATTTTTGTGGGACTCACCAGAATACTCTTGGGTGGGCCGGTTATTTTACTTCAAAAATCATTTATTAGGATTATTTTATGTAAACCTCATAGACATCATCCTTTCCCCTTTTCCTCAATTCTATGATTATGCCATTTATGCATCTTTATATTTACAGAGTTCTCAATATGTTTTATATTAGAAATAAGAATGTGGATTGAGAATTTTTATTGATATGTGGATTGAGAATAGAAATTGAGAATTTTTTCCGAGTATTGATAGCTAATTTTTTACTTGTTTTTACTGTCATCATTATCTTTCTTATTATCTCTGTTTATCCTTTTAGATGTTATTATGTAATGCTTTAATGTAACTTTTTTATCTGCAACTGTTTTTATGTCATTTGATGCTACTATATTGCCGCATTTACCCATCTCTTTCTATGAAATTATCTTTCAGGAGTGGGTATTCATGGATCCTGTAATACAGTTACTTCTGAATATTAAAGAAAAAAAATCTGATGTGGGCAGCACATGATTTTCCTTATATAATGCAGTGAATTTATTACTTTTATAGTACAAATAAAAGATTATTTTTATTGTAGATATTTATAATCTTTCCAAGGTATTGAATATTCGTC
The DNA here is from genome assembly GCA_951213105.1 of Amaurobius ferox. NCBI lineage: Eukaryota > Metazoa > Arthropoda > Arachnida > Araneae > Amaurobiidae > Amaurobius > Amaurobius ferox. The sequence goes on from OX578135.1 coordinate 54,327,483, forward strand.
AATGAGTCGTCCTTTTCAATGATTTAGCGTCATTTTTATCCATTTGACCAGTTTTTCGTTAATTCAGCAACATTTAAAAAAATTGTCAAGTTGGCGACATTCCACCAAATCCGTCACCAAAATCTCGCCAAGCGTTATGGACAGAGAAAATAAGTTATTCTTACAGCAGATAAATTACTATTGGAGTTCAAATACAAAAGTAGTACTCAAAGTTTTTTTTTTCATGAATGGAAAGTGCTAGATCCACGAGAATGATGTCGCCCAATTTATCGCTTGGTATTAGATATGAAAAGTGAACATGTTTCTCAATAGGAAATAGTTTTTTCCATTTTATATGACTTTTTGAATTTTTTTTTTAAAAATGTGCAATATCTCGAGAACGGTTCAGTGTTAGCGTTCTAAAATTTATGTCCATCGTTTTCTAATGAAATATTACATAAAAAATGCGTAACTTTATTAGCGTAACTTTATTAGCGGTTTTGATTACATGATGATTTTTTCAAAATTTCACTCGAAAATTTAGAGGGGGTTCTAAACATTCGAATGCGTGTAAAAACCATAGGCTCCCAGTGTTTATGGATTGCGATTTTTGTACCAAATTTCGTTCGATTCGCTCCATTCGTTCGTCAGTTATCGTCTCCACAGACTCACTGACACACACACACAGACACACACACACACACACACACACACACACACACACACACACACACAGACTTCACTTCAAAAATGTTCGATTCGTGATCAGGGATGCTTGAAACGTGCTCTCCCGTCGAAAACTTGAATTCGAATTTTCGACCCCGTCTCAATAATTTCCTTATACATTATTGTATATAAGGAAAGTAATAAACAGTAAACATTAAAGAAATGTAATACAAATCACAAAAATTGCTACATGGTAAAATTCCAATTTATTGATTCCAAAAGTCTAACCAAATACTTCTTTGATAAAACTTTGATCCACACAAAACATATTTTGTGCGTACTTTCGAGTTAGAACAAACTTCTGTTGCATTCAATGAATAGAATATGATATAGAATATCTCTTTCATGTCAAATCTGTGGATGATGGACGACGTTCTTAAGCCGTTTTCCGTATATCCTCCTGCCTACCGCCCCCTATGCGAACAATTTCTATGTCAAGAACATTCTGCTGTGTTTCAAATACTTGCCTGCTGGTTCATATGATTATGGTCGGGAACATGCACGTCAAATTCTAATAAATTATTGCACAGAAAATATCTCAGATACCATTAAATATATGGTTTATATATTAAAGTTTAACAAATGCATATAAGCACATATGCGCGCATCCACCAGCATGTAACAACACCAAAACTTTAATAAAAAATCGCTTAATATTTCGAAGATATAAGAAATATAATTCGAAAAGTCTAGTTATGTCCTTGTCTGTATGTGGTATGTGTGTATTTCTTATTTTGTCTCACAAACTATCCAATTTAATTTCAGGAAATGTATCACATAGATAAGTTATGTGTTATCTATGTAATGATTTTTTTTTGGATGAAACAAAAAATCTGCACATTTTTAAAAAATATGTTGCTAACGTTGAAAAAATAATTATTAGCTTTTTTTAGCAATTTTTTCTGTTTTATGTTATTTTTATGACAGGGTAAATGAAATCACAACCAGGAGACTAAAATATACTTTTAAAGACTTTTGTTTCGTAATTTTGAAATTTGATATACGTGAAGCGAAAATTATGTAAAAATTTCAAATTTAGTAATATAATTTAAAAATTCATTATTATGTTTTTCTCGATAAAATAAAACTAATGGATATAATTAAATGAAAGACTGATTAAAATGAATGTGATTATCATCAATTTTATTTTATTTTATCAAATATAAAATTAAGTATATAAAATATATCCTGAATATTTTTAACTTGCGTACATACATTAAGTATATCAATATAATACAAATAATAAAAAAATGGTCCATAATAAAACCACAGCGCATCGATTGCAAAATTCTTACCAAATATTTTTTCAGCAAAACCTTTATCCATAGAAAACATTATTTGCACGTACTTTCGAGTTAGAACAAACTTCTGTTATATTCAATGCCCAAAATATGACATAGAATATCTCTTTCATGTCAGATGTGTGGATGATTGACGACGTTCTTAGGCCTTTGTCCTTATATCATTCTGCTTACAGCCCCCCTTTCGAACACTTTCTACGTCAAGAACGTTCTGTTGTGTTTCAAATACTTGCTTACTAGTTCGTAAAATCAGAGTCAGAAACATACACGTCAAATTCTAATAAATTATTACAAAGGAAATATTGTAGATATCATAATATATATTTTTTATATCTTAAAGTTTGTTATTATATGCATACAAATACAGATGATCGCATTCGGCAATGTTAAACAGCAATATAAGCGATATAGTAAAAATGCTTTAATAAATATAAAATTAAAAAGTAACAAATTAACATAAAAACTAAAAAACTACGTTTTTGGGGTAAAATATTTTATTTATTACTCGCCATGAGCAGTATTACGTGTTAACATTTTTATTTTTTTATATTTCATATAGTATATATAGAAGCGAAGCTGAATATTGAACATTTTTTTATTTATCTTACAAGAATGAGATTGTATATTTATATAGAAACGAAAGGAAATGATTTTTCGCGGGATAATTCGAAAATAAATACCGGCTTTATTTTTCGAGGATACGCCAAATTTTAATAGAATAAAATTTTCTACTAGACTAAGCTGTATACCAAATTTAAGATCCTTAGGAAGTAGGAAAGTATGATAAAAATGACACCAAACAAGTGTAAAAATACAAACAGACAGACAGCCATTGGTCATAATGAATCCAGTAAAATATTTTTAAAATATTCGAAAAAAAAACAATTATTTCATGTAAAAATAATCAAATTTTTGATTAAATTTTCAACAATTTTTACAATGTTTAAGACAAGACCTTGTGTAAATTATATATGCATTACATCATTATAACATGTGGTAAATTTTCAAAACATCTAAATTGTTTAAATTTTTATAATGTTTCAATAAAAGTAATTTCCCGTGTAACTAATTATTCTTTCATAAACATGTTTACAATGTAAGTTAAATAATAGAAATTCATACATTTCCGAAGTATAATAAGTGACACTCTGGGCGTAATATAAGAGGAAGCTTTATTACTTTCCTTATATACATTATGTATAAGGAAAGTATTGTAACGGCGTCAAAAATTCGAATTCGAGTTTTCGACGGGAGAGCACGTTTCAAGCATCCCTGATCACGAATCAAACATTTTCGAAGTGATGTCTGTGTGTTTGTGTGAAAGTATGTGTGTGTGAAAATCCATAAACACTGGAAGCCTATTGTTTTTATACGCAATCGAATGTTCAGAACCCTCCTAAATTTTCGAGTGAAATTTTGAAAAATCGTCAAAAAATAAAAACCTCTAATAAAGTTACTCAAATAGACATTTTTTATGTAATTTTTCATTAGAAAACGATTGACATAAATTTTAGAACGCTAACATGAACCGTTCTTGAGATATTTCACATTTTTCAAAAAAATTATCATAAAATTATATAAAATAAAAAAATATATATATTTCCTATTGAGGAACATGTTCACTTTTTATATGTAATACAATGCGATAAATTTGGTGACATAATTCTCGTGGATCTAGCTGGTTCCATTCATGAAAAATATACTTTGAATAATACTTTTGTATTTGAACGCCAATAGTCATTTATCTGGTGTCAGAATAACATATTTCTCTGTCCGTAACGCTTGGCGAGATTTTGGCGACGATTTTGGTAGAATGTCACCAACTTGGCGACATTTTTAATTGTTGCCAAATGAACAAAAATCTCGCCAAATTGATAAAAATGACGCTAAATCAATGAAAATGACGACTAACTGAAGAAAATTCAATATCTTGGAAATAGTATTAGTATCTACTATAAGAATAAAATTTTTTTAACTGTAAAAGTAGTAAATTCTTTGCATTATATAAGGACAGTCATGTGTTTCCCACATCAGATTTTTAATTAGGCGGTCGTATAAAAATCGAAATTTGAAAAATTACTTTTTATGTATACCCCTTAGTGATAAGTAGAGTTCAATGACAAAATTATTCTACATAAAATTTTAGCCCATGCTCATATAAATAATAAACAAAAATGCAAGTGAAAATATGATTTATTGAGCCAAACAAAATCTAACTTACGCCATATTTTCAAGCGTTTCTGGATCTGAAGCAAAAGGATAGGGGATATATATATATTTAGAAAATTTCTCCTCTCGACTCAAAATATTTCTATTACAAAATTATTTGTCCCAAGCCAATTATAAACTTGGTCTCTATTTCTGAAAATTCTGTATAGCATCTCGAAAAGTCATTATTTTTATTATATGCAAAATTTAACATCATGAGACCAACCATATTAGTAGTTAGTTAATTCCAAGATTTATACTAATAAATTTAATAAAGGTATATACTCATCTGCGATTGGATTATATGCATATAAATCTTGGCATCATTCCACTAACAAAAATGCATCTTTTTTTTTATTTTAAAGCACAGATTAATTCTAAAATCCTTTTTCCAATAAAAAAAAATCATTAAGATAAACCTCCCTACCAAATATGTGTTCCATATATCTTTTATTAATACAGTATACATAGTTTTCCAGTCCTTCCCAGTTAAAATAAACTCCCATTGTATGCAATGGACGGCATGTGACATAGAATATCCCTTTCATGTCAGAACCTGTGATGATAGACGACGGTCTTAAGCCCTTACCCTTATATCATTTTCCTCCACTCAGATACTATGACATGAGTGTTTCATAAATATATGTATTGTCTTATACATAGTCGCAAGAAGACGTAACTATATTTATTGTATATATAAAGAAACCATGCCATGTCCAGTGATATGTAAAATCAGTATCTAAATTAAAAACGGCAGAAGAGGTAAAACTATAAATTGGGTAAAACAGAATTTCATAAAACTACGAGAAAAAAATCAACATGTACAAACATATGTAGTTTATACTGTATTTTTCTTATAGTTTAATTGGTTTCTAAAATAACTGTGGATTTCATCAAGTGTTATTTCCTGTGTTAATATCAAAAATAGCATTTTAATCGGCTAAGATACTTTGTATATTCGATTCTTGCAAGTCGTGACCCAGGAAAATTATTTCATTAATTTTAATGTATTTACTGATGCAGCAAAATAAGGTACAATAGGCTCTTCAATTTACGAATATTCGTCGTCACTGCCTCTTGATGCAGATTCTATTAAATCAGAAATTGTTTATATCTTTGAAGAGATCACACTTTGATGCCATATTAAAAATTAATCACATTATTTGAATATGAATTTTTCCTATATTATGTCCTATATTGCTCTACAGCGATAGTACTTTTGTTTTAATAGAGGGACAATAGTACTATATAAAAATCTAAGGTCCAAATTGACGAAAATCTTGAAATCTTATCTCAGTTCCTTAAGAGTCAGCACGTTAGCTGGTCAACTCAAAAATCCTTGATTCGATGTCCAGTTGGTACGACTGAGATCTTTGCAGTGGAGCCCGAAAAAATTAACCCTGTAGGATAGAAACAGTGATGGGGTTCAGAAAAAGACCTAGTTATAAATTTTCATTAAAAAAAGCAGCAAGAAACAACCGATTTTACTTCAGAGAGAGTATATTACTGGGTCCATTTCGACTAGAAGAGGTTAAAATCTCGTCTCAACGGTTCTCGTAATTCAACGGTTAGAGCATTGCCTGACTAGCTCAAATATATTCGTTTCGATTCCCTGCTAAGGCAGTGCAAGTTTTTAAAAAAATCCTTATCCCTGTCTTAAAGAAAAATTGCGGAAAATATTGCAAACTTTTGAAAAGTGTCTGCAAATTAACAAAAGTGTTGGAAAATGGACGAATTTATAGCTTTCTTGTAAAATGGAGTTTTTTTAGATCCCATTATTTTGTGAAAATTATTAATTGAATATTTTTGTAATGCATTAAACTATTCAGGGGAACAGATATGTCTTATTAGGGCAGCTTGGAAGTTGTAAATTGATTATATTTCGTCAGAGAATGGCATGGTTTTTAAATTTTTTTGAGCTTGTGTAATAAATATAATGTTAAACAGCAGACGTGTGTGATCAGCATGCAACTGAGGATTTTAGGAGCGCAAGTGCTACAGTGTGATAGATAAGGACGAATATTGTACATAACTAAACCCATAACATGACGGGTTTAACATCCGCCAATGAATATACATGTAGAAAAAATTAATGGAGGATACTCCAAATATATGTGCATAGATAGAGGAAAATATTATCTAATGCATACTGAAAATTTTTCTTTCACCTTCACTTTATGCAATTCATTCTTGAAGACGAAATTTAAAATCAAAATAATGTCTGAAATAATATCTATCAATTTGAAGTTGTCTTATTAAATTCATTTTTCATTAATCTATCCATATAAAAACCATACTTTTCCAGTCCCTCAGAATTAGAACACATTCCAGCTACATTCAATAGACAGCATATGACGCAACATATCCTTTTCACATGAGATTCGAAGCTGATAGCTGATGTCCTTAAGCTCCTGTCCATATATCACTCCCCGCCCCCAATGTAAGGGCTTCATTCGGCAAGAACGTTCTGCTGGTTTCCGGACACTTGCTTACTGGTTCATACAATCACAGCCAGGAACACACGCCAAATTGAGATAAATGGTTCTAAAGGAGAAAGTCTTGGACATTTTTAGATATCCAGGGGATTTATATGTTGAAAAAATTGAATTACCATATGCATATGTATGTATGTATTCGTCATTTATCAATATCTATAACTTGTAGGATGGTTTGGCTTTGATTCAGGTTCGATGTAAATAAAAGTGTATATATAGTAACCATATTAATGTACATGGAAATAAAAAAACCTGTGTCCAATACATACATATTAATTTTTATACAAATTATCACAAGTCGAAAAATTATAACATAAATCGGGCATGTATCATGGCCCAATCGCGATGAAAATCAGTAGAATTGCTGCAGTTACATTAAATATATAATTGTTATTTTTTAACCATGCAAATTAAAAGCGCTGTCTGCATAATTCGAGTTTTTTTATTTAATGTAACTTTTCATACATTGTCATGACGCTACTTGCATTCATTTTTGAGTTTTCGTATTCAACCTTCGCGAATACACATGTGCGCCCATTTTCACATATGCACACAGATGGACATATTATCGAAATCGTTCAAATTATGTTCCGAAGATCTTTAAACGCAGTCGGGGAAAAATATCAAATACCATGTCAGTGACGCGATATTGAAGCATTGTAAGACACTATATTGCAATAATGATTTTAAGCTACATAATGTATGCCTATATCTAAACAAATACAGTCATTTAAACAAACTACAGTCATTCAAAGTCTTTTAAATGACACGTCGGAAAGGATTATGGTAGGCTATATTCCAAAGTGCCATAGATGTACTTTCTAAAACGAGAAAGATACAGGCTTTAGAAATTTCAGAAAAATATATCATTTTACTGTTTACCTCTTCTCCTTCCTCACAATGGCATTTCAATATGAAAATATGAAAAATCTAATCTTATTTTGACGAAACTTTGAGTCTTGTTCACAAATAAGGTGTATTCTAAAGATCTTCTAAAGATATATTTTAAAGAACTGGTTTTCTAAAGATCTGGTAAAGGTGCAGAGTGCACGCCAACGATAAAAGCTTGCAATTTTGTCCCAGGAGTTCAACGGTAGAAAGTCGGCTGGTTGGTTCGAAGATTCAGGGTTTGATTCCCGGTTGGGGCAGCAAAACTCTTTACAATGGCGCCCGAACAAATGAACCCTGAAGATTAGTGCAAAGATGTCGGAGGTCTAAAAGTGACCCTAGAACGATTTATATAGATTCAGTGGACTCTGAAATATTGAACTGTGGTTTCAAATTGAGAGGTTAACGACCACACTGGATACTAACCTGGGTAAAAATAATAGTATCAGGAGGCTAACCTGGGTAAAAATAATACTATCAGGATCCTAACCTGAGGTTAAAATAACAGGAGGTGGTGAAATTGGAGGTTGGCCGCCAATCTGACATTAGACAGTAGATAATGCAGAGTCCACTTCCATAAGAGCTGGCAATTTCGTCCCAATAGCTCAACGGAAGGGCTTCGGCTGGCCAGATCGAAGATCTAGGTTTCAATTCCAGATTGGGGCAACACGGTTCTTTACAAAGGTGCACATTTTCATTTAGAGAAAAAAATATTTCAGAGCTAAGGAAATGTTTAATAAGCTATGTTGCCCCGTCACAGTATAAGTCACAAATACAGGGGGAACATTCTGCAAGCCGTAAGACCAACCTGTGACTAAATAGTTCTCCCTCTCGCTTCCAGATCTATATGAAGATGGTTTAATTTCCTGGTGAAAATGGGGAACTTTGAGTATGCATGCATGTCCATAACGCATGCCTATAAATTAATTTAAACTCCAATGGCATGGTCATGGACAAAAGCGTAAAATTTATCCAATCTAGTCAATTCTGAGAGGTGAAAGTATTGGTGGAAGAAATTTTGTTTGTAAAATCCCTTATATAATACGCAAACTTTTAACTTCTTATCGTGGCCAACTCAACAGGATAATTGGTTGCATATATTTTACAGTTTTTTAATACTCACATAACAATTTTTATCGATGCTTATTAATCGGTAGATATTTAGTATATTTTTCAGGATGTAATGTACTTGTCAAACGTAATAATATAAGGTAAATAAAATTTAACATAACAAGACAACAAAATATATTATCTTACCTAAATTCAGATCTCAAGCTACATTTAAAAATATCTTACCTAAAAAGGAAAACAATATATTCAATTTGTTATAAAACATTTTTATCAAATTGTGCATGAAAATAAAACAAGAATGGCTTTGCATAATATATGTAAAAATGAAATTTAAATTGATAATGTACTATAAAAAAAGATTATGTGCATGAATGAAATTCGTAGTGAAATACACTCAAACTGTGTAGATCCAGCAAAATCAGATAGTAGGATTTTTCCCCTATCACAGTACTTTCGCTATACTATGCATTGTAGGAAATGAAAAAATTGCTATGGGTTACAAAAGGCAGTTGCGCGGTTAATATTTTTTTCTTTCAAATTTAGGAAATAATACTCAAAACCGACGTGATAATATTGTACTTTGAATTAAATTTTTATAGAAGTTAATTAAAGAACAACGGCCTTATAAAAATCGAAAGTCGATTAACTAAGCCATGTTTGTTTTTCAAATGCATAACAGTAGTGTTCTTAGCAATCTGAATGGCAGTACATTTCAATTTTACTCTTTTGGTTCAAAAATACCTTCGAGAGGTTTCTGTGAGTTTAATACAAATATTGATATGAAAAATCGCTTTTATGAAAATAAATTAATTTAAACTCTTATGAATTTAAAATAGTTTTTTTTTTTTTGTGTGTTTGATTTTTATTCTTTTGTATGAAATTGAAAATAGGTTTTATATAATTTTTCTTAAAAAAACTAATAAATGCAATTGAAAATCATACTAGATTAAGTGATATAAACATGGGGCATAACACAAACATGCGCTAAAGTTTTGAACAAATCCCATTGAAGGTCAGAATTATTAACTTTAAAAATTGATGGATTGATCATATAGTTAGTACTCACATAAATTTTTATAAGTAAATGCAATAAATGTTTTGTTTTAAATCGTACTATAGTAAGTGATATAAATATGAGGTATAACTCAGAAGCAGACAGAAATTCGTTGCAAGTCCTGCCAAAGTCCATAAATATTAAAAATGTTAACATTAACGGATTAAATGGTTAATATACAATGAATTTATATTATTGGCAAATACAATAAATACATGAAATGAAACTAAAGAGAAAAGAAAAGTTTTTGCAAATTCTATTCTAGTTCAGAAATATGTATTTAAAATTTTAACATTGATTGATTATGTTCATACAGATGAAAATTTATAATATTGGCTTTAATTAGTAAAATTGAATTCGGTTAAAAAACACAAAAACCATTTCGAATATTATTAAATTACTGCTAATTAATTAATATTTTGTAGAAAATATTTCTAAAAAATTCAGTCAAAACTAATTTTATTATTTCTGATAAAAGAATAATGAATTTTGCATTCATATCAAAATATATATCACTATAAAAAATATTAAATTAAATTATTGAATTCCCATTGATCACGACTTAAAAGTATTCTTCTTAAAACACTTCTAAATGATTTGATTAATTTGGAACAAATGTCTGATAAGAGCTGCTATCAATAAACTCCAAACAAAAAATAGTGCATATTTTACTGCACTACGTTTTATTGAATTTGTATACATCTTTAAGAATTATACAAATTTATTACACACAAGATGAAAACTTTTTTAGGAATATATGTAGATTAGAGTTTAAAATTAATTATCTAAAACACTGGAACTCCTTATACCACACCACTGATGTTATTGCTTGAAATTATTTTTTTTCAACGAACCAAAGAAATATAAATAAGTATTTCACAAATAATTAATCAATGAAAGAATGGCCATTTATATTACTAATAAAAATAGGAAAATAAACTAAAGCTAAAAAATGTAAATTTGTAAATTTTTATTTTCTAACATAGCAACTAAAGTTAACTTAATCAAAGAAAATTTCCTAACTGTGGAAGACACAGAAAATTAATGAAGTAATAGAAGAATACAAGAAAAAAAAAGCTAGGATAATATTGAACATTACTTCCATAATTGAATCGCGCTTTGAACCCATCGATATGTCACTGACATCGATATATTTTAAGCTTTAGAAATGGTCTCTGTTAGCACTTTATGCGATTGTGACAGCTTCTAATAATGAACGATATTTATGAAACTATCTAATTACCTTTTAACAAATTAAAGCTAGCCATGTAGTTTCTTATTTACTGCTTTTTGTCTTATGACTTGTCAAAAACGTATTTGATAAAAATATATTTTACAAAAGTTTAAGAATCTCAATTTGTTTCAGAATAAGAATTGTAGCAAACATGTTGTGGGAGGGGCAACGGGTTTATTTTATTTATTTTGTTTCCTCCACTGCTACGTATCAACGATTTGAATAAAAATGTGTTGAATTTATTTTACAAATTCGTCTGCTATCTTGAAGTTAATAGAGTATGCATAGTAAACGCTTTATTAGACACAGCTTACAAGGTTAAAAGACAGGTTTCAAATCTGACTGGCGACACAGCTTACAAGGTTAAAAGACAGGTTTCAAATCTGACTGGCAACAACTGGAAGAAAGCCTGGTATCAACTGGTTTAAAAAGCAAACAAGGCAAACTCTGTTATCGTATATGGATAACAAAAGAGAATGAAGACCAAAACCAACAAAGGCAAGAAAGTATCTGTCAAAATATAGCTGCATCGCGTGATACAGAAATGTAATCAATTCCAAACAAATATTCAAAACATTCAAAATAGTAACACAGTAAGAACGCAAGATAAAAGTGAAAGCATTAAAAAAAACTTTTCAGTAAATAAAACTAAAAATTGAATGTCATTCCTTGAAAAATAAGGACGCAGCCTTTTTCGATAGATGCATGAATAATATCATTAGCATATTTTAAAAACCTGAACAAAACATTTTTGTAAAAACGCTTAAAATAATAATACGTAATACATATATAAAGGAAAAACAGGCGGAACAACAAAGCTCTCATCGATTATATAAGCGTATCAATTTTTATTGGATTTGTCCAAATTTTTCGCAATTTATAGCACGTATAGATTTATAGACAGACAGATAAAAACACATACACACATACATTGTTGTCGTTCAAAAGAAGGTTGGTTCATTTCCATGAATGTTTAAAAAGTGCAGATTCATCAATGCCTGAAAGTCCGATATTAGGCCTCACCACGATACTTTTCATATATTGTACTGAACATAGAAATAGTATAACCAACACCCAGATTATAATATAAAACAGAAACTTTGCACTTATTAACTCATACTTTAAATTCATACACGTAATTCATATCTTTCAATCTAGGGGACGAAAAGGAAATCACTGCGATATTTTCACTGATGGTAAAAGCAATTTTTTCGCGTTTCAACACCTGATACAAACCATCCCCTCAGCAATCGATTGTAACTAATCCTGGAAAATCCATTTAAGTTCTGAGCATGTCGTACAGATTTTGAGAACAGCCAATAAACTCTTGTCTCTGGGGTCTGCCGAAAAGAAAATTAAATGAAAAAAAGCTGCTGATGGTTTTCTGTGATGCCTTTCCTTTTGAAATCAAGGAATTTCATTTAAAAATTGATTTCCGTTACATTTGCAATGATGAAGGGTGATCATGCAGATGGAATTTTTGTTCCTTATTTATTATTGGCGTTCGGAGGGATAGATAGGATGTTAAGGAAAGTCTAGGAGAAGTATTATGGTTATAGTATGTTTTTACGGAAGTGTATAGAAAACCCCTATGTCGCAACACGATGAGACAACTTAAAAGGGGTATGATCACCATTCATAGGGGATTGTAGAAATCTACCTATCATTTTGTTACATATAGAGGAAAAAATCAATTACAAAGTCGTAACGCAATGTAAATATAGTGCTAGACATTTTTGTTTTCAATTGCTTTAACTGCAACATTACTCTCTAAATAAGGATTTTAAAAGATATATTTTATTAATCTGCATGTAATAGTGCAAAACACGCAATGACTTTTGCTTACATGGGTGCAAATATGCACCGTTACTGCAGGTAAACATTTTGTATTTCGTCTATAAAAATGTCAACTTAATTCCACCTGCCGCATTGTCTAAATATTCGATTTTTTTAGCAGTCGAAGTAGATTGCATACTCTGGTTATTACATTCCATATCCAATGTCCATTTGACCCCTGGTGTTAAATAATTTTGCCTATGCTTTTTTTCTACATGCCCTATCGATGGAGGCTCCGTGATGCCTTCATATCGATACAGCGGCTGGTGTAAGGGCATCGCAAGCCCTACAAGTCCTGCGCACTACAAATCCTGTTCCTATTCGTCTTTTGCGAGGGAACAGAAAGGCTTAGTAATAAATTTATAACGCTCTACAATTTTGTAGTTGACTTCTTCCTTTATTTCTAGCAAGAAGTGAGAAAGTACCTCGTAACCCCATAAAATAGGGGTCTGCCCTCTAAAGTTATCTCATCGTGTAGCGCCATTGGGGTTTTCTATATACCTACATAAAAATATACGAAAGCCTTAATACTTCCCCATTGTCTCATAATATTAAAAATGGAATGAGAAAAAAATATTTTGATAAAACTGGTACATTTCCCAGAAAAACATATGGATTTTAGATGTATACCAGCAATATTCTTTCTTACAACATCTTATTTAACTTGACTTTGCGTTTATATTTATCAGTTTTTAATTCAAATCTTTGAAGCCGTCACTAATCATGTTCAATTAAACATAGTAACATCATATGTGGAATGTATTGTGTTGAACATTATATTTCTTCTGATTTTGAACTGTATCAGGCTATCTCGTCTTGTGCATAACATATAAATATATTCGTGGCCGTGAGTGACTGGCAGCGAACATGGGGAGAAGCGAGTTCCGTGGATAGCTGAACATCAGCAAAGATGTGGTGGAGGCCTATAAGACAACATATGGTGGTGACCAAACATGTGGTGGGGGCCCATATTATGCCTGCGTAGATGGCTCCAGAGGCTGATAAGCGTCATCGAACAAACGAATAAAGGGTGGACTCCCGATGGCGTCTACGTAGCAAGCCACGAACTTCACCAGGGAGTGAGCGGCAATGGGCAGTGTTTCAATCCCCCTATCTCTTGAAGCACGTTCCTGGTATTATCATAAAGCATCCGAAAGCATTATAGAGCAGGGAACAGGGCCCCTTGTATATATAATAAAGTAAAAAGTACACTGCTCTTTATAACGCCTCAAATCTAAATATGACAAATACTCAAATTTTAAAACCAAAGAATATTTCTTTGAATTCATTTGAAAAAAAAATGTTTCAACACCTGATATTAACCTTCCTCATAGTAATCGATAGCAATTGATCCAGAAAAATTAATTTAGGTTCTGAACATGTCATATATTTTTTGAGACCAACTAATAAATTCTTGTCTCGGGGATCTGTCTGAAAGAAAATTGAACGAAAAGGCTACTGAAGGTTTTCAGAGCTACCTTTACTTGTGAAATCACAGAATTTCTTTTAAATATACATTTTTCTTTAAATTCATTACTGTGGTAGTTTTAATATTTATGGGACTTCGTACTTGTGTATATGTAAGAGCCAGGGGATCTATTTCAAAAATGATTGCCCATAACTTCGAAAATGTTAATTTTAAATCATTGAGTTTTCTTTCAGTGAAAGGAATTTGAATTAATTACCGTCATAAGTATTTAGATTCCCTAGGTCGTTATTATTTATAGTTGCAGCATTTTTTTAACATAAAATTCATTAAGAGAAAAAGCTTCTGTTACTATATGTGATAAAATATTTAAACGATGCCAAATTAATTAATACACTCACGTTAGAAGTGGTTACAACACAAGAGAGACACATTTAGTTGAAGAAACATAATTAAAGTCACATAATTTTATAATAGTTAATGCTTTATGAATTCTTTACGGAGGATTATCGGTTTTTTTAGAATTTATTTACAATGTTTAAAATTCTTTGTCATTATATTTTTGAAGTCGTTCAGCCGATTTTAAAATAAAAAAATCTGATTTGGATAGAGTATGACATTTCCTATATAATACAATGGATTTTCATCTTTCAGAGTGAAAAAATGATGTATAAGGGTTATAACATAATGTTTTTTTCTAAATTGCACATATGGAGCTTTTCCGAACGACAACGTTTAAAGCTATTTCGTAGTATTCAATTAACGTATATTTCATTCAACTCAAAATCGATAATTATCAATATTGATAGCATCCGCAATAAGCAACAGAGTCCATATAGAAAGATATTTTAATCGATTCATCAACTTGCCATATTTTCGTTAACTATTTTTGCAATTTTAACGTTTTTTTCATCAGTCTGGGGCGAAATTTCTCTAAATGAGTCAGCAAATTCGCCAAATCTATCGCCAAGCTTTACAGGCAAACGAAGTGAAGACCATTTTGTATACATAAATGACTGTTGGTGAATTATTAGGCGCCAAAATACAAAACTGTTACTTAAAGTATCTTCTCTCGGAAATAGAACAAATTAGGTCCACGAGAATGATGATAACAAATTTACCGCATTATGTTAGTTAACATTTTTCACAATGTGCTTTTTAATTTAATGTGACTTATTTGATAAATGTATTTGAAAACATGCAATATCACAAGAACAGCTCATGTTAACGCTCAAAAATTATGTAAATCGTTTTGTAATGAGAAATTACTTACAAAATGATTATTCGCGTAACATTATTGAAAATCCTGATTTTTTGACATTTTTTTTCAACATTTCATTCTAAAATATTTGATGATCTTCCGAACATTCGATTACGCTTGAAATCAATAAGCTTCCTGTATTCACCAAACGCAATTTTTGTACCAAATTTCATTCAAAAAGCTCCAGTCTTTCGTTAGATCTCCATTCGTTCATAATATCGTCTCCGCAGACTACGGATACACACACACATACACAGATTCCACCTCAAAAACGATCAATTCGAGTTCAGGTATACATGAAACGTGAAAACTAGAATTCAAATGTTCGAACTCGTCACAATAGTTTCCCTATACATTGTACTATTTATAGGGAAATTAATATGTGAAATAATTTTATAAAAACTATTTCAGTGCAAAATGGACCTGGCGATCATTCATTTTGGATAATTAAAAATAACCACAAATATACTGTGAAAAGTGTTGTATTGTGAAATCATCAGCGATACCATCAAATTAATTTCTAGAAAAGTCCTTAAATTTAAATGTCAAAGACCAATCTTCGAAAATTGTACGAAAAGTTAAGATACTTTTTTATTTGCATCCCATATTTACTTTCTTCACACAAATAGTGAGCTAACTTTGTAAAATTCGTTTACCATTTACGCACACAATACACCAATAAAATATTGCCTTATAGATGTAATGAATAAAAACTCATAAACTGCTGCCTTTTTTCGCGCTGTATTTTCTACGGTAAATATGAGTTTCATTTTAAATAAGTAATTTTTATTCCATTTTGTGGCAAAAATTTGTATATATATAATTCCATAAATTTGTATATATATAATTCATACTTTAGTTCATATCTAAAATATATTTGGAATTTTTTGACATTTATTGTTTATTTTAAACGTTTGATAAATATATTTTTAGTGTAAAAAACCGATTTTTCATTTCGGACAGGAAACCTAATTTAAGAGTAGCTAATATTTTCCTGCTTTATTATTTAATTCACTAACTAGTAATTTCTATCCTGGTGTATTTGCTATCGTTAACATTTGATTATTTTAGTAATTTTAGTGCACTCATCTACGAATTAGTTTTGAAAAAGGTGTAATTTAAAAAGACGTCATAAATTGAAAATTTTTAAACAAGAAATCAAAATATAAACTGTCAAGATATAAGCTGTTGGTCAAGATATAAGCATTTGAAAAATTTTTCATACGTTCGCTGCTTCAGATATAAGTACATAAAACATTCAGATATTTTAAAATCTAAATTCTTGATCGTGAAAAAAAACTTAAAAAATTGAATAATAATATTTACATAATTTTAATATTGATAATAATATATATTAGATTAATTTTATAATTATTAGTAATATTTATTGGAATATTAATGTTACTATACTATGCTAATAAAATTATATTTCATTTTGAATAAATACATTTCCATTATTAATTCTTGCACAATAAAATGTTGGCTAATTTTATCTTTTTGTGTTTCATTAAGAAATTGATTATAAATATATGTTTTCTATTTTTTTTTCAATAATATACGCAAGAACATTTTTACTTTACTGTCTAAAATTATTACTTCATTAAATTACATTATCTCTATAACATTTATTTTTTCACAAAATTTCAGAAGATTTTGTTTATTGTTTTCAAACCATATAATGCCCCCAAACTAGAAAACCATGCTTTAAAACAAATACAATTACAGCTACATGTTAGACATTAAAATATCGAGTTTAATATTTCATATTTAAATATGAGGGGTTGAAAGCATAATAAGGGAATTTGTTTAATTTTTTTTATTCTTTTCGGTTACAAAATTATGATAAAATTAGAAAATATATTATATAAAACTTTAGAGGTATAGTGTCTCCTTTAATGTATATGGCGGACTAGCAGAAAAGGTGGGGTGCATTCGTGAATTAATTAGATGAACAAATGTTATTCGTAATAGATGTTTTAGTAGTGGGAAATATAGAATAAATAGTTCACAAGGAGTGGGCATGAAAACAGTACATGCCAAGTAGTGCATGAAAAATAAAGCATGAAAATGTGCTGTAAATTAGCGCATGAAAAAAGGTGCATGCAAAAGAGTATATGAGTAATGGGCATGAAAAAAGAGTAATACATGAAAAGTAGTGCATAAAAATGTATGCAAGAAAAATAGTGCATGAAAAGATGAAGTGCATGAAAAGATAGACTGTATGACATTCTTTGAAAAAGGAGAAAAATAACAATAACCACTAAAAATACTTCAAATTTGCCTTTACTAACTTTAATATTAAGTTAATATATTCTAAATATTTCCTTTTAGAAGTTAAAGAAAATACCTTTAAATTTTCTTCTCTCTACACACATTTTCATCATTCAAAGTCATTTTCCTCTCTCTACCCTTGATATTTAATTTTCTCGTAGCATACGATAGCCAGAGATCCTGGAAAATCTATTTAAGTTCAAAACATGTCAAACAATTTTGAGAACAGCCAATAGACTCTGTTTCAAAGATCTCCCGAGAAAAAAATTAAACTGAAGAAGTTATTGATGGTTTTCCTCGCATCTTTTTCAAGTAAAATTATATATTATAATTATAATTTGATAAATTTTTCCTTACTTCAGTATAATGGGTGTTTATATTGATGGAATATAAGCTTCCGAATTTATGTTTTAAAAGAGTCTATGTGAGAGCATTTAATGCAGAATATTCGGTTAATAAATGCATAAAAACTTGTTTTTCGAATTATCTAAAGAATTTACAATACGTTTTTTTTATTCCAGAAGGAGCCTGTAGTTCGGCCTTTGCATTTTGCTGAGGTTTGCTTTACTGGCTTGTGTTTGGTTTAGTTTAGGCTTGTTTGGTGTGGGGTTTCGCGTTTCTCAGTTTATGGTTCGGTTGTTTGTTGCTTTGTTTGCTGTTTTACCTTTGGTGGTTTGTTTGTTTCTGGTCTTGTGTGATTTCTTTATAATTTTTAGTCTTCACTATGGATTCTTGGTTTGAGGTTGCTGATATTTGATTTGGATTAGGGTTAGTGTTTTGGCTGTGGTTATTTTTGTGTATTACTTGCTGTGAGACTGGGCTGCTGCTGCTGCCTAAGCCCGGGACAGGGTGTGTCTAGTTGTCCTGGTTGGTTTTCTTTATTTTGAGGTTGGCTGTATTTTGTTTGTTTTCGTGCATGGTTGTTTTGGGTCTGGTTTACTGTGCGGTTGGACAGCTACTGCCTCGGCCCGAGACAGTATGCGGTTCGATCCTCGCGGTTTATTTTTCTTTGGTTTGTGGTTCGTTGGGTTGGATTTATTTTAATATGGGTTTTTAATGGGTTTTGTTCATACTTTGATTATTCCATTTTAGTGAGTGTGTTGTCCAACTTTGATTTTGTTCGGTTATTATTATATTTCTTTTTATTATTATTTGTTCTAATTTGGTTGGATTTTGTGGGTTTCGCAGGTCTGTTCATAAGATTTTGCTTATGGTTTGGTACTGGTGCTTTCTGGTTCCGGTTAGGTTTGGTTTTAAATAAGAGTTTTGTTGGTTTATTTGCAATTTGGATTATCTTAGTTTTGCGTTGTATTTTGGTTGGTTTGGTAGTTTTTGTCATGCTGATTTACTCTTTTTCCCCGTATTGTTTTGTAGATACCTTTGCTTATTTTTATGATGTAGTTCTTTGTTGTGGAGCTGGTTATTTTGGGGGTTTCGTCTGGTTTGATTTTGTTTGGTTTTTTGTTTGTTGTCTGTTATGCTTATTTAATGTTTGCCATGTTAAATTTTATGTTTGTTATGCTACATTTTGATTTTTAAAATTTATTTTTGCATTTAATTGTTTTTACTATTTTACTTATTGCAACTCGCTTACTTTCCTACCCTGTTGGCAGATATGTTTTTTCTATGCGTTTTTTGTAATTCGAGTTGCTTAAGAATAAATATGTTGTGTTGTGCCTAGTCATTCTCGTAGTGGTCGGATTATCTGACTAGTCCCTTTGCGAGTGATGCTCTGGCTCGCGGATGGCGCTCTCACCCATCACCCATTTCTTCTAGGGGGCTGATGGCACCTGGCCGCGCTCGCCGAAGTGATGGTCTGGTGTTCCCTGAGTGGTTACTCGTTGCATGGTTGAATCGCCAGCTTTCTGTATCCGGTGGGTCGGGTTGACCGCTGTTCCTGATTTATTCTGGGGGATCCCTCTTTTCCGAGCTGGATATCTAGATGCTCTAAGCCTTAAAGTTAGCCACTGAGTCTGGGTTGTGCAATATGTCTTTCTTATCATGATTTTCTTATATGTTCAACCACTTGAGATTTAATTTATCTAGGTTATAACTACATGTGGCATTACTTATGTTCTTCAATATATATATTTTTTTCTTTAAGGAGCTGTTTTAGTTATCAAATATTTAAATTATTTCAAGTTATTTAATAAATGTATTTGTGAATATTTAACAAAATAATGGAAAAAAGTGAGAATATTTATATATGAAATGCATATTGTATCTAACAGAATTTTCGAATATTTAATATGACTATCTAAAAATACAAAAATATTATGAACTTTCAGTAAATTTCCAGTCACTTAGACACATTTAAAATTGAATATCTGCAACAATTTAAAGGAATTGTAGCATAATGTTAAACAGAAAACTGAAAACATATGTTAAGAATATTTCGCGAATTTATTACCTTCGATGTGAGAAATAAAAATATGTATTTTATGATTGAAAATAAAAAATATGTAAAGAAAACCATTATTTTGCAAGAAATGAAAAACATTTTTCCAAAAATATACGTTTTTATTTTTTCTAAAATTGTCAAATGTTCAAGAAATATTTTATGAAAATGGGGAAACAAATACTAACACAACAGCAACCGTACTCACAATATGAAAGTTTTAAATTCATCAGTACTATCTCATAATACCTACAATCGTTACACATGTTCCCTTTATTTCAAAAGGAAACGAAACGACCTTTGAAAGTTCAACAAAGAGTAATGTCATTTCTCTGTTTCGGCAACTGATACTCCCCACCTCTTATCAATCGACAGCATAAAAATCCTGGAAAATCTATTTAAGTCTAGGACGTGTCGAACCGTTTTGAGAACAGCCAATAAACTCCTGCCTCCGAGGACTGTTGTGGAGAAAAATGAATGGAAGAAAAAAAGCTGCTAATGGTTTTCGGAGCAGACTTTTCCTATGAAATCAAGGAAATTCCTTTAAAATCTCATTTTTCTGTACATTTGTAACCGTGAGAAGTATTGGTGTTGATGGCATTTTCGGTCCTCATTTATTTTTAAAAAGAAGGTCAAAGGCGATGTTTAAGTAAATATCAGCAGTAATTTATTTCCAGCAGTTTTAAAATGTTCTTTCAGGATTAAAACTGTTTTCTTTCAATTTTGTAGAATGAGACTCGGAATTACATTGTAGTTTATGTTCTAAAATGCGATTTGACTTATTAGAAAATGTTTATTTGTAGTTATATAAATTGTATTAATTGGATAATTGTATTGTTTTTAAATTTATATGTTAAATTGTATTTATATATAAATTATATTATTTGTAGTTATATAAATTATATATGTTTGTTGTTAAAATTTATATGTTAAATTGTATTTATATATAAATTGTATAAGTTTGTTGTTAAATGTATATGTTAAATTGTATTTATATATAAATTGTATATATTTGTTGTTAAATTTATATGCTAAATTGTATTTATATATAAATTGCATTATTTGTAGATATGCAAATTGTATATGATTGTTGTTAAATTTATATGTTAAATTGTATGTATATATAAATTGTATATGATTGTTGTTAAATTTATATGTTAAATTGTATTTATATATAAATAGTGTTAATTGTATTTATATAAATTGTATATGTTTGTTGTTAAATTTATATGTTAAATTGTATTAATATATAATTGTATTATTTGTAGTTATGTAAATTGTATATGTTTGTTGTTAAATTTATATGTTAAATTGTATTTATATATAAACTGCATTATTTGCAGTTATATAAAAGTACAAACGGATGTATTGAAATTTGTCTTGAAATATGTACAAGTTCACTATTGAATAATAAGTTAAAATACACTATTAATTAGCGAATGAAGAATTTAATAATAATATACAAAAATGGCTGTAATAAATAAGTAATACTCTCAAATCCCGTTCATATATTACCAATGGTGGTAATACACTTTCATTAAATATAAACCATCCATAAAGTAGTTTTGTGCTGCTTAATTGCTTGTTAGTATGAAATAGCCGATAATAGATTTGGAAGAACTCCCTAGAGGCATATTCCATTAGTTTGAACTTGTTTGTTTCCTTCTCGGGTTGCTTGATCTCAATTTTTAAGAAATTTTAAACCGGCCGCATGGTAAAACAGTATTTTTTGGTATCTATAGAGTTTCAATACATTGTAGCACATAAGTTTTATTTCTGCAATTGCTGGTATCAGCTATTCCATGCTGATAGCATCAACTATAGTTATGAACCATTATAGCGACTATATTTATGAACCATTATAGCAACTACATTTCGAACCAGCTTTAGAAGTCTCTATTTCATTTCAGTTCTTCATTTCTTTAAAACAAAGCAAAATATGTCGCACTTATTCACCATATTTAGCCAAAGTGAAAACATATTGAGCTGTAACACTCTTGGTATGTAAATGTTACAGCTTCTCTTCCCATTAGAAAACATTTAAATTTCAAAATATTGTTATATATCTCAAAATTTTAACTACCATAGTTCAAAAACTAAGTACTCGGTAAGAAATCCAATTAGATATCCATGTATGGCATTTTAAGCACTAAAATTTACTATTTATAGTTCATAGCCAGAATTTTTAGTTTATGGGATATAAGTATTACAATCTTTAAAAACAGAAAATGTTTAATCTTCTTCAACTCGAAAAATCATTCTCGAAAAATAATTAGATATGTTTACAAGAAACTTGCTGACCTAGAATCTGGTCTTATTCAACATTATTATCGCGTACTATTTATATCTATTATACCTTTAAAATATCTATTATACCTTAGTTTAGAAAAATATTTTGAGTGAAATTAAGCAAAATGAATCATAAACTCTCTCAAAAAAATATTTTTTAGTTTTTCCCCTGAAAAATTTTTCAAAATATTGAAATATTGAAATTATTTTTGTATATTCATAAATAAGATTATATTTCCGACGAAACAAGTAAAAAATGTTTTCATTTTTATTTATTAGGTACTGAGATATAAGCGTCTAAATTGTTTGCACGCATTTATCGTAACGATCCGATTTCAGCCAGAAATTCTCCAGCCGCAAATCGTATTTATATAAAAATTATGCCAATGAAAATGTACTTTTCGGCACCATATAACCCCGGTAAAAAAAAAATGTTGATACTTAGTTAAAAATAATTTACGGATTTCGATCTTGTCTTATATACAGGTCCCCAAGCTTAAAAATTCGAGTTCGCAAAATAATGGGCAAAAATACATTTTCGAATTGGCTTCTGACACATGGCCCTCGGTCGCAGGTGACGACAATGACGAATAGTGGAGCAAGTAGTAGAGTATATAATGGAGCGTATCAATCAGGCATAATTATCTCTCTGTAAAATATTTTATAACAGATTAGAATGTTTTGCTATTTTAATTTGCATTTAAAATCTCTACTTGCCATAAACAAAAGTTTCACAAATCTCGGTTTAAAATCTACTTATCTCTTATAATTTAAAATTAACTGATCTCTTACGTCACATATTTATTTTACGAGTTCAGATATAATTAAATAAAATTATATCTTTACTTATTGTCCTGGATTCCTACGCTATATTATTTTTATAAACAGAAGCATGATGGTATTTTATCACAAATTGAACGATCGTCGCATTCCGAAAATAAAAAACCGGTTTTAACGATTATGCGGGTCACATTCTATGAATAGAATGATTTTTTAAATTAATTGTAGGGCAGAATACCCGAGGATTTCACTAATATGAGTAAAACTTTTAAAATGGAAATCTAGAAGTTGCTATATATTAAGCTAACAGTGATTCCTACAGTACAGAAAAAAAAATTAAATCTATCAATAAATGTATTACGTTGAAAAAAAGAAAACCTTCATTATATGAAACCAAAAGTCAATTTTATATCTAGCTTAAAAATAGTCAAGGGATATTAAGTTATTTTGAGTTATGCCTGGCGACTCGTTTTCGAATCTATGCGCGTCAAGGCTTTACAATGTTACCTCTGGTTTTAAAATTAATTGTTTGATACATACCATGCTTGATATAGAACTTGACAATTTGTCCTAATTTTGCATTATAATATCCTTCAATTTAAATTTCTTGCTCATGTTTTTATGTTGATGCATTGTCGTGTTTGTTGTAATAATTCCAATTTTTTATATGCAAATTTTTGCTTATCGATGTGGATAATATTTATGCTTGTTGGTACGATTTTCATATAATGCCACTGAGGAAGGGTATAGTGATGCCCGAAAGCACTCTAGCTTTTAATCTATATGTACGTCTATAGGACGTTTATTAAATGACTTTTAAAATCCAAAGATTTCGTCTTTAATTTATTTAAAGCAATGTACAATTTTGACGTGTTATCACTCTTAAGTATTCAATAATATGTTTGAAAATTTTAAACACTATCAATTTAAACGCACAAAAGTTGACATGATTATGTCGAATTAATTTATAATTAATAGTTGGAATTTTAGGGGATAGTTGATATTTTTTAGTCAAAAATCGACATTTTAGTCAAAAATCGACTAAATTAGGCACAAAACTTTTGGGACAGAATATTATTAGAACATTATCTCACGCCGATTACAAAATATCGCATTTTAATGTTTACTTGTTTACTTCTAAATCTAAAGATTACCTCAAAAATTATGAAAAGGCAAAGATTGTAATCCAGCAAGGTTTTTTTAAAAGTTTACTTCAAACGTATTTTTCTCAAAATGAGATTTTCCAGATTTTTACAGCTTTAAAAGATCCCATGCATTCCAAATTTAGTTGAAATTGCATGAAATGTATAAAACATGTTTTCTATATAAATTTTAACAAAATAGTGCATGACTTTTATTATCTAAATATTTTGAGTGACATAAATATGTATCAAAACATTGCTACAGATATAATTTTGATGAAAACCGACTTCCAGTGTAAGATTAAGTATACTTTTTTAAATAACCGGAAGTTGAATTCAGAAATGAATGTGCAAAAGTATTCATATTACTCTGTTGAATACACATAATGTGAAATTGGCTGGAAAAAAAAATAAAAATTGATGCGCAAGAAGCATTTTAATTTTTTTTTTATTTATTATTTTTTGAAGTTAAAAAATTAAACAGCATTGACATTTTTTGTATATGTGGTAAGTACAATATTATCCCAATTTGATAAAAAAGGATTGGAGTTGGATTTCAAGTTGGATTTCAACATTTTAACTTCGTATTTTACTATTTCTGCTATGCAGCAGTTATGACTGGGGTTAAGAGATAGACCAAGATAAACCGTTAACTGTTATTATTTTTCTATTTGTCCATTAATTACTCAAATCTGTGGTGGTAGGGTGAAAGAGAACACTTTGCGCTGATGATTTGAAATGCGGCTTAAACCTACCATTACTTCTTTGAGCCAGTTCCTGAGATAAAATTCTTAATTATACTACACAATTAACTTCACCCATTTTAACGTTAAAATAAACATTATTTATTAAACACATTATAATTATGATTAAATTACAATAATTGTACACATATATTCAAGGAGGAGATTTGGTGTGCGAGGTATATTTCTAGATATTTACTAAGAAAAATGTGACTATATCTTTCCCTAAACCCAACTCACAGAATGATTTATTTACAACAAATTTATTTAAGTTTCATTTGAGCTATTTTATTCATTTTGTTTTGCATAAAAGAAAGTATATATGAATTTCTGTCTACTAATGCATTATTTAAAACAAATTTAGCGGACATTTACATTCGTTTTGTATCCCCCTCTAAATTATAAGATGAAATTGTATAACACTCTATATATTTTATAATTATACAAATAATATAATTTGATTTCCCGAAAGTTAGTAGTGTTTACTCTTGTTTGGCATATGTGGGTCTCGATTGCTAGAAGTGATTTCTCATTTTTTTCCCTCTCTCCTTCTCGGTCTGCTCCTCGAGGCGTGCGCGCAAAGTCCCCAGTCGCGCGAGGCCTCTTTTCCCCGTTTTGTTCAGAATGGTATGGCCGTTGGCAAAAGGCTCACACAAAACTAGTATATTAATTTCCTAATATTATTATTATGACATTTTATAACAGCTGATATGTACATACCTCCTTTGATGTCTTTAGACGTTTGTGGGTCATTGGTTTTTGCACCACCTTATATGTTTGCATACTGACTGCTACAACACACTCTTGGCCCACATATCCACATAGCCTCTCATTTTTCTTCACATCTGTTCTTAATATCGACTCTTCATTGAATGCATGTGTAACTTAATGAATGTTTTATCATTACTGAACTGTATAAGTAACTTCAAGCATATTGTATCTCGTCTCTTGAACCGTTTGCCTGTTGCCACATCGTCTTTGCCTGGGGTCCAGATACGCTCTCCGTATCTCATTGGTTCTCCTCAGAGTCATGTGGCAACACTTCCATCTTCTTCTTCTTCTTCGACTCAGACCGTTCAACCTACCAGGAAGGTATAAAGTATCTGTTTAGACGACCGGGAAGTGTCACACAATTTATACCAGAACCCAGTGGGTGAGGCATTCACAGGTACCGTGCTTTCCTTCCCCTACCACCAACCTCTCGAAAGAACTTATGGACCCATGTGTTTAACGTGATCATACTTGGCTGTGGCGGAAATCGAACCCGGGTCGATCTAGTGAACCGCGCGCTAACCATTGGCCTGTCGCGCCCCCGACAATGCTTCCTTATTGATTCATTATTTAACCAATCTGTATTGCTTCAGGTTTGACCTCCAATAACTTCTCTGACTAGACCATGCCCGTAATTGAAGCGCCCTTGTTTATTGCCTTCTTGACCTTTCGGGTCAAGGCTGTTGTGCTTATGAGTCTGGGCACTTTGTCTAACTTATTAGATATCATAAATTTATGTACTTTAATTATCCAAAATATTTAATATGGAATTAAAATGCAACATCATTAGAGTAATAGACAATATATGAGATCAATACAATATGTGGTTGAAAGCAGTGATTGCACCTGGACCCCAAAATTTGTGATTTTCCAAGCATCTTGTTTCGAAACAATGCTGGATATCATACCACCCATCTGCTCACAATTACACAATATTTTAACTCAAACGTCAAGTAAAGAGTACTAGAACGAATTGATGTATTGCCTGAGTCCTAAAAAAGAGCCTGAGACCAAAATAATATAGATGCAGATAACTCCACTTGGTTTACAAATCGCCTGTTTCGAACAAAATTCCTGAAAATATTTGAACAAAATTATTCCTGCCCTATTTTTAATCTACGCATAACCATCCCAATTGCACAACGCTGCTGCAATGTGTTCTAAATAAGCCCATCTGAAAAGCCTTAAACAAGCGCACTGAATATACTTGAAATCGTAAAAAAGGAAAGTTATTTTCACTTAGAAAATTTTGATTTTTGTTTCTTAGCTTAATTTACTATTTTAGAAAGTTTTAATTTAAAATTTAATTTTTCGTATTTTATCACTCAGTTCCTATCCCGCCATTTTTGTGATTTAAATGCTTTGAAGCTGGTGAAAAAAACCTTTTTTGTTGCCGAGGGAAGTAAAATAAAAGAAATAAATAAATAACAGCTAAAACATTTAAGTCCTTCTGTATTTTCAGAGTAATACTTAATATGATATACGAGGCATGTTTTTTATGTAAGTACCGTTTTGCGATTCCGCCGCCGCAGCGCTACGGTCGGCGTTCCGCGCATGCGCGCTGGTTACCTACATCTCTTGTCTACGCACTGACGCCATTACAGTCTGATTCTTCATTGTATACGTTGTTTACTGAGTGTTTAAGATGCCTCCGACAATCGTGAGTCCCGCCGATTGTGAAGTACGGGCTGTTATACGATTTCTTAGTGCTAAAGGCGTAAAACCGATCGATATTCATCGTGAGATCTGTGAAGTTTACGGACAAAACATTATGAGTGATGGAATATTAAGGAAATGGGTGAGAGCATTTAAAGATGGCCGCACAAATGTGCATGATGAAGAACGGAGTGGGCGTCCTTCGGTCTTTAATGAAGATTTGGTGCAGAAAGTGGAAGAAAAGGTGAGAGAAAACAGACGCTTTACAATTTCATCAATGTGCGACTGGTTTCCTCAATATTCTCGTAGTGTTTTGTATCGCATTGTGACCGAGAACTTGAATTACCGGAAATTGTGTTCACGTTGGGTTCCAAAAATGTTGACGGATTTGCACAAAACCCAACGTTTAGGCAGTGCATTGACTTTCCTTGAGCGGTACCACAATGAAGGTGAAGATTTTTTAGACCAAATTGTTACTGGTGACGAAACATGGGTGGCCTACGTCACACCAGAATCAAAACAACAATCCATGGAATGGCGACATTCATCATCACCCAAAAGAGTGAAGTTTAAGCAAACAATTTCTGCCCGGAAAATCATGTGCACAGTTTTTTGGGACAAAAAAGGAGTATTGCTAGTGGAGTTTCTGCCTCGTAATGAGACAATCAATGCAGCGTCTTATTGTGAGACATTGAACAATCTGCGTCGTGCAATCCAGAACAAAAGACGTGGCAAGTTGAGTAAGGGTATCGTTTTACTGCATGACAATGCCCGTCCACATGTGGCTAATCGGACCAAAGATCTCATCAAATCTTTTAAATGGGAAACTCTAGATCATCCTCCATACAGTCCTGATCTGGCGCCCAGCGACTACCATTTGTTCCTGCACTTGAAGAAACACCTGGGTGGTCAGCGTCTTCAAGACGATAACGAAGTCAAAACAGTTGTGATACAGTGGTTAACAAGTCAGGCGGCAGAATTTTATGAGGAGGGTATTCAAAAACTGGTGCCACGTTATGACAAGTGCCTCAATATTCACGGAAATTATGTAGAAAAGTAGATTAAAGTACAGGCTTTCATGTAGAAATAAAATTATTGCGATATCTTTGCACGTCTTTTTTTAATTCCAAAACGGTACTTACTTAAAAAACATGCCTCGTATTATTGGCATGTATACAAATGCTAAACGATGTCTTTAAATTTCAAGAAATTAGAATGTTGGATTTTAAGTCCTAGTTCCTGGCTCCCACTGCAGATATTCTGTTTAATCATCAACTGCCTAGTATCTTTTGTGGTCGAAAAATCGTCCTCTGGAACAAAATGATTTCAAAATGGCAAAATTTCATTCGAATATCGACTTTTACATTCATAATATTTAAACTAATTCGAATAATAAAAAAATTGACGAGGTGCATGGGAACTAATTTACCCTTGTAACAAATTTCGCGGCTGAAAATTCAATTTTTCGCCATACCCAAACACACACATACTGGCATTATCTTTTATTATATGGGATTTGATTTAATTTGAGTTTAAAACAACGCTCATTTAAAACAGAAGATTAATCTTGGATCAGCTGGATTAAGCCAATAAGTACAACCCGCTGAAGGAATTGCATGAATTGCTTTATATTTCATAAAATCTTCAGTTAAAAAAAGTTATTTTCCTATACCGTCACCTGATACTCGTTTCTCTCTCAGCAATCGATAGTAACTTAATCCTGCAAAATCCATTTGAGTTCAGAACATGTCATATCGTTTTTGAAAACAGCTATTAAATTCTTGTCTCAGAGGTCTGCCATCGAGAAAATTAAATGAAAAAAGTCGTTGATGGTTTTCAGCGCTGCCATTACCAACGAAATCAAAAAAATTCTTTCAAAAGTCGCTTTTTTTATATCAGACGCGATAAGAGGTGTTGAAGTTATTGGAAATGTTTCTCTCTTCATTTATGCTTAGGGATGCATTTCAAGAAATATTACCTGCAAGCAACGTTTAACAAAATGATCACTTCAGTTTAAAATAGGGATTTGCGTTTGATATTGGGTATTGGAATTAATTTTAGTTGCACGTTGTTTGGTACGAATATATTTACAAGTCATATTTGTTGCAGTTATATTTATTTTTTTTTGCCAATTGATTTATACATTTGGACTCACATATAGCGTACGTAAGGTATGTTGTAGGTACGTCGTAAGGTAAGTTCTTCGATGCTTCACTAAACTCACTTTAAATAAAACATACATCTTAGTATGAAATTTACTGCAAAAGTTATCAATGTTCTTACTATATTAATAGTTTACAGTATACAAAAATGCAAATATATAGTAAACATAAAACTAAATAAGTCATTCATAAAATATACTTCATATGGTGGTAAAGGGTATATGCAATTAATTTTCAACAGAAATAATAAGTATTCTTTATACTCGTTGGTACATTTATTTTGTAGAGTCATACGATCATTTAGATATACCGGGATTACATTTTCAGATCCAGAAATGCAAATTCTTAGTGAACCACCCTGATTCCTCCGAAATTAGATGCTGAATCCATACCAGTCATCATTCAAGCTTTGTCTATAGCCAGTACGAAGAAAGATATGTTGCAAGGAAAATATCGTTTTTGTAGTCGGAACTTCTATTTCTAAAACCTTAGTGATATCCTTAAGTGGGTGGAAAACCTTAGTGATAACCTTACAGAAACTTGTTGCTGAATTAATATCAGTCATCAACTATGATCTATCTGTAGCTGGGGAAGTAATCTGAGGAATTGCTTTATAGTCGATATGCATTTTCAGCCAGAAAATTTATTTTTCTGTGCCATCACCCGATACTCGCTTCGCTTTTAGCAATCGATAACCGCTTAATCTTGGAAAATATATTTAATTTCAAAACATGTCGAAAAGTTTTTGCAAAACAGATATTAGGTTCTTGTTTCAGAGGTCTGCCATGAAAAAAATTAAAGCAAAAAAATCGTTGATGGATTTTTTCTTTCCAACGCTGCCATTACCAACGAAATCGAGGGATTTCTTTTAAAAGTAGATTTTTTTCTTAACACCAGGAACGTTGGGGGTTGCTCAGGTTATTGGGATTTTTCTCTCTCTTCATTTACATTTAGAAGAGCATTGGGATACATTTGAGAAAATATTACCTCAACAAACTTTCAACAAAATGTTCATTCGAGTTTAAAATAGGGTTTGCATTTGACAGAGTGTTGGAATTGATTTTAGATGCACGTATTTGTAAGTAAATTGTTCGCAAGGCAGTCATATTTGTTGCAGATATGGTTGTTTTTTAGTTTTCCATTATGATATATTTGTACAGTCGAACTCCGATATTGCAAATTCTGGGGAAGTGACATACCAGTGAGGCGGGGTTATCGCATTCAGTAGCCTCGTGTTCGATCTTCGACTCCTCTTGAATCTGTACTTATGTCTTCCTGACGTATGGGCACGATAAATCTGGAGGTCCGAATGTTCACCCGAGAGGAAGCAGGTTAGGGTTGGCCGTCGTAGTTGTCGTCATTTCGGTCAAAATTCGGTGACACTTCCTTGACTATCCAAACAGAAACTTTACTCCTTAGTGTAGATAGGACTGTATTGATAGAAGGAAAGGAATATATTGTGAACCTTGGGGCCGGTATAGCTTTGTGGTTCAGGCAGGAGGATCGTATGCGTTAGTTCTGTGTTCAATATTTGACATCCCCTAAAACGACCCTCGGGAATGTACGGAGTATATACATGGTATATAATTTCCACATATTTGTCTGTGAGAATAAATGTGCATATCGAGAACATATTATCTTATTCTTTCTGTTAGGAGAATTAAATTAAATATTTAAATAGAATGTTTTGAATTACAATGCCATTCAGAATTCTGTAAGAATTTGCATAATATTATCAATTTTAAGTTTTCTTTATATTATATATTCAGTACGAAGGACGAATATACTACTAGTTTATAGTACAATTTAAATAAGGAATAAATTATAGTCCAACTCAATATTGGTATTTAATAACATATTATTATTATTGCTATTAATGTAGTTACAAGAATTATTTTTATTATTATTTTTTTCAAAATCAAGACTGAAGATAAAACCGATGTATATATTTTCATCAAAATTTTAAAACGAGTCAATAAATTTCTGTTTCACAGTTTCTATACGTAAATATTCATTCATGATATAATTTTTTATAGATAAACTAGCAGCGATTACCCGGCGTTGCTCGGGATTTATCATGCAAAACTATGATAAAATTACACCGAAACATATAGAGCCAATTGTGATATATTACCGCTGAATGTATCGCATTTTAGAGATGTTTAAATAAAATTAAAGTAGGAAAGTGTTTCATAATCAATGTTTTATGCATGATTGATCTTTCTTGTGATTTCTTAATACTTTTCGTTGTTGAGTAAGCCTGTGAGAAATAAACCATGGTGAAAGTTTCCATGTAAATTCATATCTCAAACCTGCGATTTTCAAAATTGTCTAATACGTTCGATAAACTCCCACAAAACTCAGTGTTGAGTAAACCTGTGAGAAATAAACCATGGTGAAAGTTTCCATTTAAATTCATATCTCAAACCTGCGATTTTCAAAATTGTCTAATACGTTCAATAAACTCCCACAAAACTCAGTGTTGAGTAAGCATGTGAGAAATAAACCATAGCGAAAATTTTCTATTTAAATTCATATCTCAAATCTGCGATTTTCAAAAGTGTCTAATAATTTCAATAAACTCCCACAAATCTCAGAGATTTAATTGACTTTCACGTTTTAAACCAATAACATCCAACCTTTTTCTTTGAGAATCATGGAGTTAGACAGTAGAACTCCTAGGAAAAGTGTCGTTTTTCACTAATATCTCGAGAACCATTTGTCGTAGAAACTCGGAACATGACCTATGTTTTTTGTGGGGTGATTTCAAAACTACATAGATTTCATGAAATTCGGTTCAGTCGTTCTCCAATTATGGTGGATCATACATATACACTTTTCTTCTTCATATATATAGATATGTGTTGCTTTGATATCAACAATCGATGACAAGTTTCATTTCTACTATTTTCCTTCATTTTTAGTTTCAGTCGGTGAATTCTCGATGATAACAATTATATCCATAATTGGTTACAATGTGTCGTCATCACTTGAATGAAATATCACTTGTTCCTGTTATCGAGCTATATTTCTTGGAATACGAAACCTAAATTTTTCATTGATGAAATTTTACAAAGGTTATATCTTAACAAAAATGCGGCTCAAATTTCATTATGAATATTGAAAGTACCAGTAATTGCATAGAAAAGTGTCTTAAACCAGAAAAAATCGTTCGTTACATCCGAATAAGAGTTATATCCGATTATGACAATTGCACTAGATACCAAATATTTGTCAAATGTTTTTGTTAATATCGTCTGTTAATTATTTGTTAATATTTATCCCGTCATATTTAATTAATCCTGTTTGTCTATTATTCCTGTCGAAAGGGGAAATGATAAAATAGCATGCTTCGGTATTAGATAGAAGCTTTAGTATGGTAGAAAACCCAGACCACACGACCAACCCATAGGCTAATGGTAGCTTTCTGTGTGGCCGGAGCTTTAATATGGTGTACGGGTAGATAGTTCGAAAGGAAGAAGTGCACAATTTGAGTTTTCCAATATTTTTTTCTTTAGGGAGTTCTGCACACCAAAATATTCTATTTGCCTAATAAATGTGAAACGCGAATTATTCAAAACTTTGCATCATTCAGGGGTTGCTTATTTCAAGACCGTTGATTTTCAACAGGTATTCGGTTAGTATTTTACTATTTTCATTGTTTGTATTTCACACTATTATATTTTTATTGTTTGTATTGTATTGATTCACTTGCCCCTTTGTTAGTTCTTGCCCCCTTGATTTCTTTACGTTTATTATTTATTTTTTTGCAATATGTTCTTTATTTCATGTTTTTAACTCTTTCCAACATAGTTGAAAAGTGTTTATGAGTTTGTTCATTCTGTCTGTCTGTTCGTTCGTACGGCAACTGCCAAAAAAATATCTTTATCAAAATGAAATTTTAGTATACTGTCGAGACGGTCTGTGGGACATATGGGAATGTGAATGAATCATCCAATTAGTTTTCGAATTTATCCGGGTTGAAAAAGTGAAATACATTAAACCCTATGGGACATAATTTCTTAAACGATTTTTAAGCGAAGTTAAATTTCGTAAATTGCTTCGAAAATTTCAGGAAATATTCAATTTATCCCAAAAAATGTATAAAAATATTTCAGCAAAATATTTTTGGTAGTTCTAAAGCAAAATAAAATAATAATTACACACATATTATATGAGGGGCGCGGTAGCCCATTGGTTTGCGCGCTGGAGTTGCACTCGGTAGGCCCGGGTTCGATTCCAGCCACTGCCAAAACTGCCGCCGTGTTCATGCGGAGTACGATCACGTTAAACATGTGGGTCCGAAAGTCCTTCCGAGAGGTTGGTGGTAGGGGAAGGAGGGTACGGTCCCTGTGGATGCCTCCACCACTGGGTTCCGGTCTAAATTGGGTGGCACTTCCCGACCGTCCAAACAGTTACCTTACACCTTTCTGGTAGGTCGGACGGTCTGGGTTTCAACAACAACAACACATATTATATGACGAGATCATGTGACCCACTTAAAAATAAATTGGCATTCATCTGTTTTCCCAGTGTAAAAATCGTGAATTTTAAAGTTCTTTTACTTCCATATATTTAGTGTTGCATCCGACCTAAGTCGCTTCATTTTCGTGTATTTTCTGTGCATCTATATTCTGTTGTTGTTACTTATCCCCCGTGGTGAAGGAGCGCCTTGCACCACGTCCACTAGATCCCTGGTCCCATGGCGAAGGGGAGAATATGCAGCTTCACTTTTTATTGAGGCCCCTCAAGGGCAGAAGTCATCTATATTCTGTGCCAACGTAATTACAATATTTTTAAGTTTGAATGATTATCAAACTTTGATTATTTCTACGACGAAGCTAATCTTAATGGATGCAGAATGTAAACACGTGATCATAAGATGAGTTGCATAAGAATTGCTAAACTTTTTCATGCAAAATTATTTAGCTCTGGAGTCTAGAATAAATGTGATTTGAATGAAATATTCATTGCTTTTACATAGAGAGCTAGACAATTTATATTTCGATGAAATCATTTGAATAAAGTTCATGTTTTTCGATAAGTTTTACGCTTTCAAATATAAAGAACTGTTGCATTACTGTGATAATTAAAAATGAATCGGCGCTGAATGTATCGCACTTTAGGGATGTTAAAATAAAATTGTATTTCTGTTGGAAAGCGTTTCATACTCAATGCTTTATGGATGATTGATCTTTCTTGTTTACCATTTATCTCTATTATCCTACATCCTACATCATTGATTTTCCCCTTTCTTTTCTATTACACAACGGTCGATACTTTTTTTCTATCTTCAATCCCGAATTCTATTTTACTCCAATTGCCCAACTTACTTGAAAACGTAAAGATGCTCTTCTTATCTGCCATGAAGAAGAAAGCTGTTTTCTGTCTGCAAAATTAGTTGTTTAGTACATATTTGTGTTTATGCTGTATTTACGAAGATTTTATGTTATGGTATTTGTTAATATTCATAAAACATTATTAGCTAAACATAAATCAATATTAAACAGATATTTGGAATATGTCTATGCAAATATGAGGGATAAGATATATGTATCGAACATTGAACAAATCTATAATATTGACAAAAAATTCAGATTCTCATGTTGGTACAATATTGAACTCCATTGTTTATTCGCTAATATAGATACATACATATATAGATTGTTCCCCTATGCATACACTGATAGTAATTTCTTCTCTCTGCTCTGCGACTCACGCAATTTTCTACATAAATTAACATCCACAGCATAAAAGCTTCCACTTATTGCATTGCTTCTCTTACTGCAGTCATCCTTTATCTTCTATTATGTTGGGGATTACTTTTCTTCATGGGAGATAATGTCAACGAGCAAAGCTTATATCACTAAATCAACATATCCATATTTATCGCACTAATGCATCACCTTTCCATGCCGAAACAGGTTGCCCGATCTCACGGTTTTAACCGCCAACAAACGTCGCGGGGATTAAGAAGCGTTTCCTGTGGCTTAAAAGAACAATTTATTCCTCAGATGTCGTTTTGGTATTCGATTGTGTGAAGTTCGTGTATTGTACGGAGGATGAGCGTAGTATTTAACGGGAACACATATATTTAATCATTAGGTAAAAAAATCTGATGTGTGCAGCACATGACTTTCCTTATATAATGCAATGAATTTACTACTTTTACAGCAAACAAACAGTAAAAACGTTTATTCTTATAGTAGATACTTATATTCTTTCCAAGATATTGAATTTTCGTTAATTTGGCAACATTTAAAAAAGTCCCCAAGTTGGCGACATTCCGCCAAATTCGTCGCCAAAATCTCGCCAAGCGTTGTGGATGGAGAAATAAGTTATTCTTATAGCAGATAACTGACTATTGGCGTGCAAATACAAATGTATTACCCGAAGTATCTTTTCTAATGAATGAAACGAGCTAGATCCAGGAGAATGATGTCACACAATTTACCGCATGATATTACATATGAAAAGTGAACATGTTTTTCAACAGTTAATATATATTTCTTTAATTTATGGGATTTTTTGATAAATTTATTTGTAAAATGTGCAATATCTTGAGAACGGTTCGTGTTGGCGTTCTAAATTTGTGTCAATCGTTTCCTAAGGAAAAGTTACATAAGAAATGTCTATTTGTGAAACTTTATTAAATATTTTAAATTTTTGATGATTTTTTGAAAATTTCACTCTAAAATTTAGGGGTTTCTGAACATTCGATTGCGTTTATACAATAGGCTTCCAGTATTCACGGACAGTGATTTTTATTCCAAATTTCATTTGAATCGCTCCATTCGTTCGTGAGATATCGTCTCCACAGGCTCACTGACACACACACACATATATACTTCCACACACACACACAGACATCACCTCAAAAGTGTTTGATTCGTGCTCAATGATGCTTGAAACGTGCTCTTCCGTCGAAAACTCGAATTCGAATTTTCGACCCCGTCACAATACTTTCCTTATACATTATGTATTTAAGGAAAGTAATTATACATTATGTATATATAAGGAAAGTAATAAGTAGATACAATGAATAAAACTGCTGATTGTGAGAATATAACGTTCTAATACCTGCTTAAAGAAAGCAAGCAGAGGAAATTCAGGTGATAGCAATTGCTTCGATTTTTTTTCTAAGCGGTTATTAAGAGAACATACTGTTTCTGACCTGATGATGAGGGTTCAAAACGCCCTCGAAACAATTTCAGTCACCAATTTCTTTATACTTTCTAATTTTAAGAATGCATTGAAAAGTTATAAGGTTACAATATTTGTAGATTAATAATTTTGGATCCATGGACCAAAAATATGTATGTGCTTTTCTGTTCCTGGCGTAAACAGTTTAGAAATTTAATAAACTATTTGCAGGATACGTTTAAATTAAAAATAACAACAAAAATTTTTGGAGCGTCATTTATCCGAATTTAATTTATTTTTATCCGAATTTCATTATAGACACACCCTCCGTATTTTTGTCTTGCATTTTCATTAACTAAAACAGAATGCTCTGGTAGCCTGAATTAATCAAGAAAATAATTTTTACCGGAAGTAAATCTGTTAAATGTGCCCCCTGAACCTAAAGTGGAAATAAAAGACGTGTGAAACAAATGAAAGCCGGATAAAAGAAAAACCCGAACAGCATGCATGAACAAAACACTTCCCCTACGCATTTCATTGCCTCTCCAACCCCAGTTATCTTTCATCATCTATTATCTTGGGGATTATCTTATCTTTCTTAATAGGAGATACTGTCAACTTATATGGCTAAACCAACATTTCTCTATTTATCGCACTAATGCATCGCTCCTCCATACAGAAACAGGTTGTTCGGTCTCACGGTTTTAACTGTCAACAAATGTCGCGGGGATTAAGAAGAGTTTCATGTGGCTTAAAAGAACATGAATTTATTCCTCAGATGTCGTGAGGCTCTTTTGGCATTTGATTGTGGAAAGTTTATGTATGGTAAGTGGGATGAACTTAGTAGTTAAGGGAACACATATATTTTAATAACTAAGTAGAATAAGCAGATATACTACCAAATTATATTAAATAAAACTAATTTTAAGAATATAGCTTTCTAATACATGTTTGAAGAAAACAAGCACAGAAATATTAGGTGACTGAAGTGATTGAAATTGTTTCGCAGTTCTTTCTCAGAGTATGTTTAGAAAATATACCGTTTCTGACTTGAGGATGAGAGCTCAAAACGTTCTCTAAACAATTTCCATCCTTAACTTCTTTCTCATGCTTGGATCAAGGAAATATTGAAAAATTATTAGATTATAAAATTGACAAATTAAGAATTTTAGAGCCACAAAGAAACAATAATTATGCACCTTGTCGTTCCTGACGCAAATATTTGAGAAATTTAATAATAAAATTTACAGGATTCGTTTGAAGTAAAAATAACAACAAAAATTTTAGAGCCTCATTTATCCGAACCTTATTTATTCAAAATGTTCAATTAATCGAAAACATATCGCCTGCATTTTTTGTTTTGAACATGTATTAACATTGAAAGAATATGCTGGCAATCTTAATTACTCACGAAATAGTTTTTACCGGAAGTGAGTCCATTAAAATCACACCCATAAACCTAAATATGAAATGAAAGTGTTGTGGAAAAAATTAAAGCCGGAGCAGAAAACACGAAACACATTTATGAAGAAAACACTTCCACTCATTTCATTGCCATTCCTACCATGGTTATCTTCCAACTTTTATTATCTTGGGGATTACCTTATCTTTCTTCATAGAAGATAATGCCAACAAGCAAAGCTTGTATCACTAAATCAACATCTCTCCATTTATCGCGCTAATACATACCGAAACAGGTTGCTCGGTCTCACGGTTTTAACCGTCAACACATGTCCCGGGGATTAAGAAGAGTTTCATGTGGCTTAAAAGAAC
Organism: Amaurobius ferox; assembly: GCA_951213105.1. Taxonomy (NCBI): domain Eukaryota; kingdom Metazoa; phylum Arthropoda; class Arachnida; order Araneae; family Amaurobiidae; genus Amaurobius; species Amaurobius ferox. The sequence continues at coordinate 54,366,090 of OX578135.1, forward strand.
ATGAATTTATTCCTCAGATGTCGTGAGGCTCTTTTGGCATTCGATTGTGGAAAGTCTATGTGTGGTACGTGGAATAATCTTAGTATTTAAAGGGAACACATATATTTTTATTCATTAGGTAAAATAAGCAGACATATTACCAAATTACCAAACATAAAACTCCTTGTGGGAACATAAATTTATAATAACTGTTTGAAAACAGCAAGCCGCGAAAAATTATTTGACCGCAATTGCTTACGGTTTTTTCTAAGTGATTGTTAAGAGAATATTTCAGTACTTAATAAGAATATTTACAAAATTCGTATGAAGAAAAAGAGCAATAAGAATTTGTAGAACTTTAATAATCCGAACCCTATTTATTCGAAATGATCAATTATTCGAACACATAACCCCTCTCCTTTTTTTTGCCTTTAATTTGTATTAACCAAGCAAATAAAGGATGCTGTAGAAATCTAAATTACTCAAGAAAATAATTCTTACTGGAAGTAAATTTCTTAGAATTGCCGCCCTAAATCTAAATAGGAATTGAATGACTTAAACTAAGGAAAGCTGGATAAAACATATCCGGAATGCATGTATGAACAAAACACTTCCTCTCAAGAAATAAAATACTTGCAATACCTACTTGAAGAAAGGAAGTGGCGATGGTAACCGCATTTGCTGTGAGTTTTTTCTTGCCGATTGTTAGGAGAATATTTCAGCAATTCAATAACATTATTTACAGAAAGCTTTTGAAGAAAAAAAGCGTTAACAATTTATAGAGTGTTAATGATCCGAATCTTATTTATTCGAAAGGATTCGAAGGAACATCGCCGCTCCCCCCCCTCCCTCCCTTTTTGTTTCGCCTTGAACTTTTATTAACAAGTCAAAGAAATAATGTTCTGGTAATCTGAATAACCCTATAAAATTATTTTAACCTGGAGTAAATCTCTTAAGAGTGCCCTCCCCCACACCTTAAACCTAAACAGGAAATGAAAGACATGGAGGACAATAGAAAGCTGGGTAAAAAAACAAGAAAGAGATAAAAAGAGAAAAAAAAATGACGCAAGACACTTCCACTCATTTCATCGCCTGTCCTACCACGGTTATCCTTTATCTTCTATTATCTAGGGAATTATCTTATCTTTCTTTATAGGAGATAATGTCAACCAGCAAAGAAGCTTATATCACTAAATCAACATCTCGCTATTTATCGGGTTAATGCAGTTATCCTCCATACCAAAACAGGTTGCTCTATCCCAGGGTTTTAACCATCAACAAACGTGGCGGTGATTAACAGTTCCATTTGACTTAAAAGAACATGGATTAATTCCACATATCTAGCAAAGCTGTTTTGACATTCAATTGTGGAAAATTTATGTTTGATACGTGGGATGAGGTTAGTATTTAAATTGAATAAATACAGTGTTAATCATTAGATAAAATAACTAGATGGCAAAATTGCCGAATTAATAAATTTGGAGTCAATAGTATTCGTGGGCCTCTTTGTTTCTGCTGTGATTTAAAGCTTACGTTTTGAAAAATGAAAACAGTAGTACAGCACCGATAACCCGAATCTTCATTATTTGATAATTAAGTGTATATATTGAGTATGAGTATTATAATTATTCACTATTTAAGTACTAAAACACCCCCCTTTTTATTTCTTGTACTTTTATTGTCTCAGCAGAGAAATAATTATCTGGAAACCTGAATGACCTAAGAAAACTGTTTTTAATTTCCAAGATTATTGAATTTAGAATTGTTTCGATATTTCTCACAGATCTACTATGTTTTTCGCCATCCTGAACATGGTGTGACTATTTTTAGAGTGCTGTCTGTCTGTCGCCTGTCTGTGATCGATTTCTTGTGTACATGATAGCAGTCACAAATATTAATGAATGTTCAAGAAACTTTATAGCCGGCTTTGTTCACGAAATATCTAGAAGTAGATATAATGTTTTGAAATTCAAGCGGAAAATTAAAAATGTATTCGAAATTTTATATTTCTCTAACATGGTAGCAAATTACAAAATTTGACGTATCAGGCATAAAGAAGTTATTTTTGACTCCATTATCAGGAAATTCAACAGTTACAATCATAACATATTGCCACGATCCAATTTTTGACATAACGCTTACACACACACACACACACACACACACACATATATATATATATACGATATATATATATATATATATATAACTTGATCATCACATAGACTTATTTATTATTTATCAATTTTAGTCAACGTATCTCATTGGTATTTGAGAAGAAATAAGGTTTAAATAGATAAATTCAAAAAAGTAATGTTGTAAGACTTCGAAACCAACTACCATAATTTTGTGCTACTTTTAAATCAAAATTATAGATTTGCTATATGGATACTTATGTCCGATATCCCATTGAAATTTCAGCCCACACCATGACTCTGCCACCTCTGAATGCGTGATGTTCGTTGATGTTCTTGGCCTGATTGCGTGTGCCTCGTTCTCTCCAGACCCTTACACACTTATCATCTGATTCCAGGGCAAATCTGGATTCGTCCGTGAACAGGACGTTTCATCAATCTGAGACAGTCCAATTGATATGTGGACGACACCACTTTAATCTTGCCCCTCTGGCTTGGACGGTTAGTGAAACACAAAAACTTATTACTCAGACGTACAATCGCTTCACGTGGAGCCTTCGACGCACATTATTGGCATAAACTGTCTTACCAAGTGCAGCTGCAACCATGGATGTAACAGTTGTGGAGGTCGCTCGTCGATTCAGCTTGGCTACTATAGCAATACTCCGATCATCAGAGGGGGTAGTGACCTTTGGACTACCGGGCACAGGTCTCCGGATAATTGTCTGACTTGTTTGGGATTGTTTCCATAATCGAGAAGTTACCGGATGATCAACGCCAAAGAAAATAGCGACATCTTTGATTGACTTTCCTGCTTTATATACATACATTCCGCGTAACAGACGCTGATGTAGGATTACGAGATCGCGTTACAGATGCGTAGTTTTATTTCAATTGCTTAAAACATTAATTGTCAAAGAACTGACCACTAGTTGCGATCTCCGCAGCTAATTGATAATAAACGTTGTCAGATAATCATAAAATCCCAAATTTTCAAATGATTTTTCAAAATAAATTATGAAGCAAACAAAATAAAAGCCTTTGCACGTGCGCATAAATAAATGCTTTGACTATCAAAAGTGAACCTCTGCATTTTAATCTGTAAAATCATAAAATACGATAATATTAATTAAAAAATACGGTGTGAGCAGCACAAGACTTTCGTTGCAGATTCATATTCACGTTTTCGTTATTTCTTCAACAATTTATTAAATTAAATTTAATTGTACAAATAAATCCATAATTATTTTAAATTACACCGAATTTGCATTAATTCAATTATAGTTTTCATTTAGTAACTTAAGTTATTTTCAAACGCGGAGTGGCAAAAATGCAGAAAACTAAAATATCTCAAGAACGGCTAGTCCTAGAGTAATGGGATTGATCTCATTCTTTTCATTGTTAAAAAATTACGTATAAAACAAGCATTTTATTGATATATTTAAGCATACCTAGCCTTTTATTTTAGATTTTGACGAGTTTTGAGGGCTATTTCTCGAAAGGTTCTTCTTTTCTGAATCGTACCAAAATCTAATTAGCACCAGGGTCACTCACATGAGACTTAAATACCAAATTTTATGAAATTCGGTCAATTGATATTTCAGTTAGAGTGAGTATATACACTGCACAGACAGACGCACACACACAGACGTCACTCTAAAATCAGTTATTTTTCGTATTTCAGAGGTACTAAAACCTGTAGATCCGTCGGAGACTCGAGTTGCGATTTTGGGCATGATTTGAATATTATCCCTATTCATTACCACTACAGGGAAAGTAACAATAATTTTATACGTAATTTATCATAAATGTCAAATGGAAGCAATTTACGAAAGCCGTCATCAACTTTTCTCAACATATTACACGTTTTTAAATGAAATTATAAAATGAAGTAAGATATAATTAATGAATCATCTCAACGATTAGATCAGATATTTATAAATAGACAGCATTATATATTTCCAGAGTGAAATATTTTCAATATGCAATATTATGCGGCGATTCATCAATATAATTCTAGTGAATTTATCATATAGTGATTGAGCAAATATAAATCTCAAACAATAGGACGAAATAATGATTTATAATATTAAGAAAGCGCATTTCAGGTATTATTTTACTGTCCAATATTGCACAATTAGTGGACTATGAAAATAATTTGTGGTGTTTGGAACTAGAATTTGAACAGTGCAGTTATTGGGATTTATAGGATATATATGTTCATCTTATTTTCAGTATTTCTATTAGGATTTATAGGATAGATATATTTATATATTTTTTCCAAATGATTATTTTTTACTTTCCCTACAATACATGACAATGTATAGGGAAAGTATTGGAATTGTCCCGAAAACTCGAGTTTGGGGTATCACAATTCAAGTTTTCAACGGATCTACACATTTCGGGATCTCTAGAACATAAAAAAACAAATATTTTTAGCGTGACCTCTGTGTACCCGTGTGTTTGTCTGTGTAGATTTTGTATCCTGTCTAACTGAAATAATAATTGACCTAATTTCAGAAGATTTGGTAGGTAAGTCCATTGTGGGTGACCTTGGTGTCGATTAGATTTTGGAACGACTCGGGATAACAGAACTTGCATTTTTTTTTCGAAATGGTCAACAAAAATTGCTTGTATCCACTCTAGCTGAAGAACTAATAGACCAAATTTCACAAAATGTGGTAGATAAATCTCTTGTAGAATAACCTGGAGCTTGAGGAATTTTGGTACGGTTCGGAACGAAAAACTGTTTTTTGGTGTGAAATTGTCCGCAAAAATCGTTAAATAAAAAAAAAGAGACTGCGTAGGCTCAAACATACAACCTTGTTCAACTTCTATAAAATACGGCATAACATTTTCTGTAAAACTATATTTGAGTCTACGCAATCTTTAATTTTTCGATTTAACGATTTTACCTGGCCATATCAATGGAATATTTATTTTATACGTAATTTTTCACGACGAAAATAATAAGACCAACCCCGTTACTATAGTGTCGAAGTGATAGTGTGCTGACCGAGGCGAAAAATAGGTTCCCTAAAAACCACCTCCGCCAGACGGCGTTGGTCTCGAGTAAGCGGTTAAAAGTGGACGAGTTAACATTGAAACTAATGGGAATTTAATGCAAATGAAATGACCGATATCTTTGGAAATAATTGAAGAATTTGTGTGAAATTTGGTGTAATTATTGCAAGTGGTATACGCAAAAAGTCATTTGATTTCCAGAGAGATTGAGCTAGGGATATATTCGTATTTTTAAAATTGTATTTAACTTTATCTGTGGTAGTTCAAACATTTGGGGTCCAAAATAGTCAAGTTTATTCATCACAGTAACGTGAAATTCGGTATGACGTTTTCTCTTGTGATACATTTCAGTTCTTTCGAATTTGAAGCTTATCGAGCTAGCCCGTCCTGGGCCCGACATAGGACTTTACTTGTTTTTGGTATAACTCGAGAACAGGTTTATCTAAAAATTCGAAGTTTAGCATATCCTTGTCATTTACTGTATATTTTAACCCTTTGGATTAAAAATGTTATCGGGCTAGCCCGTCCTGAGCCCAACAAGAGGAATATATCGTTTTTTGAGAACAACTCAAAATTCTGAGCATCTAGAACATCTACATTTAATATATCATTGTCCTTTGTGGTATATCATATTTCATCGCATTTCGAACCATATCGGGCTAGCCCGTCTTGGCCCGCCATAGAAATGCACTCGCTTTTCAAGAATAACTCGATCAAACGGAGTAGCTAAAAATGTAAATTTAGTATATCATTTCCTTTTGGATGGATTTTAATTTAGATATTGAACCACATCGGGCTAGTCCGTCCTGACCCCAACAAGAGGAATATATCGATTTTTGAGAATAACTCAAAATTGGGAGCAACTAGATTACCTAAATTTATTATTTCATTGTCCTTTATGGTATATTATATTTCATCGCATTTCGAACCTTATCGGGCTAGCCCGTCTTGGCCCGCCATAGAAATTTACTCGCTTTTCAAGAATAACTCGATCAAACGAAGTAGCTAAAAATATAAATTTAGTATATCATTTCCTTTTGGATGGATTTTAATTTAGATTTTGAACCCCATCGGACTAGCTCGTCTGGGTCCGCTGAAGAATGCATTCGTTTTCGAAGAATAACTCGAGAATCGCAATAGCGATAAATTCTAAGTTTAACATGTCGTTGGCTTTTGTGGAATATTTAAGTTTCTTCGGATTTGAACTTTATAGGGGTAGCCCGTTCTGGGCCTGACATGGGAATGTACCCGTTTTTTTAGAATAACTGGAAAATCGGGACAACTAGAAAATATAAATTTGTTACATCCTTATATTTCTTGGAATATTTTAATTCCTTCGATTTTGAACCGTATCGGGCGAACCCGTTTTGGGCCCGCTTTAGAAATTCACTTTTTGGGGAATAACGCTATAACCGGAGTATCTAAAAGTTCCAAGTTTAGAATGTCGTTGTCATTTGCGGTATATCTTAGCTCATTGGATTTAAAACCTTAACGGGCTAGCCCGATCAGTGCTTGAAAACCGTGCAACTAGAATGTCTAAATTTAGTATATTATTCTCTTTTGGGATATATTTTAATTCTTTGGATTTCAAACTTTCTTAGATTACCCCATCTTTGCCCAGCCTTAGGAATGCATTCATTTTTGGAAATTAACTCGGAAATCGCAGAAAAATTATCATTTATTAAATAATTAAACAATGACATTAGTTCTCCTTAGGGATTATATTTGAAAAAAGTATTTTGTACTGTTGTGTAAACCCACATTCGTTCGTCGACCCCCCTTATCCTAGATATTGGCTACGCTTATATGCAAGAGAATTAAATAATGCGAAACCAGTCCACGGTGCATGTTAAAGATTCATAGTAATATAGTGATTCGTACTACATAGTATAATACAAAGAACAGTTTTGTGACGGAATTTTTGGAGCTTTATCTGCACGAGGAATTAACTTTGTCCATTTAGCTCTCAGTTCATCGCTGTCAGGAGCATTAAATAGAGAACATTTGCCTCTGAAGTTTTTGTAACCTGTTTTACATTCAGGTACGAAGCAGTGTCTGTCATTCACTTTCTTTTTAGAATTTGAGGACAGGCTTCATCAACTATAAAAACCATTAAATACGTCTATAGATCTATAAGAAAACTCATATGGTATGGCTATAAAAACAGCCCTTTTTAATCCAAATATAGAAACAAAAATATAGATTTTGAACGTCAGTTACAACAAACATCAAATGAGTGAAAGCTTGCTGCTTACAGTTTCGAAAAATATTTACTACTGTGTGGGTCCATCCTGTCCAGTCTATATTTTTGTATATAACGAAAAAGAATATTGTACATGTGACGGTTCTTAGTAAAAACAGATTCGATCTCAGATGACCAATGTGCTAATGAGATACTTCTGTATCTAGAGGCCACCCTGAAGGCAATACAAAATGTCCTTTACCGGTGTTCTGCCCATTTCCAGAGTCCCTGCTGATTTGCGAATCTTTTGAGCATTGTTCGTGTAAGAGATGTGGCAATTTGCGGAAACGTATGCAAAGGAGACCCGCCTGTCGAAATAAAATAGCGGTCGATTATATGCCCACTCTCAATCGAAATTCTTATCAGTACTATCCTTTCACCGTACAAAGAGACAACAATTGTAGGCAGCCCCCCCCCCACCTTTTTCTAATGTTCAAGCGCCAATGGTGTTTCATGTTTTTCTTCCAAATTCACAGGGCACCCACAGGCATTTTCCCCAGTAGTCGAACATATGATAAAACAAAATATCTGCTAGACATTCTCATACATTCTTTTTTTTAGGTTTACATGGTAATATGTATCAAAATGCAAAACAAAAGTTTGGTTTTAAAGCATTCGTTCTAATTATTCATATAATGTTCTTAAAATTATTGAAAATTTTCAAGTAAACAAAACCAATACGTGCGGTCCAAATTTCTGCTAAAGAAATAAAATTATCCTCGTAAAAAGCAGAATACAACTCAAAATACTAATATCGACCGGTTTCGAAGGCAAAACTTTCTTCATCAGATCACACAGAACCGCAACCTTCACTCGTACTCTTAGTGCACCGACCCAACATCCGTGGACAAATTTCGCACTTCTTAGCTCATTTGCAAATGGATGTAACTATGTATCTAGGAAATAAGGCGATCGATGATCGAAAGAAGCTTATAGTACTAAATTCATTTTTATTAAATATGGACAATTTTGAGAACTAATGTAATTGTTCGGCAAATGAGGTTTTTTACCACACATTCCATCTCCCATGCCTACGCCACTAATTATAATTTTATATACGCCGAAAATATTAAATTTTACCCGAAAAGGAACTAATATACTACATTTGGATTTTCTATCTGCTCCAGTTTTCGGGTTATTCTAAAAAAATGACTATATTCCAATGGCAGGCCAGCAAGGGCTAGCTGGATGAAGTTCAAAGTCGAAAACATGAAACATATCACAAAAGACAATACCATGCTAAACTTGGAATTTTTAGCTACTCCGGTTCTCGAGTTAATCATCAAACACGATCGCATTCCTAAGGCGGATTCAAGACAGGCTAGTCTGATGAAGTTCAAATTATAAATAATGCCCAAAAGAAATTCATATACTAAATTTAGATGTTTTAGCTGCTCCGATTTACGAGTTATTCTCGAAAAACGAGTACATTATCCCTAAGTCGGGCTCAAGACTGGCGAGTCTGATATGGTTCAAAATCCAAAGAAATAAAATGTACCCAAAAAGACAATGATATACTAAATTTAGATATTCTAGCTGCTACAGTTTTGGAGTTATTCTTAAAAAAATAGTACTTTCTTTTTGTTGGGACCGGGACGGGTTAGCCCAATCAGGTTTTAAATCCAATGATCTTAGACATACCGCAAATGACAACGACATTATAAACTTGAAACTTTTTGATACTCCGGTTCTAGAGTAATTCCACCAAAAAAGTAAATTTCTAAGGTCAACCCAAAACGGTTTCGACCGGTACTGTTCAAAAACGAAGGAATTAAAATATTCCCCAAAAGATAAGGATGTACTAAATTTGTATTTTCTAGTTTCCCCGATTTTCTAGGTATTCTAAAAAACGGGTCCATTCCTACGTCGGTCTCAGGACGGACTACCCCGACAAAGTTCAAATCCGAAGAAACTTATATATACCACAAAAGCCAACGACATGTTAAATTTGGAATTTTTAGATACTTCGGTTCTCGAGTTATTCTTCAAAAACAAATGCATTCTTCAGCGGACCAAGACTGGCTAGTCCGACGAGGTTCAAAATCTAAATTAAAATCCATCCAAACGAAAATGATATACTAAATTTACATTTTTTAGCTACTCCGATTGATCGAGTTATTCTTGAAAACCGAGTAAATTTCTATGACCGGCCCAAGACGGGCTAATCCGATATGGTTCGAAATGCGATGAAATGTAATATACCCCAAAGGACAATCACATATTAAATTTATACATTCTAGATGCCCCGAATTTTTAGTTATTCTCAAAAAACGATATATTCCTTTCGTTGGACTCAGGACGGGCTAGCCCGATAAGATTTTTTATCCAAAGTGTTTATGCAGCAAATGGCAAGGATATTCTAAACTTCGAATTTTTAGATACACCTGTTCTCGAGTTATACCGCAAGAACCGGTGAGTTTCTAAGGAGGGCCTAAGACGGGCTAACCCGGTACTGTTTAAATTTGAAAGAATTAAAATACACCCCAAAAGAAAACGATATATTAAATTTAGATTTCCAAATTTCTCTGATTTTGGAATCATTCTCTAAAACTAGGTAAAGTCCTATAGCGGACTCAGGACGGGCTTGCCCGATAAGCTTCAAAATCGTAAGAACTGAAATGTGCCACAAGAGGAAACGTCATAACGAATTTCACGTTACTGTGATAAATGAACCTGATTATTTTGGACCTCAAAAGTTTGAACGAACACCAGATCAAGTTAAATAAAATTTTAAATATACGAATATATCCTTAGCTCAATCTCTCTGAAAATCAAATGACTTTTTGTGTTTACTACTTACAATAATCACACCAAATTGTACACAAATTCTTCAATTATTTCCAAAGATATAAGTCATTTCATTTGCATTAAATTCCCATTAGTTTCAATGTTAACTCCTCCACTTTTAACCGCTTATTCGAGATCAACGCCGTCTGACGGAGGCGGCTTTTCAGGAACGTCTCCCAGCATCGCGAGGTATAGGCTGTAGGCACACTATTACTTCTAGACACTGTACTATTACTCTAGGTCTTGCCGTTCTCTAGAAATCTTTGTTTCTTTGGCATTTTCGCTACGACACTTTTGAAAATAAGTCCAGTTACCAAATGACAACGAAAATTGAATTAAAAGAGCAAATTCAGTATAATTTAAAATAATTATGGCTGTTATTTTGTGCAATTAATCTCCATTTAATGACTTATTGAAGATATAAAGAAGAACGTTAATATGAGTGTGCAGAAAAAGTCATGTGCTGTCTACATCAGAATTTTTATTATTTTAATGACCATAAACGTGTTATTAAAATTGCATTATTCGGGTCGAAATACTTTCTTGAATCCTTGCTGATGAGGGTAGAATTAAGCGCGAAACCAGCCAATGGATACTGTTATCTGCAAGGGGATTGTCTTTTTTAATTTTTGAGAACATCTCCTTGTGGCGGGTTCTTGCAATTTTGAACATAAACATATTTTAAATTTTTCTCATTCTAATTTTTTACGCTTTATACAATCTTGTGCAACTTCTATAAAATACAAAATAAAATCTTCGGTAAAAATATTTCATTTGCCGTTAAAAATTATTTCAGCAAAAATTATGCATTGAATAATTTTTACTGAAATAAATATTGAATTAAGTATCAATTTATTTAATTTAAGTATCAATATTTGTTCATTTTTAAAATAAATTTTATTAATGTTGCAAATTTTTAATATGGCATCTAAGTATTTTTCTTATTCGAGGATAGCTAGTTGCACCATTCTGGATTAGAGTATGTAATTTATGTCCAAGTTATGAAAATAAGGAGTATCCCTCACCCCACCGATATGCAAACGTATCCACGGATGCAAAATGTGGGATATATTATAAAATTACTAGAACAGCTATATTTTGATTTTTGAAATTTCCAATATTGTTGATTAAGAAACACGCCGATCCCCTCATACTCCGAAATTTATATAATGCTTATGATGCCCCCTTTTGCAGTACGAAAATTTTCTTAAAATAAACCTCTACTATATATTCATTAATTATAAAAAAAAAAAAAAAATGAACGAAAATATTCGGAGTAAAACGACAGTTTTAAATATGTCGTCTTTCATAAATCAAAGATCTCTTGTAAAAAAAATCTACAGCGAGGTTGATGTGTATTATCCAAAGTTGAATTAAAATGAACACATTTGTATGCGAGAAAAAGACATTTTTTAAAGGAGTAACTAAAAATATTGCTGAATGCAGCCTACAAATGGATCGAAACACTTGTTGAATATTCATCGGCAGATGGCAGCAGTTCCTGTTGCCCCTCATTTTGGATAGTGTCGCCATCTTTTGCTAAATTTTGAATGTAACAAGCGACAATTAGACCTTTCCTAAATGAGATAAATATTAGCAGTGCTTCGATAAAATTAAACTTTCATCACTTAGGTTTGAGTAAAACACAAACTATTAATCATAGAATTTATCAGCATTGAAATCTTTCGTCAAATTTCACATTTCTCTTTAGTAGTGATTCATTTCAAAGGGAGGGAACAAAAACCGAATTTATAAATCTTCGGTTTTAACAAAATAATTATTTTTAGATATATTTATTTTAACAAAACACCTCATTCAATGTAAAAAAATATATTTAGACTATGTAATATAGTATATATATACTTTGGCCGCTTGCCTCATAAAACTCCCCCCATCCGTTTATTGGAAATATCTGAGTATGTATTAAGAAATTCTTATGTATTTTCTGAGTTATATTCCATTTAGCATTCGTTTACACATAAAGAAGCTAAACAAATGTATTCAATAAGCTGTAATGTAACAAATACATCTAGCTTAAGAAGTAAGTGCACGAAGGGTCAGATTACACATGCAATTTTTCCTCTCTAAGCACTGGAAAATTTAGTACAGTTTACTTTCTGTTTTAATAAATTTTATATTTCTTTATTTGAAATAAATAAGTGGTGACAGAATTCAAGTATGTCAATGTGGTTTAAATTATAGATTTAAAATATTATTAGAGTTGCACTGTATAAAATGGATAATACTACAGTTTTGTTAATATCAATAGATAATTAATGAAAGCAGTTATATCAAAGCATTCGTTTTTCAGATCGGTAGAAAACAAAAAATGGAAGAATTTTGGCCATTACGAAGAAAATAATTATGTTAACTAGTTTTGTAATAATTATATATATTTTTTTAAAACAACTAGTATGTATTTTCGAATAATTGAATGCATTCGATTGATCTGGAACAATTACAATAATGTTAGAAACCATTATAATAATACCCTCTACATCCATAACGTAGTTCAAACTATCATTTTACCGCTTATTGTAGAATAAGAGTGGTTACCAATCTTTGGGGCATCGAGATCCACTTTTGATATGCGATTAAGCTAAAGATCGACATCTATATGCAGTTAATTAACATAATACATCATTAGGGGAGCATTGAAAGGGGGGGGGGGTAAACTCTTTCTCCAAATTGAAAAATTCCAAGAAAATATTAAAATAAATATTTGATGTGCACATGACTTTCTCTACACATTCAAATTCATTTTGTAATGTTTTATTTCATTATGCATTAAATTGAGTTTAATTGCAGAAAATAACATGACTATTTTCATGATATCATATCCAATTTGTGTTTTTATTGCATATTCCCTTCATGTGGCAACTTAATGCGCTTTCAATTCTTCAGGTCCTCAAAATTCCCAAAAAGCTACAATATCTCGAGAACAGTTCTTCCTAGTTCTTTCAGTCATGGGGATCATTATTATTCGCTTAGTTGTTAATAAAGAATGAGTACTTTATTAATATATTTTTACAATTTTAGCCATTTATTTCAGCGTTTCACTATCTTTGCGGGTCATTTCGCAAAAAAAGGGTTGGCTATATATTTTCTAGTCATATCTACATCCAATCAGCATCAGGATAATCATCAGGGGACGTAGCTACTAAGTTTTAGGAAATTTTATTAAATAGTTTTTTCACCGCTGTGGAAATCGTCGTCATTTTCTCAAAATAAAAAAAATTAAATATCGGGAGATTGGTCCATCTTAGAGTAATGGGGTTCCTTTCTTCGTCAAAAATGACGTATAAAACAAGCATATAATTGATACATTTGAGCATATGCAGCATTTTATTTTTAATCGGATGTTTTAGATCTGCGGGCCATTTCGAAAAACAGGCAGATTCTTTTTTTTTTTTTCGAACCGTACCAAAATCGAACCAGCACCACAGTATCCCACAAGTGACTATCTACCAAATTTTGTGTAATTTGGTCAATTAAATCGTCAGGTTGAGTGGATACATACGATTTTTGCCGGCCATTTCGCAAAAAAAGGCAGGTTTATTTTTACCGGATTTTTACCAAAATATACTCAGCACCATGGTAACCCGCAAGTGACTTATCTACTAAATTTTATGAAATTTGGTCCATTATTTTTTGAGTTAGAGTGGATACATACATTGCATAGACAGACACAATCACATAAATCACGCTAAAATTAGTTTTTTCATGTTCTAAAGGTTCCAAAACGTGTAGATCCGTCGAAAACTCGAGTTGCTATTTTCGGCAGAATTTCGATACTTTCCCTATACATTACCATGTGATGCAGGAAAAGTAAAAATTGTAAATTTTCGTCTTTAGTCATTTAAAAAAATATCTCTGATGCCATTATTACATATCTATTTAAAATACGACACTAATTTAGAGAGAAAAAGTTATTGTTTTATGTATTGTAATGCTGTACTGATAGAAGGTGTGGAATCTTTAAATTCTGCTTTACACATCCACCACTTTTTTAACGAAATAAATGTATTTAATTTCACTATTTCCTACATTTTAAACAATCTATTAATTATTTCTGCAAATTACAATTTTTAAATGGAATTAATCATCATATAAATATACTAGCAGATATATCCGACGCTGCTCGTCAATTAATATATAAGAACATTCTAAACTCATTCATATTGCTTTAGAAAAATCCCTTAGAACATTAAATTTAATTCTCTTATAAAAGATAAAAAGTACAAGCGGGTGCAAATCTGAAAAAAAAAACACCCTGGTCACATTTAGAAGAATTTTATTACTCAACGAATGGGTTTATAGAATTTTTTTGTCTGGAGTATTCTGTGATACGTTAAGCAGCTGCTGAAAAAATAAATGTTGGATGGGTCGCTGATTTTAATATATAGTGATATAAAAATGAAAGAGGTTTAAAATATATGAAAAGTATATATATTTTAAACATTCATTAAAGTAAATCTATTCATCTTTCGGTTTGAATTTCAAGATGGAAACTCTGTAATAATATTTTAGGTCGCTAAGAAATCGATTTGTGTAAATACCGGCCCAAAACCTATAATATCTAAAAAATTAGTTTGAATTTAAATAAGAAAAATAACAGCAATGTGCACCTTTTCGGGTCCTGAAATTCATGTGTACCAAATCTCATGTTCCCGCGAAGCTTAGATTTCTCTCTACAGACTATAAACACATACATATACATGTAAGATCGAAATTATGTAAGAACGAAATTAGAGCCTCCTTTCCAAAATATTTCAAAATACAAAAATACTGAAATTACAACCACAGTATTCGAAAACGAAGAACCTGATCCCAAATCCAATTATATATCCTTGTTGATATTTGAGATGGCTATATCTATTTACTTACTGGTTTATAGGTAGCACTGACGTTTCAAGATATACGCATTACAATATGAAAACAAAACGGGAATTTCGCCGCCTTCTTTAATTTGACAAGACGATTATTCAAAACTTATACAGCTTTGTAATCAAATTGATCTATAAACTGGATTTTCTATTAAACACTTTTGTTGCTCACTTTTGATATCTGTATTTTTAGAAGGCATTTCGAGTGAAAAGAAGTAAAGTGAAAAAGAAAAACCTTATTTGAAAAATAAAAATAAATAAAAATATAATATATCAAAATATTAAAATATTGAAATTGCTTTTGTATATTCATAAGATGCAATATTTCTGACAAAAGAAGATACATTGTTTACATTTTTATTTATTAGGCTGGAAGACAAAATCATCTAAAGTCTTTACATATTTTTTAATGTTCCGACTTCAGCCATATACCATTCCTCACCCTGTTCTCACTTTGAAATGGAATCCCGAGTTTTGGCACGGTGACTGACTATGAAAATTGATAAAAAAAATCAAAATCTCTTCAAAATATGAATAAAACGCTAGCTACTTTTTGCATAAATGTTTCGCAATTTGTTACAACTACGCATAGAGAAAGGGAAACAATCGAGATTGGAGAAATAAATATATTTCCATGAAGTCGGTTAGTTTAAGCTTCTGAAATATATGCATAGTTTTGATTCGAGTTCTTTCCGTTTGTATTATTTCCGCTTTGCATATCGAGGTTTTAGCATCAAACAACGTTAACTAAACAATCATGATTTTTTAAGAATGAGGAATGCATTTTCCTTTTATCCTTTTTATTAAACTTTTCAACATAGTTATAAAAGTGTTAATGGCTTTGTTCATTCTGTATGTCTGTCTGTCCGTCCGTTCGCACGATAACTGCCGTCAGAATAACTTTGTAAAAATGAAATGTTGGTATGTTGTTGAGATTATCTACAGTACATATGGGACTGTAAATTAATAATATCACCCAATTTGTTTCGGATGTAACCCGGGTTGTGAAAATGAAATAAATTGAATCCCCATGAGACATAATTTTTCAAACTATTTTTAATTATTATTTAACAAATTAAAATTCAAACATTGCTTCGAAAATTTTAGGAAATATTCAAGTTATCATGTTAAATGTGTAAACAAATTTCGGCAAAATATGTTAGGTACTTTTTTAAATAAAAATTAAATTAATTACACCCATATTATTTGAAGCGATCACGTGACATATTTCAAAATAAAATATGGCATCCATTTTTTTTTCTGTGTACAAATTGTGATATTTGAAGATCTTATTAATTTATATTTAGTGTTGCGTCCGTCATAAAACTGCTTTATATTTGCATATTATCTGTGTATCTAAATTCTGTGTCAACGCAAATTTTTGATTTTAAATGATCCCTAAACTTCGATTATTCCTACACCGAAACTTAATGTCTATAGCATGGAGAGTCAAGCGATCAAGCGAATCAAGCGATTTTAAAATGTGTTGCATAAGACTTACTGAATTGTTTTCATGCAAAAATATTTTGCTCTGGAGTTTGAAATATAAGTGATACGAAGTAATTATTCATTGATTTTATGTCGAGAAACAGACGATGTTTAGCATTCCTTTCAATGATGAAGTTTTAAGCTTCAAAGTTTAATAAATTATTGTAGCACTGTAATAATTTTTAAAAAATATCAGTGCTGAATGTATAGCATTTTTGAGCTAAAATATCATTTCAATTGGAATGCGTTTCACAATCAATGCTTTATGCATGATTGATATTTCTTGTTGTTTATAAGGCAAACAAAAACATTTAGTTACCTTAGTGTTATATTAAATGGTATTTTCCAACATTTATTACTTCTGTATTGTTTAATATTTCTGGAATAATTAAATATTGTTAAGGTGATGCGGATAACGTTTTGACATTATACATAATTTGGTTTGAGTTTCATTACAACTTTTTTTGTTGTAGGAAGTTTGTTTGTTAGGAAGAGGGAAATACAATAGATCAAAGAGCTTAGTAATAAGTAATGAGGTTGTACAATTACCAAAGTTGTGCCCATCTCCAACTCTTCAGAAAGAAAGAAACTAGGGACCAATAAAGTTACAGATATATAAGATGTGAAGAAGGGAACACTTACATTTGGGCACTCACACTCAGAGTAGGTCGCGAGTTCCCAAATGTGAGGAAGGGTTATGGATATAGCTAAAAGTTGTTATCGATGGTATGAGAACAGTTATAAAACTATGTTAGAAGCTTTCGCTTTGGAGGACGTATAATATATCCCTTAACCTTTTGCTTACGGGTGGAACAGCGCCAATCCCAAGCGAAGAACCTCTCAAAAAGAAAGGTATTTGACATACCCTATCCCAAACAGTTCGATCCTCCTTTGCAGACATTGGCGTCCTACGATACGCCCAGGTAACGCACGAGGGCGTGCTTGCGCCCTGGCGTTTCTAAGGTCGTGTTGAGAGTGGGATTATTTACTCCTTTAGATTTTTAACGAAAATTAGAAAATATTTTTTAACATATTCTAGAATTGACCGAAATGTGAGGCCTTTGTTTGAGACTTCTATATAATCTAACGTAATTCGGAAAATTAATGAACGATCAACGTGCTTTATGAACCGTACATCATAATCTGACGTAGAAAGGGTGTTGTTGTTGTTGAGACACAGACCGTCCGACCTACCAGAAAGGTGTAAGGTAACTGTATGGACGGCCGTAGAAAGGGTGTATAGCAATAACTTATTTTTCGTCGACAGTTGGCTGTTTCCAGCCTGTACGGACACAAGTGAGAGAGTGCAGACTTTACTTTCCGACAGATTTAAGAAATGCAAATTTTCCACGTTAGATTTGAATCAAAGTACACGCCAAGGAACTTATAACTAGATTGTCAGGAATTGGACTCATTATTTTAAGTTAGATAAATGTTTGAGGTATGTCGGAGTGTGGGACCTCATTTGCTCGTGTTTACCTTTATTCGCCGCCTGGCTAACCATTACGCCAGTGTAACTAGACAGTTTTGTGAAATTCTCTGCAAGACTTGTGTTTGCTTGCGTTGTGCAATCAGGCCCGTGTTGTAGGCATATAAACTGTGGGGTACGAGGAATGTCATTAATGTATCGGTTGAATTATTTTGGTCCAGCAAGAGAGCCTAGAAGGAGGCCAAACATAATATCCCAGGGAGAGGACAGAATATTTGAAACTCGTACGAGAATCTAGGCTTCGTTAGGTTGAAGTGAGGAATTTTAATTAGTTGAGAGAAAAGTTATAGTTAGATAAGATTAGATAGAAGGCCATTCAACCACACTTTATCGAACGCCTTTTGGATATAAAAAAATAAATATAAGAAGACGCTAGAAAAGAGCGCCATAGATGAGTTCCGCAATAGATATAGTAACTGATGCTGGGTGGAATGTTTCTTCCAGAACCCATATTTTTCAGGTATCAGATTGTTGCGTTGATTGCAGAACTCATCCAGACGTTGCGCCAGAATTAACTCTTAAGAGTTTAGAAAGACAATATAGAAGAGAGATAGTGCGACAGTTAGACGCTTCAAAATGCTTTAATTGAGATTTGGGGAAGATGGGCCACAATACAAGCCCAATGAAATTAATTAAGTTCAATGAGACAATTAAAGAAAGAGACAAGATCCCGAATTTAGATCTTTGAAGTCATTTAATCATATTCGTGAAAATAGGGTCTTTACCGGAGATTTATTATTTTTCACATTTCGAATATAAGGGATAAGATTGGAAAGTTTAACCCCCTGTGAACGTGTTTCGAGATAGGGTAAAAATGAATTGCTAAACTATGGCGGTGTGTTTTTTGGATGTAATTTTTGTGTCCGTAATCCCATTAGCGTCCTCAGAAGAGGATATGTTACCCTTCAAGGGGTTATATTGTGAAACTCGGTATAAATCGAAATACTTTTCCAAGCCCTTTAAAATGAAGGGTAATATAATTGTGATTATTTAAACCAACATCCCAATTTTGTTTTAAATTTTCGTGCAAAATTTGCAAAAAGAAAGAATATCACATGCTAATTAAAGATAGATTATGGTACGGGAAAGTCGAGTTGAGCCACACTTCATTTAATTCACTAGAATGATTGAAACTGCTCAATTTTGCGATCATTGAACCATAAATAACAAATAATTTATGCATGGTTATATCAATTTTTGTCCTAAGCTGCCATGTTAAGAATTTTCGAAGTTTTCTTTCGAATTTCAAAAAATTCTATATAGTTTTAGATTTTTCGTTATCAAAACGGAATATAAAGACTCTGGAAAATCCATTAATATTTGTGGCAGCTATTGGCGTACACAAAAATTCGACCACAGATAGGTCGATCCACAGACAGGCGGACAAAAAATGTTTCAAAACGTGTTCAGGATGTCCTAAAACATAAATTGGCATCAGAATCTCGAAGTCGAAAATTTTCGTGAAAACAATATTTTTCTATACTATGTTACATAGCATGAGAAATTAAAAGCAATATTTTAGTGAATTAAAAAGTGAATCGAAATTTGTATACAGCAAAGGACACTGATTAAATACAAAACAGTCTTTAAGACGAAAAATAGTGACTTATAGTTGGTCAAATATGTAAGATTTCGAATGCTCTAAGGAACAGGGATAAAGAATTTGATAGTGGCTCTTGTCCGATGCCACCGAAGTAATTTTTCGTGAATAATGTGGAGTTAACTATTAAGTGTAGAACCATTTATGTGAGTAGATATTTAATATTTAGCATTGTGGCGTGTATTGGATTGAGGTAGATTGTACTGCGGATAAACGTAAAACCCTTCAATCTACTTTCAGTGAGAGATCATTACTTACCTTTGGCTGCAAGGTAGAATATAATTTGTCTGTCATTAAAGACTTAAGTGCTTCTCAAAATCCATTCTTCATTTAATTATATTGAAAAGCCACGTTATTATATAGAAACTTTGCAGTTATCAATTACAAAATTATTCCCTTAAATGGGACACCTGCTTCAGAATTACAGTATTTTGAGATCAGATGTATTATTATTATGAGACCAGATTTATATTATTTTGAGACTAGAGTTGTAATTCGTCTTGTTAAGCCGAATATTAAATTATTTATTATTATCAGTATATACTGCCATAGTGCATAGGATTTGCTGACACAATTGCTGCACAGCCATTACATTTGTTTGGCTCTCTCGAATCCTCAGACATGAGTGATTCATTTTTTATCGAAGCATTTCACACCACCTTGTCATTTCGAGAATGTTTACTAGTTGTTAATGTTTACTAGTTACTAATGTTTGTTTTAATTAGTGAACAGTTTTGGCATGGCTTCAGGAGAAGCCCGCCTTCTTGAATTAATACGGTGTTCCTATTGGTCAGTAGTCTCGCCCTTCACAAGAAATGCAGGTTAGGGGCAGGTCTTTAAAGGGGCGATGGTTGCCCCCCCCCCCTTATTGACGTCGATGCTTCGGGTTGGGCCCGCAATTTTGGATTCAGACCATCTAGATTTTGTGTCTACAATGCGTGTTGGCTTAATTAGAATTTTACTTGTCAATTAGAATTTTTATTTGTTAAAAACAACTGTGCGATTTTCTGTCAATGTAGACGCCGTTATGTCTGTCCATTCTTCGGTTCAATTCACCACTATTTATCCCCTGCGTTCTAGTTCTTTTTTAGGGGGGAGGGCTAGTTTGTCTCCTTTAGACATATTAGAGAAAGTTCAAAATATAAAAATATTGAAATTATAACAAACTTTATTTCGAAAACTATTAACCTGCTTCAAAATTCAGTTATTTCTTTATTTATTCTATTTACGTGACAATATTTTTCAGTATCCACGTATCAATATTTCAAAACCAATAAATGCGTTTGATTACATTATAGATGGATATTCACCGTTAGTAGGATTTATAATTCAAATAAAAATTGCTATATAAAGCTGCAAGTACACCTGCCATATAATAAATCATAAATATTTTGCAGAATATATTGTAGAAATTGCCATATGTGCTCCATTTATAGGTCATTGCTTTTAAATGAAACACCATTTCAAGTTGATATACTTGTTCTATAACCTGTGGTCTAAAAACATTTGGAATATATCCATATAGGCACACAGTAAAATTAATTCGTTAATAAAGAATAAATATGCATATATATATATATATATATATATATATATATATATATATATATATATATATATATATATATATATATATACATATATATATATATATATATGTATATATATATATATATATATATATATATATGTGTGTGTGTGTGTGTGTGTGTGTGTTTTGAAATTCCATTTCTTATAATTTATTGCACATTTGGCTGCAGTTTTATGCAATTAAAGTTAAACTAGATATATTTACTATAAACATTATAAGAATTCTGAAAACTTTCAATATCACAAATTTTGTAATTAATGGAGATGGAAAAATTATTTGACACATGTGCCTAAATTTTATCACTGGCAAATGAAATCCATAATAAGTTGACACTTAAGGAGCTTCAGCTTTAAATGCTACACGCACAGCAAAGAGCGATTTTTTTTTTAAAGTTTTGACAAATTTCATTAGACTTCACACTAGTAAATGCCTCACAATAAAATGTTACTTAATATTTTATTCGATATTTATACGTCTATTTGATCTGTTATTTTTTCTGAATTATTTTCTCAAAACATTGTTATCTTATTCCGATTTCAAATCGAAGTACCTTTTCAATTTGGGTGGTATTTTTTGATCACTGATGCCGGACGAATGAAAACAATTTTCATTCAGCCTCCTTCTTATGAAGATCCTGCACATTTGCTTCAAGCTCATAGGAGCAATAAAATTATACTTAAAATCTGATACTATGTTAAAACTGAACATCTATGGTGAAATAGTGTTGCGTACGAAATATTATGTTCTATTAGTACGAAATATTATGTTCTATTTTAAAAAATTAGGAGTTCAATAAATTTGTGTTTTAAAGTTATAACAGAATAAATAGAAATAAGAGTATTCCAGAACGTATTTATGTGCCCCTATTTAAGTTAATAGATTGCATTGAATCTGAAATATCGCCAGATATATTGTATAAATTTAACCATTATACAGCCATACGGGTTAGTAAAATAATTTGATATTTTGACACGAAGTGTGTGGTCGTTGTATAAAGATGAGATTAGGACAAAAACTAAAAGTGCTATAAAGTTATCAACAGTTAGCATTTAATTTGCAACGCTTTGGAAGCCTGCAAATGATAAAAATGAGTGATAAAAATTCGAATGAATTCGTCGAACTTAACTGTAGTTTTATTTTACGAAATTTTTATTCTTGCAAAAAACATTTCGGCTCTCCCGGATTGGAGCCACCGCCAATTTTTTGTCATCTTTTAATATATATATATATATATATATATGTAATGATTAATTTAGTTTTAAGGCAGACATTCAGTGATATTGATTTTTAGTATATGCACTATATAGTATATTAAATTCAAAATTTAAATAAAGGCTGGGTAAAAAAAAATATGTTTGTAATGAAATAAAATAAACTTTGTATCACATTGCTTCGATGTACATTTACGTTGTATTAATCTAGAGACAAACATCTTATATGCCCAATTTTGTTCTATAAAAAAACCTTTTTTTTTCTGATTCTTTAAGAAACATTTCCTGTTTTTCAACAGCGACTACTTTGAGAGTAAAAGAGAGTAAAAATAAAAATTTCCGTAATACAAAAAATCGAATTAAATGCTGCTAACTGCTTTCGCAATGCGTATTTCACAATTTACTACTTCTACGTGTAAGACAGAAAATAAAAATAAATTACGCAAAAAATGATAAACTCGATTATTTTATGCCACGAAATTCTACATATTGTATCCATGCTATTTCAGATTTCTTTCACCCATGCATATTTTAGAAGATATCCTTGATAAAAAAAGAAACAATATTTGTTTCCTACGTGATGAAATTTATTGATTTTTACTTCCTCGCACAAATGTATGAAGAAAATGATGCTTTCCCGAAAATTCTTGAACTTGGGATTTAGTCGAAAAGAAATCGTAAAGACTTCTTTAACATATCCTGAACTCATTTACAGCACTTTAAAAGATATATTCTTTAGTGTGTAAGATCTGAACACCATATCTGAAATTTAAAATGTGAAAAATATGATCTCAGAAAGGGAAATAGTATGCGTTTAAATTTAAATTTAATTTTATTTCGAGACCAAGAAAAAATTCTAAATTTTCAAAAAATAAAATCAGGGTTAAAGATGTAGATGAATAATTAAAATATTCAAAAATACTTCTAAAATAATTTACAATTTATTCTCTATAATTTCGGTTTTGGATTCATTCGATCGGATTAACTTTCAGATCAAAGAAAAAATCAAAATTTTCAAAATTTCGAATTAGAAATGTCGATACAAATGTATTTTCAGAAAATTCACGCTACTTTACCTCTCAAAATTGTGTGTCATTCCATTTTTATGCTTAAATGTGAAACTGTTTATAATATGCAGAATTTGTATTAAATGGGTTGTCACTTTTAGTGACTACTAGTTCCTGAGAGCGTTGTAAAATGCGTAGTAAAATGGCTAGTAAAATGGTTAGTAGAATATATAGAT
Organism: Amaurobius ferox; assembly: GCA_951213105.1. Classification (NCBI taxonomy): domain Eukaryota; kingdom Metazoa; phylum Arthropoda; class Arachnida; order Araneae; family Amaurobiidae; genus Amaurobius; species Amaurobius ferox. The sequence goes on from OX578135.1 coordinate 54,389,765, forward strand.
AGAAAACTGTTGAATGAATATGATTCTTCAATTTCGTTCAGCGAACGTAAAAAAAATATTTTTTTAGAACATTTTTAGAAAAAAACTTCTCTAACTTCTTTAGAGAAATTTTAGAAAATACCTCTGAATGAAAGTGAATGAAGTATCCATGGTATTGTGAGACCAGGAGACATTTATGCAGTTTTAATATTACGAGGATTTACAATTTATACCAAATGAAACAAAGCGTGGACTCTTTGCCATTTTATAACAGTCTTGTTCCGGGAGACCATGACCGCAATAAATTCAGTGCACATAAATTGCAGGTATGGTTGGGTCAGAAATCGCCTTGGGTCAAGGCTTAAACCATGCAGATTGGTTAATAAGTTGGCCAATCAAAATGCTGCATAGCCCTGGGGATCAACCAATAAGAGATACGGAGGGCGTATCTGGACCTCAGGTAAAATAATATGGAAACAGGCAGAAAAAGATCAACAGTCAATTGTATATATTCAGTCATAACATATTCAGTCAATTCGAAATGACCGGCTAAGAGTGTTGTGCTTTACAAAAATAGATATACAAGTAATGACTGTCCAGTAGTAGAGGCAGTAGCTGCGGCATTTTCGACAATTAAGAGTCCGACTGTCCAGTAGCGGTGACATTCGACAATGAGAATCCTAGAAGCTGTCTCCAAAATGTTCAAGAAGATGCTTTATAGAATTAAGGCGGTGACAGTCTAAGAGTATGGTGTTAAATATAATTGGAGACAATGACCATCCATGAGTGTACTTTCAAAGCATATTGGAGACTAGGTGTGTCCAACACGCCAAAAGGAGATATGTGCAAATCTGCATTTATAAAAGATTAATTCTATAATGTGGGCATTCTTTAAAAATCATGGTCTCACATGTGCAGCCTCTCTTCTTTAAGAGTGTATATAAAATTAATGTAAGTTTAATCGTAATCATAATATGTGCAATAAATAATGTTTATTTTAAAATTTAAAATTGTGGAATTCAATTATGTAGTATGTTAAGTAATGATTTATTTTAAGAACTCTTACAAAGAATTAATGGTATGTTAATCCGACAACGATGCAATGTACTAATATGCGATTTATGATCATTATTCCATTAAGAACGATTAATTCAACCCCATTCACTATTTAATATATTTTAGAAGTACCAAACTTTATGTTTCTCTTTTTTCTTACACCACAGGTACCTTTCCCATTCTGCGTAAGCATCATGACTAAGGCTACAAATGAGCCTAAATAATGTATGGAATGAATATATGAGAAAGTAGAGTGGAGTCTACTACTCTATATTTTAATATGAACAATGTATGCAAATTTATTTACCAACGAAACACCTGAAAATGTTTAACTTGATGAAAGTCCTTGCCAGATACCTTCTGTGTGAAGTTAAATATTCTTCAGGGGAAACGCGGAATTAATCTCGGAAGAATAAGGTTGAAAGTTAGAAATTAGACCACTCTTCCAAACTCCCTAAGTAAATAGATCAGCTTTCGTGAAATTAAATATCTGTCATGGTGATTATACCTCGGGCTTGCACTGCTGAATTATGGCATGTTCTTGCAGACGGTGACCCATGGTTACTTAGTGTCCAGACCTCTAGGCTACCATAATTACGCACCGCAGATTCAAGAAGTTTATGGAAGGTGAATATTGAAAGTCTTTAAGAATAATAACATGTTTGGCAGTTTGTATAACTAGTTGAGAATTTTTATGGCGGTAAGAACATTTTACGACGTATTTTTGCTTATACATGTAAAATTGAAAATAATTACATAGAATCGCTGCAACCCCCCCCCCCCCCCCCCATAATTTTACAACCCTTAACTATATTTTTTATTTATTATATTACTTTATTGCAAGACTATTGTTCGCTTAAACAGTTTGAAATTCATTCGATGTTGTGGCAGTAAAACGCATTTTAAGACATCCTGAATACATTTATGAAGAAATCTAGTGAAATATAGAAAGCTAAAATTTTTAGTCGTGAGTTACTATTTTAAAACAATTTGTAAAAATTCTCAAATTTTCCTTAAATTGGCAACAGGTCTATATCACCGTTACACATGGTCGGCAAGAAGTGCGAGGTAATACGGGGATAAAGACTTGGATCCCAGCATGCTGGGGGGTGGGCAGTCTATACCTCAAGAATTTTTTTTTTTTTTTTTTTTTAAATGCGTAGCTGTAAGAATGTATTGGCTTTTCTAATAACGGAATCCTAAATAAAACTATTCTTGTAAATAACAAGCCTTTTTGGATTCGTCACAAATTTAACACTAGTAAAACGTGAAAAAAATAATGATTTAATTAAATAAAAATGTGTATTCATTTATTTTTGTTTTAAACTGGAAACAGTTAGATTTAAATTCATTATCACACACTGAATTCATTATTCTAGAAAACATATTTCCAAAATGTATTAATATAATCAATACAATTAACTATGGTTGCTACCGTATGACCTAATTAAATAATTTCCTATCTTTCGTTACAAATACATTCCCAACCGTTATTCAAAATTAAACCTAGGGCCTTGTTTCCACATGATTAAGAACTCTTTAGAATTAAGTTAAATATTATAACCAACGAATGCTGTAATTATAAATATAAATATTATTAAGTAATTATGGTTTACTAGAAGGTATGCCCGTCATATGACGAAATTAAAAATTTGCAAAGCTTTGTCTCCTATTTAGCGTCATTTTTATCAATTTGGTGATATTTTTATCAATTAGGCGACATTTTTGTCAATCTGGCAATATTTAAAAAAGTCGCCAAATTTGCGACATCCCGCAAAATTTTTCTCCAAGCATTACATATAGACGGAGAAATGGGGTTATTCTTATGATCGTTCACTTTGATCTTTCTAAGATATTGAATTTTCATAAATTAGTAGTCATTTCGATTGATTTATTGTCATTTTTATCAATTTGGCGAAGTGTTCGTCAATTTGGCAACACTTACAAAACTCCTTAAGTTAGCGATATGCCGTCAAACTTTGCCGCCAGAGTTTTGCCAATCGTTACAGCCGGAGAAATAGGTTATTCTTATAGTAGATTCTAATATTATTTCCTAGATATTGAATTTTCATCAATTTGTCGTCATTTTTATTGTTTTAGCGCCATTTCTATCAAATTGGCAACATTTTTATCGATTTGGAGGCATTTTTATCGATTTGACGACATTTTTATCGGTTTAGCAAAATTTTTAATTATTTGGCGATATTTTAATAAATTTTTGTCTAGTCAGACCCGCGGCCATTCTGCCCCAAATGTAATAAATTAAAATCACGCAAGAATAATATTACTTACTTTTGTTGGAAGAAGCTTGAACTATTTTAAATGTTAAATCAAGGCTTAACTTCATCCCGCATTCCGTTGATAAGAGAGAGCGGAACACGGGATACTGTTAAGCCTTGGTTAAATATGTTAACGAAATGAGCACGACACTCTGAGTTGCGTTATATCTCAAATAAAAGTATATAAAATGATAAGAAATAAAATAACATCTAGGTCTCACTTTCAATATCTGAAGTCATACGCTATGTAAATCTTCATGGTTACATCATAATTTGGCAGTGAAAGAAGTATAGTCATTGCATTATGTAGGGAACAGGCTTCCCGTATCATGGCTTCACTTTCAGTATCTGATGTCATACACTGCTTAAAGCTCTGGTTATATCATAAAAACTGAAATATTTATCGGTGATTGAAACCCGTTTGGCAACATTTTGTAGTAGCGTTACCCAGAGATAGATAGACAGATAAATCAATGTGTTTATATTATTAATTACTATGAAACGCGGGTGAAACTTAGGTACAACCAGGAGCCTGGACAGTTACTAATCCCAAGCGATTTCTTTCCACGGACCATCCAATAGATTGCATGCATTTAGCTGACCTATGTTAGAATTGTTAATTTTAATATCATTTATATTCACAGCGTAAATCAAAATGCAATTTTCTTTCATTAATTACATTATCTTTCTTTCTTTTTTATTTTTTTCATTAAAGTTTATTAACCACCATTATTTCGATAACTTGGTTTTCCTGTAGGAAATGACACAATAAAACTCTTAAATTTCAATTATCCTATTTTTATAATTTACTTGGTGTTTTATAAACAAGCGATTTGAATCCTCAGTTGGGTATTCCTTTTATTCTTCGGTATGTCATAGTTCATTCATTATATACCACCTCTAGTTACTGCTTTATGGGAGTTTAAACACCTTATTTTCTTCTCCCGTTTCTCAACTTTTCCTGTTTCTGCCATGGATGCAGTTCCTGCATCAGTTGTCGATCTATCTCTGTGGAGTTATGGTTAAGCTTCTTGTGTATCTTGGAGAAGAAGACTGCTTTGGCATCCGAAACTGGTTTAATTTTTACTTTCTCATGCTGTAGTTTATAATACAGAGAAAGTATTTTTGATTTCGAAATTTTTATGCTTTTAGGATATCCTGAACATCTTTGGCTATTTTTAACGTGATGTCCTCATGTATATCTATCTGTGATCCATTTCTCGTGCACATAATAGCTGCCATAAATATTAATGGATTTTCACGGAACTTTATTTCGGGAATTTTTAACGTAGAATCTGTTACCACATAGCATTTTTTGAAATTCGAAAAAAATTGTTTGGAGAAATTTTATATTGGGGAAATTTTATAAAGGCAAGTCGCTTTAAGGCAAGTCGAGTGATCTGGGTTTCCGACTTTCGATACCCAGTAAATGTATTATATTCTTCTTTTAAGGAAGTTATTTGAATTTTATTCTTTAGCTGCAGTTTGAAGACAAAATCTAACTTTTCGATTTCTTCCGCAAAGACAAACAAATTATGGAGCTGTTGTTACCGAAAATGCTTATCAAACACTCCAGCAACCACAAAATGACCTAGAATATTGAATTTTTTCACCTTTATAGTATGGACTGGGAGCATAACCTAGCTGAGCCAGTTTTAAAAAGACTGATTTCACCGTTATGCACCATGCATTGGTAAAAAAAAGAAATATAAAAACGAAATATAAAAAAGAAATATAAAAATATGTTGCGAATTAATTTTTTAAGAATATTACTTTCACTGTATTAACCAGTCTAACTACTAGTTCTATATGAACACTTAACGATTTTAAACACGATAAGCACTTTCAGTCAGAACCTTATTATGCTGGGTTGCATATTCTTCAGAGTAAAGCACCGAATTAATCCCAAAAGTATGAGGTTTAATGTCAGAAATTAAACTCATTTTCACTCACTCGCCAGGCAATAGATCAGCACCCGTGTTAAATTAAATCCTTGACATAATTATTATGTCTAGCGCTTATACTGCAGAATTATGCCACGGTCATGCAGGCGGTAGCCGGGGGGGGGAAGGGTAACATTATATTAACGTCTAAGAGTTCGGCCAACAAGTAACATAAGTGTTCAAATCTCTTAGGAAACTATAATTATATTCCATGAAGGAGAAAGTTGCGGAAGAAATATATGTAAGAATTTAAGAGAGATAGACCACACACACATATATTCCACAAGATACACACATAAATATAAAATATAGTTAATTAGGTTGAAAGTTTTTTACTTTACAGATTTTAGTATTTTAAACAACCAAAATGTTCTTTTATTTTCCCAGCAATACTTATAGTCATCGGTAACAAATAAGTTTTGATTTTACATTCTACATAATGTACGGGGATGACAGAGGTCCAAAAAAATGTCAGCGACACAGTAAAAGCTCTGACAGTGAAGCTATGTCGTGTGTGAATCAGAGTTGAGTTTTTGAAACGCAACCATCAAAAATGGGATAAATTGCCCCTATAATAATGGATTGGCGACTCTACAGCAAAGTAGCGAACAGTAAAATGAAATAGAAACATATTTGGCCATATATTCCCAAATCATCCGCTACAAAGTGATGACCCGGAATCGAATGCGGATTTCAATAAAGTTCGAGCACGATCTTCACTCTAATAAAATATAAACATTCTACTTTTCCATACATCGATATTGGGTAGGGGAGATCATTGGAGAAATTTGTTTTTCTCTTATAATTTTATTCATCGTTTTCCAAGAATGACTAGATTTGTTTCCTTGCAAAGTATGTTGGATGTTGAACCCAGCAGATTTTTTTCTTTCTTACAATACACGGAATATGCAGTTGTAAGTAATCGAGTTAAAATTTGAAAAATTAATTTATATTTTAATATGTTTAACTAGTACTGAAAACAAATCTATTTTCTCTAAGCCTGTCTCTGTATTTCTTCATATGAGTCCGTGGGCTAGGTGCATAATATTTTTTTCCATTTGACAACAAATCTATTTCGCGAATGACTTGAACAGTTTATTGGTATTATTACTTACTAAATGAATGCCCATTTTATCCACAGGATATTTGAAAACTGTCATTTTCTCAAAATGTCTGGAAACATACCTATTTAACAAAATTTTTAAAATAAAGAGAACCAAGTTGTTTGATAAAAAATGTCTTTAATAGTAGCACCATCTATACATACCAGTTATTTGTAAAATTGCATGGAAAATACGTCAAATCATCAACACTTTAAAAATATAAAGACAACCAAAAATTGGCCATTATCAAAAGTCTTTAAATAAAATCTCCATTTACGACGTACACAAAAATTCACAATCATAGCGCTTTCAGGCATTAATATGCCCTACTTTAATTAAAATCTCCATCTACGACGTACACAAAAATTCACACCCATAGCGCTTTTGGTATTATTATGCCCTAATTAGCATAAGGGCATAATGCTTATTTAGGTTGATACTAGTTAATTGCATTGCTATTTCGTAAGTGGTAGACATATTTTGAAAATGTTAGTGTAAATCCCTCGGTCAGAAAATGTTTGCAATATTTCGGAATTTACCTCGCGACTAAGACTCCTAAAAATGCAGGCAGACATAACAGCGGCCATCTTGACATCTAGTTGAAAGAGTGGTTTTACATGGAGAAAATATATTTACATTCTCGTCATTTTTTTTCGAGATCTCGAGTAAATTCATAACATTCTAGAAAATGTCCTTGCATGATTGGTTCAATTTTTCTAAAAGCAGACGTATCTATTTCACAGTTAAATTGCGTATCAATTATCAGCTATGCGCAGTCAAATAAAATGGCACAGGCAGAGGACTGTCTGGATCTGCTGTGACTCAAAATGGCGTTTGCGTCAGCCTGTATATTTAGGAGTCTTACCGATGAGCGTTTGCCTTACAGATGTTTTTGCCTATTTCCCCACTTAAAATTACTACTCTAGTTATAGTATGTTACTCTGTTAAAAATAGTAATAACTATTAATAACTGTAAAAATGTTCTTACGAGAGACTATAATAAAAGATACTATCTTCCGGGATATCTGAAAATGAGACAGAATGCATTAATAATAATTCCTATAAAAGATAAACTGTTTCAAGTAAAGAAGAGAAAAGACGTGGAAGGGTTCCCGAAAATTGGTCTGATTCAGTACTGCTTTCGTTGACAGTTAAAATGAAAAATGAGCTTTAATATCAAAAGCCGCTACAAAGAGAATATTAGAAATTATGACATTTGCTTAATTTCGCTTTTAAAATGGGAAACTACAAAATTTCTCCATATTGAAATAAACGTTATTTGTCCCCTTTCAAACTTCATGTTCTAATTATTTTCATTTTTCTTTCAGGATTGAGGGAGTAAAATAAATTATAGTCTGCCAGTGTGATCTTGTAAACTTCTGTAATGCCACGTAGTGAATGGATGCTTTTGGAAAAAGTAACTATTAATTTCCATCAGTTGTTCTAGTGGTTAGGAGAATTGTAACAAGATATTTTCTATTCAGATGTACATATTTGTAGAAGTAATAAATCATCGCAGAATATGTTTAACTATCGATTTTCTTCAGTTGTTGTAGCGGTTAAAGGGAGGGTGAAGATATATTTCCGATTCAGATATGAATATAAAAAATCTAGTTAGTTGTTAAAATAATCAATCAGCAAACTATGCGTAATGCTCCTAGAATAATTTTAGCTATTGATTTTCTTCAGCTGTTCTAGTGGTTAGAAGGATGGTAATGATATATTTCCTGTTTTGATGTGGATATCTGTGAAAGGAATCATAGTAATATGCGTATTGATTAAAAACTATGATAAGCAAATGTCAATTATTTTTCTCCAGCTACTATATTTTTGCTTCTGTCTACGGTTTATAAGGGAGGTCCAAGCCCATTCAAAATATTGAATAATTGAGCTATTGGTTGAATAAATAGGTGATAAATTGTGTAATAAGGGAACGTAATGTTACGGGGCGTTGAATTGGGAAATTAAGACTCAGGGCTTGATAGCCCCATATAGCCCACAACTACACTGACAGAAGAAAACTTTTAGCGTAATTATGTATACACCTGTTTTGTGTACCCCTGTTAAAATCGGCCCCAAGCCAAAGGAAATCTTTGGCACGAATCATTCATCGCACTATGCGTATTGATTGAGCACCATGATAAATGAACTTCTATTTTTTGTAGCTATATTTTTGTTTCTCTCAAAGGTTTATAAGGAAATTGCCCGAGCCCTTTGAAAAGCTTTAATCATTGTTATCGGCTGAATAACCAGGTGATAGATTGTGTAATAATAAAACATAATATTACGGGGCGTTTCGAAATGGGAAATCGAATAGACTCATGTAGCCCATAACTGCACTGGCAGAAGAAAATGTTTAGCATAATTTTGTTTGCCCTTGTTTTGCCCGTCAAAATCAGCAACTAGTTTTAAAACTCTTGGAGATTGAGTTAATGTTGTACATGATTGGTTAAATTGTTTTATTGATGCGTATTTTCAAATCATTTTCTCAAATTGAAACTGCTGGTATAACTTTTTTTGCCAGTTTCCATAAAGAATTTCAAAATTGAAACACATAAAGCACATTTACTAGTTGATTGTTCAGTAACCCGTTATACTGCAATAAAGAGAATAAGTAAATGCAGAATAGACCAGTATACTGACAAAAGTTAACCGACGATGATCGGTATATTGGGATTGCGAATCCAAGTTTTTATTATTTAATTTTGCTATCAAATTAGAGAAAGTATTTGCATTTTTGTAGAAATGTAAATATAGAAATATTGTATATATATATATATATATATATATATATATATATATATATATATATATATATATATATATAGTAGGTGCCGCTTAATGTGATCGCTTTGGGACAGATGCTATTTGATAACAATAACCAATTGATAACAATACGCAAAAAGTATCAGAAACATAAAATTTTGATTTTAAAAGTTAATATTTACTGTATTTTTGCAGCTACTACAAATTAAAAAGACAACGATTCACTCAAACCCTATTTTAAACAAATCGTTAAAATAGATCAATTAAAAAGGTCTTCCAAAGTTGTCTGCCTTGTACTTTGTCTCACCAAAATATTTGTAAAACTTTCATACCTGTACTGTTCGCAAAAGTCCCCAGCAGTGCCTCTGTGTTGCACCCCGAGTCGCAAAACACGGAGAGCCTTTCTCATTTCAGTAGCAGTTGGAGGATTCTCAACAAGGTTTTCAGCTTCGTCCTCATCTTCATCCGATGCTTTTTCATAGTTTTCTTTGATAGAACAAGATACAGCTCGGCATGCATCTTCATCAGTCATTGTTATAGCCACTTGGACGTTCTCATCTATAGACATCCATTCTGCAAAGTCATTTTCAGTAATGTCGGATGGTACGAGTACTTTTTCACCGAATTCCGGTACAGCCATACATTCGTCCGCTTTAATGAACCCGCCGTGCGAGAAACAGTTCTTAATTGTATTCTCGGACACTCCATCCCACGACATTGTCAAAAGATGGAGGGCTTGAGGGACATTCGTCTTCTTTGCTAACGCGTTTGCACTCAGTTGTTCCGTTCCTTCCATATTTTCCAAAACCCTAGTGCGCATTTCTCCACGGTAATACGCTTTCATTGCACGAATTATTCTTTGGTCACATGGTTGGATAAGTAATGTAGTGTTGGCAGGTAGGCGATTGATTTTGATATGCTTTAATGTGACATTTGCATCGTGGGCTCTGCAGTTATCGATGAGTACGTCGATATTGTGATCGAATTCTTTGTCCCACTTTAGAAGCCATTCGCTGAATAGAGCAAATGCCATCCACGCTGTTTTATTGGCAGCATGATCAACAGACAATTTCTTAACATCCTTAAAGCATCTCGGCTTTTTGGTTTTTCTGATCTTCTTCTTTCCAGTTATGCTCGCACAACAGAGTACAGTTATACATTCGTTTGAAACTTTGCATCCCTTAGAGTTCTCGTTTTTGAACAGGTACATATGTTCTGGCAAGGCACGAAAATAAAGTCCGGTTTCGTCAGCATTGTAGATGTTTTCGGGTGAATAATCAGTGATTATTTTCGGCCGTTCTTCGGAAATCCATGCCTTTGCAGCTGGAAAAGCGGCATCCTTTTCTTCCCCGTGGGTACGTTTGAACACAATGTTCTCCATTTTTCTCCAGCGATTAAACTACCCGTACGTTGCGATGAATTTTTTTTCCCATTTTAGAAGCAAGATCTTCAGCTTTCTGCAGCATTAAAGGACCGTTTATGCGTGCATCCTTTGCCCTAACATTGGTAACAAATGCAAAGTTCTAAATTCTTACCACATTGCAATACATGCTGTTTATTTTCTTTTAAAACTTCATGTTCTGATTATATTACCTTTCCTTTTTTGTAGATGTAATAAATTATAGTCTGCCTATAAGACATTTCAATCAAGCATAACTCTGTACTGAAACGTGTTGGAAGAATCCTTGTAGAATGAGTTTAACTATTGATTTACGTAGGTTGGTCTAGTGATTAGAAGGATGGTAACGAGCAATTTTCTATTCAGAAGTGAATACGAGTGAAAATAATTAATCAGCGCAATATGTACATTGATTAAACGTCATGAGAAGTACTTTTCTGCTATTTTAATGTTATTTTTTTCTGCTATTTTCTGCTATTTTTTTGTTTCTCAAAAAGGTTTATAATAGTGTATAACTTAAGGGATACTTGAATAAGGGGAGTTATAAAATGTGAAACCGTACAACATGGCTATTTAGTCCTAAACAGCTCATAATTGTACTGACAGCCAAATAAATATGGGTCGCATAATACTGAGAGTCTTTGTTCGTTTTATCAAAGTCAGTCATGCCATAAAATTAGTTGGGACAATCCAGAAGATTCAGCTGAGGTTGTCAAGACAAGCTCAATATTTATTTTGCTCAATTTTATTTTGCATTATTTTTCACATATATAATCTACGCGCGTTATGATGTGTATTGTCAAGAACAATACAGGTCACAACAATATAGGTTTTATACATGGCACATTTTCTGGTTGCTAGTGCATTAATGGGTTATTCGGTAATTTGGTACTGAAGAGCACAAGTTATTACAAAATCTAGATTTACAGACGATGATTGGTACATTGGTATCACAATTCCAAGTTTCTATCATTTTATTTTATTATTAAAGTAGAGAAAGTATTAGTATTTTTGCTTAAATGTCAATTTGGGTATAATGTAAAATTATCACTTTCCATTGGGGAACGTGATGTATTTATTTGACATGACACAGAGTTAAGGTTTAATACGTATGTATCTTTGAATTTTTAAGAAATGGATTAAATTTAAAATTAACGGCTTCAAGTACATTCAAATACAGACTTAAATCTGAAATTGATATCAAGTTAGGAATATCAATATACGCATTTTATTATTAGAAATTCAACACCACAGTTGAAATTTAATTCATAAAATGTCTAACAATGATAGTAATATCAAAAATAAAAGTATTTTAAATATTTAACACATTTTTTATTCCCCATACTTTTTAAGAACATTTTAGTAAAAGCAATAAAAATGTAAATTTTTAACAGCAATTCAGAAATTCAGCAATTTTTAACAGTATTTTACATACCACTAATATTTTTATCAGACACCATTTTCACCACTATTCGGCAAACATGATACGAAAGAGAGAACATGAGATTCACTTGAGAGTTCTGTATAAAATGAACCAAACTGAAAATATTTTATCATGAAAAGGAAAGTATTTCTCAGAGGAAGTTACCGAAGTAGAGGGCCCCAGAAAGTCGTTTTAGTACAATAGACATACACGTATTCGACAGTTAAAATGACGAATATTCCTTAATATGAAAAACTGTTAAGAAAAAATATTTCTACAATATTTGCTTAATTGCCATTCACTTCTTAAATGAAAAGCTCAAAACTCTCACCACACACTGTTCATTTCCCTTTCAAACTTTATGTTCTGATTATTTTTCCTTTTTCTTTCATGCAGATATAATAAATAGCTGTCTGTCAGTGAGACATATTAAAGTAGTAAATCGCTGTAATGCTACGTGTTGAAAGAATGCTTGGAGAATAAGTTTTTAATATTGATTTTCTTCCGTTGTCTCAGTGGTTAGAAAGATGGTAACGAGCTATATTCAATTTTGATGTGAATGATTGTTAAAGAATCAATCAATTAGAGCTGTACGTATAATAATTAAACACCAAGATATGTGTTTTTCTCCTTTTTATCGTCAGTAATTTAATTTGTTTCTAACAAGAGAGAGCACAACTATATTTTAAAATATTAAAGGAATGTCATTTGTTAAATCAATAAATGTGAAAAAAATAGTCGCAAAACCCACCGAATGGGGTAAGTTTTTAAGCGCAAAATTATCAAAATGCTGGCTGTAAAAAAATTCGCTATGTGATGTAATTTTATTATCTTTTATCAAACGTTAAAATAGCCATAACATGTAAATGATTCCGAAAATCTAGAAGTTCATGCTGAGATTTCGGCCCAATATTTCATTTGTTTTGTAAATACGAATTATATTCTCAAATTGAGGCTATCTGCTAGTAGGATATTTTATTGGTCACTGCGAATGCTTACAAAATTCTGATGTATAGAATGTTTACAATAATCGGTTGCCTGTGCAGTGATTATCAATTTTGCGCTGTAGAGCGCAGCAAGAGCGAAATATAAAACCTGCAATAATGATCGTTGTACTATTACCGTAATTACAAGTTGCTATGATTGTAATAACCATTCAAGTTAGAATAAAAACTAACATTAAGGACAAATTGGTGTAGAACTGTACATCGACGTAGAAAGGAAAATTTGGTAATGATGTTAAATTATCCTGTTCAAATGTGAAATGTGTAATATCTACAGAACTTGTAAGAGGAATAATAAAAGATTGGTTATTAATATCTAAGAGGATGATAAAATAAAAAATGAACGATATGGTTTAACTTAGTATTTGTTGATTACCAGACAATTAAAAGAAGACTAAATTAGCGAAATGTGTGAAAATTTTCACACATTTTTCAATTTTAATCCGTCCAGATTATTACATTTATTCATATATTTCGATGTAAAATAAGAACATCTACTAAGCAACGGTAAACAATTACCCTGCGTGTGACAATAATTTTATCAAATAACAATTTCAGTACCTTCTTACAGACAAACGTATTACAACAGCATAAATGAACATTGATTTTAATGTTCTCTGTAAAATGGAAACTGTAATCACTTTATTAAAAAATAAAAATATATTTCTAGGCATAGTTTTGAAGGAGGTAAAGTGGCATATATATGTAAAGGTGCAGAAAATATGTTTTGATGTAATATGCTGACAAGCCTAAGAGTGCCCGTATTGAGAGGGGAAGAAGCCGGTATAAATGCGCGGAGCTGTGTCTGGATTTATGAAGAACAATTTCTGTCTACACGCAGTTTTTTCCTGTCATGGGGGACGGAATTACTGTTTTCCGGAATTATTGTTGAATCAGAGTCCGGGTCCACTCTCGGCGGCCCCGAACATGGCAATTTATAGACCAATCATTCATCAGACAATGAAACCAATCAGATGTAGCAAATATATTACAATTTATTGAATGACATTTGAGCGTGTGTGCGTCGCGTTTCCATTGTAGACAACAGCATTCATGAGCCGTTTTCATGGGATTTTAGCTCACGTCAGCATGGAATAGCCGAGTAGCATGTGTTGTAAATGGTACAGCGATGCTAAAGCAATAGTAAAACTTGCTGTACCGGAAACGTACCCGGAAAATTTTGTTCTACTACGCAGTGGACAGCATATTATGATGTATGATGTTACTTGTTACTTATTATGTTTAAATGTCAGTTCTGTTTAATAGAAGATATATCGTAAACACATATTGTTATGAATGTTAAACATCCTAGACAATAATAAATATATTGTAATTATAAACATGTATATTCATATAAAAGCAATTCGATTAGACATATAGAACCTTATTATATCAGACAGTATTACTTTCCCTGTATAGGGAAATGAATATGATAATGTATAGGGAAAGTAATGTAATCTTGTCGAAAATCGCAATTCGAGTTTTTGACTAATCTACACGTTTCTAGATCTCTAGGATACGAAAAAAGTATTTTTAGCTTGACGTCTGTGTGTGTGTGTCTGCCTGTTTGTCTGTGCAATGCATGTATCCACTCTAACTCAAAGACTAATGGAACAAATTTCATAATATTTTACAGATAAGTCACTTGAAGATTACCATAGTGCCGATTAGATTTTGGTACTACTCGGGATAAAAAACCTGCCTTTTTTGCGAAATTGCCCTCAAAAATTGTATGTATCCAATCCAGGTGTGAAACTAATGGACCAAATTTCACAAAATTTGGTAGATAAGTCAGTTGTAGATTACCCTGGTGTTGATTAAATTTTGGTTCCATTCAGAAGAAAATATCCTCTCTCGTGTTTGAGAAATGACCCGCAAAAAAGGCCTGTATTCACTCTAGTCGAGAAAGTAATAGACCAAATTTCACAAAATTTAGCAGATAAGTCTGTGGATTACCCTGGTGTTGATTAAATTTTGGTACCATTCAGAAGAAAAAAATCTATTTTCTTTTAGCGAAATGAACAGCAAAAAGTTGTCTGTATCCACTCTAGCTGAGAAAGTAATATACCGAATTTCACAAAATTTGATAGATGAGTCTGTGACTACCCTGGTGTTAATTAAATTTTGGTACCATTCAGAAGAAAATATACTCTTTTTTTTGGCGAAAATGCTTGAAAAAATTGTCTGTATCTACTCCAGTTGACAAACTAATAGACCATATTTCACACAATTTGGTAGATAAGTCTGTGGATTACCCTGGTTTTGATTAAATTTTGGTACAATTCAGAAGAAAATAACCTCTCTTTTTTTACGAAAATGCTTGAAAAAATTGTCTGTATCTACTCCAGTTGACAAACTAATAGACCATATTTCACAAAATTTGGTAGATAAGTCTGTGGATTACCCTGGTTTTGATTAAATTTTGGTACAATTCAGAAGAAAATAACGTCTCTTTTTTACGAAAATGCTTGAAAAAGTTGTCTGTATCTACTCCAGTTGACAAACTAATAGACCATATTTCACAAAATTTAGCAGATAAGTCTGTGGATTACCCTGGTGTTGATTAAATTTTGGTACCATTCAGAAGAAAACAATCTCTTTTCTTTTAGCGAAATGATCAGCAAAAATTGTCTGTACCCACTCTAGCTGAGAAAGTAATATACCAAATTTCACAAAATTTGATAGATAAGTCTGTGACTAGTTAATTAAATTTTGGTACCATTCAGAAGAAAATATACTCTTTTTTTTGCGAAAATGCTTGAAAAAATTGTCTGTATCTACTCCAGTTGACAAACTAATAGACCATATTTCACAAAATTTGGTAGATAAGTCTGTGGATTACCCTGGTTTTGATTAAATTTTGGTACAATTCAGAAGAAAATAACCTCTCTTTTTTTACGAAATGGCTCACAAAAATTGCCTTTATCCACTCCAGCTGAAGTAATAGACCAAATTTCACAAAATTTGGTAGATAGGTTTCTTGTGAGCTACTTTAATGCTGGTTAGATTTTAGTATGATTCAGAATAAAAGAATCTACCTTTTTTTGCAAAAAGGCTCAAGAAAATAGTCAAGATCTAAATTAAAAATACTACAAATATATTAATTAAATGCATGCTCTATACATAATGTTTGACGCCAAAAATAATAAGACCGATCCTATTAACCTAATCCTATCAATACTATTAATCCTATTCATCAATCCAACAATCCTATCAACCAAATAAGATCAATCCTATTACCCATTCTCGAGATATTTAAATTTTTAAATTGTGGAGCTTAAGACGTTTTCACTGTAGTGAAATCATAATTAATAAAATATCTACAAATTCAGTGGTTACGTCATTTGAGGTTTATTTTTTATTCTGATATTCATTAGATTTTGGCAAAATGTAACCTTTCCGGAAAAATGTAACCGATAATGGTTTGCTAAATGGCCCGAAAATATAGTGAAAATGAAAAATGAATAACTAAATTTGCTGAAATATATTAATTTAATACTTGTTCTTCGTGTGATTTTCGACAGCACATCGAATAAGACTATCCCTATGACACTTGATAGAACCTTTTTCGAGATATTTGAGTTTGTTTGGAATTTTGAAGAGTTGAAGACTTTATAAGTTTTCAAATGAAACGGACATGCATTAAAACTTCGAATTAGATAAAATGTCAGAAAGATATCCATTTTATTTTCTGCAATTAAACTTTAATTAATACAGCATGAAATAAACAATACGAAAATAATTTTTGAATTTATAGGGAAAGTTACTTGCTGCTCACATCATATTATTTTTAATATTTTTCTCCTGGATGTACGAACGCTGACGTTACAAAGACTAACTTTTGTGATATCTATTAAGTGCGCAAACTAAAATTATGCTCCGATAGAATGGAAAAATCTTCAAAACTGGTTCGAAACAATAAAAAATAAAGCAGCTTTGAAAGTACCACCACATTAAAAGAAGCGCTGTGCTTTTTTCTTTCAGATTTCGTGCTGTGATTATTTTATTTTTGTTTTATCTCAGTTAAATAAATTAAGTTTTGCCAGAGGTACATATCGATCTAGCAAGCCCAAGTACATGTTGAACAATAGAAGAATAAGTTAAAATATTGATTTTCTGTGGTTGGCCCACTGCTTTTAAGAATGGTAATGACTGTTTTGTTCCATTATAAGCGAAATAGAGTATTTTCAATAAGCAGCTTGTGCATTTATAAAGCACTATGTATGACACTTTTCTGTGATATGTTACAGCTACAATAAGCTACAGCAACACTCAAAATTGGTAAAAGGGTCATTTTTCAATATACTATATGAACAACTCAACGAGTTCTTATAAACTACTCTACCAATTTTTATAGTTTTATTTTAGTACAAATTATTTCAATCAGCAGATTATCCAGACATTTGCGCCGTATTGTCATTTTTACTGAAGCTGCCTGCCTGCTGTGAGACGCTGATGAACTTATGGACAAACACCACCTGTGTAGCTATGAAGTTCTTCATCATGCCCCTTCCAGATATTGGGATTTTGATATTACAGCAATTTGATATTTTACACTAGTATATATATATGTTTCAAGGTACATAATTTCTTTCATAATATTCCTCTTCTGATGTCTTCCAAATTTGTTGACCATAATCATTCAAGTACCACCAGCAATGAGATATTGTTCTTTAGGCTTCTCGAACAATGAATCTCGTGTATTTCAGTCAAAAGCCTAAAACATTCTAAATACTTTGAGTGATAAAATCTATTTCCGTATATCATACAAAATTCTTTTCAGATATCATTAAGAACAACTTTCAATTAGCATGCAACGGCTTCTTTGAATACGATTAATTTCCACGGTCGCGGTAAATATGCACCAAAACTGATATAATTTTCACTCGCAACTGAAAATACTATTTCTCAAATAAAATAGTTGTATATATAAAAGAGTTTAAAGAAAATTGGCGGTCTCTGATTGGATGAATTGCCGTTGACGGTTTAAATGATGAATGAGATTTAATATCAAGGGCCATCAAAAAGAGAATATCAGAATTTTTCATTTGCGTGATTCGCACTCACCTTTAAATGGAAAAAGCCAAATGTACTCTGCATAAAAAAAAACCTTCGCCATTTTCTTCTTAAATTGAATTTTTTTTCAAACTTTTTCTTTTGTTCCAGCTTTGTAAAATAATCTCACATAATGAAGGACAATCTGTGTGTATGTGTGTGTGTGTGTGTGTGTGTGTGTGTGAGTGTGTGTCTTTATGGTTTGTAGCGGAAAATTTAAGCGTTGCACGGCCATAAAATTTGACACACATACATTTCAGTATCCGTAAAAGTGCACCTATTTATTACGCCGGAGAGGTGCATCTATTTCAAACCAGTTTTTAGTTAATTAGTTTTAGCCCGATTTACAGCGATTTCTCACAAATGGATTCCTTACCTACCAAAAATATCACATACTTTTTATCTTAACGCCATCTGAAACACCGAGAACTTAACTTTCAAACAAACTTAAACGAAATCCATACGATTATTAGAAGAATTTTTGTTAATTTTAAAGCATATATACTTCTCCTGTGTTTAAAACCTACTCGAATTTTAAATTGCGATATAAAAAAAAATGAGGGCCAATCCACTATTTATAGTTCACGCCAGTTATTATAAATGCCACAAACTTCTTCAAAGCAAAAAGTTATTTCTTGAATCCATCCATTCATTTATTATATTTCTTTAACTCCTAACTAGTGTTAATCATTATTCTTCCAAACGGTCTCTTTTCAAATTGAAGTGTTCTACGTATTCAAGCCACACCTAGCGCATGTGTATAATAAATGTGCACATCCTGATGTGTGATCCAGATTTGGAGATTTTATTTGTAACGTAAGAATGATGTTAGTTAAAAAACAGGCGATATCGAAATTGAGTATGGTAATATATGTATCTGTATTATTAAAATATCGTGCATTTATTTATTGAAAATATAAAAATTACGTTCCTTACAGAGGATATGGCCAATATATAAGTTGAGCTGAGAGTGAGAATATGATTTAAATTGTGTCCGTAGAGTTCAATCTAGGTAGGCTTTAAGCTAAGTTATGTTAGTGTAAATGTGACTATAGTAATCTGATGCACCTGACTTCAATCTTTATAAAATGTGATGCCAGTAGCATCGTAGGACTGAATTTGCGTCTTCAGATATTCATTAAGTAGGGATACACATCAAGTCAGATATCGGCACTATCAAGCTGAAGAGCCCATTAAAAATTGAAACTGGTCAATGGAAGATGTTATCTGTAAATATATCAGAATCATGTATATCGGTCAATTATGATCACTCGATAAAATGTCCCATATACATATATATATACACACATACACATACATATAATATATATATATATATATATATATATATATATATACATACACTCTTTTGCAAAAAACGAAGCACCATGGAAAAAGTAACTGTTTCTACCGAAATGAAATATGTGTACAGCTCATACACAGGTAATGGTATGATTACAAAATCAAGGCCGCAGGACCCATCAATGGTTAGCAATTTCATATTGAATTTTCGAATCAGTAATTGGTGAAACTGTCCTTGGCGGCAATGCATGCTTGTGTACGTCTAGGTAAGAAATGATAAAGTTTCCTCATGCCATCCTGTGATGCATTCTGCCAGGCATTTCTCAAGTGTTGCTCTAGATATGCTACATTTGGAGGTGCTCGTATTTGTCGGCCTAGCATGTTTCATACATGCTCGATTGCGGAAGGTATGGATACCTTTCTGGCCAAGGTACACTATCAACAGCAGTCCACAGATACGTGGCCTGTATGTGGCGTGGCATTATCTTGTTGGAAAATGGTCCCAGAATGACGTGCCATGAAGGGTAACGCAAACGGTCGCAGGAATTCTTCAACATATCGTTGAACTGTTGAAGTTGTACACAGGATGTCTAGGGACGACCTCCTGTCGTAAGAGATAGCAGCCCTGATGCTCGGCTACGACACCACTCCAAACGACTCTGTCGATGCTGTAGGATTATGGGCAGATATCTTAAAGACTGCCGCGGGTGTAACCCTACTTCAGCCAAGCGCCGTGAAATGGTGAAAGGTACCACGCGTGGTATGGAAGATGTTGTAGCACGTTGGATGTCGGACAATGATGCCACTGGGTCAGTTCAGCCCTGTCGCACAATCATACGATCTTGCCTCGCATTCGTTCACCTTGGCCTTCCAGATCCTTCATTTCGGCGATGAATTCCTTGCAGCAACCTTTGCTGCCAGCACTTTTGAACAGAAGTGTCGTTCGGTTCATGTGGCGGCCTATTACTCGGTATGACCAGCCAGCTTCACGTATCCCGACTGTACGACCACGTTCGAACTCGTCTAATTGCTTCTAATGTCTTCGTCATCGTCGCAACGGCATTATTGTCTCCACGCAATGTGCACGATTGTGTCTCCACGCAACTGCAACGCCGATAACGAGGAAAGATTAACCGTCCACATTTTTAACATGTTTTATAGGATGCTAGTTGTATAGTAGAAACGCGCTCTATGACAGAAGTTAACACTCAATGGCCTTGCAAATTTAATTATTTACATAATTGGCATAAAAGGAATTTGCATACGAAATTTCGAGATGATCGGATTATTTTTTCAGGGTGCTTCGTTTTTTTTAGTACATATATATATATATATATATATATATATATATATATATATATATATATATATATATATATATATATATATTTGAAATGTAATAATAAGAATTATGTAAAAATAAAAAAAATAAAAATACAATTCAAGTAATATTAACATTACCATAGAAGCAAATTCACGGCCATAATGCCGATAAGAGAAAAGAACAGAACCTTCCCAAATTCGATGATTAATCAGAATTAAATTCCTCTTCAGGTCTGAGTTTTTAACTCTAATTAACCCAAACAAATGCCTGTTTCAGATTAAGCAATAGTACATTACTATAAATGCTTAAACTCAGACTACAGGCATCAAAAAATGAAAAAATGAAAAAAGGATACATTAAGAAAATTGTATTACCATGCGGCATGAATCATTCTTCTTCTACCACGTGTATACACGATCAACCTCAACAACTTAATCTAGAAGCACCGGAATGAACAAGTCGAAATTCTACCAGGGAGGTAGTACGAACGTTCACGAAAATACTCCCAAACCCGTCCAGTGAGTCTAAGCTGGAGACTGGACAAGCAATTCAGAATACAACTTCCCAAACATGCAGAACTGAATATGAATATGAATCATAGATGAAAATTCCTACTAAACAAGAATTAATAGGAAAACTGGATAATCGAGAATGCCACTATACACCATTATAAGGGCGCACAAAACGTAGTTTCAATACTGACAAAAGTTACATTTTTTTGCGAAAATAAAATTCAAAACATTAATGCATCTTATTTTCCGATTTTTTGATTTTTCTAATGTTTTTGACTTAGTTTATTATTTTTCATTTTTATTTATTTATATAATTAATAAATAATTATATATAACATACAAACATATATATACATATATATATATACATATATATATATATATATATATATATATATATATATTTTTTTTTTTAAATGTCTTTTCTTTTATTTTTAAAATTGCACATTTATATATATATATATATATATATATATATATGTGCAATTTTAAAGCCACTCTACAATTTTTACAAGATTTTAACCAAAATCATTTTGAACACTGCTTTATAACTATGGCATGCCGACGTCAAATACCACTAACTTTCGTGATTTCCTTAAATTGCGCAAAACTTATATAATTTTCCATAAAAGAGAAAGCGTTTCTGGGAGACGAGGGGTGAAAATATAGAGGGAAAGTAGAGAAGTGGTTGGCTCTGATTGGTTGAGACGTTGATGACAGTTAAAATGATAAATGGGCCTTAATATCAAAAGCGTAAAGCGTAGAAGAAAAACGTATAAGAATTTCTAAAGATATTTGTGTAGTCAGCTTTTGTCTCTTAAGAAGGCAATCTGAAAAAGTCTAACCTCATTGAAATAAAATTTCCACTTCATTTTCTTTCAAAATCCATATTTTGATCATTTCCCCAATTACAGCATTTATTTATTTTTAATACACGGCATTCTGCCAGGCAGAGCCATTAATCTAGCATGCGTCTTAGATTCTTTAATATAAATAAATGATGTAAAGAAATTTTAATATTAATTTTCTTTTATTCCAGCAGTATTTATGCTAAGTCATTTTGAGAAAAATAGAACTCCGTCACCATTATATGTATATATAAATTATTCCTTGAATAAAATTCATTTCTTGAGACTTTATCATTTACGTATGTTTAAATCGACCATTCATCTTATTGAATAACGGTAATTTAAAATATCTGAAACTAATTAATTTTCATTTGCTAAATTAATGTTTGTTTTACTGCATATAAATTTATGTTATGAGTTTTAAGGATATTATTTTTGACAAGAACTTATTTGGTCATTCTTTCAAAGTACTATCGTATGGAAACTACTTTTTTTTATTGAAATAAAAGTATGTTCTTTGAAAGCTAGCTTACCAGCCTTGGACCATGATCTTTTGTTTTTAGTCTTACTGTGAACAATCCATTTTTCACCACCAGTTATCAATCGTTTTAAAAATGGATCATTTTGCTTACGTTTCAAAAGCAAATCCCATATGCTGATACGTTGTGAATTTCTTTAAGTTCGTGTAGGATACAAAAATAATGCTTTCTTTTCGTAACCAGGCTTTTTAAAATGGTCGCCATTTGCTGTTATGGATGAACTTAGATTTTCATCAAGCTCATTTACAGTTATTTGACTATCAACTTCAATCAGTGATTTTAATTTGTCATCATCAATATCAGTTGATCTACCAGAGCGTGGTGCATTTTGAATTGAAAAATCACTAAAAAGAAATTTTGCAAACCAATTCTTGCATGTGTATTCTGTTAGTGCATCGTCACCATACACAACATAATTTTTTGTGCATCTGCAGCTCTTTTACCTTAGCAGAAAGAAAAAAAGTAAAATGTGACAGAAACTTTGATTTTTATCTTACATCTTTCAACGTAAAATACCTACGTAAACATTCCACGACTTTTATAAGTTTTATTTAAAATGCACGTTGATATATAAGTTGCTACAATTCATTATCAAAAAACTATTTCAAATAACATTAAAATAATCTGCGCGCTACTACAGCTACCTTATGTAAAAACTGAAATTAGTTTCAGGATAACACTATACTTTTAATAGAAAAAGTATATCATACGAAATGTTATTGAATTCACGAAATCTGAAACACTAACATATCTATCTGCTCTTTCTGCCAAATCAAAACTACAATTTAAAACCCTTTTATCAGGTTCTTAAAAATCTAGGCACTTGGCGATAAGTAAATCTTGCGTTCCTTACAAATGCATTTATAGAATTTATAGAAGCAAACTCGGATTTTGAGATAAGTAGAATGTTAAATTTACGAAGGCAAAATAATTATTTAAATAGTTAAAAGCTGACATAAGCAGAAATATTAATTGTTAAAAGTGCAGGCAATTCCGAGATCAAAACGAAACGGAGAGCACTTTAACACCGAACTAAATGATTTCCAAATTCAAAGCATTAGTACTACTTAGGAAAATTACGTGACATTTCAAACATTAGAAGGCTGTAATATATAGTGTGATACAATGGACAGTGTGGTGACACATTAAAATAATTCGGACAGTCTTACACTTTATAAATTCAAAGTGTTGTTCATCGGATAATATTTTTACCTTCATACTACAAAGTAGTGAAAATATTATATCTGTGAAAATTTGTTGTTTCGAATTTCTGATGCCAATATATGGTTTAGAACCTCCTTAATGTGATTTGATATTTTTAGAGTGATGCCCATCCGTTTGATTGAGTTAGATTGCTTGAGTGCACGATAGCCTCCACAAATATTAATGGATTTTAAAGAAACTGAATATTCGTCTTTTTTAACAAAAAAATCTAAAATCAGATAGAATTGTATTAAATTCGTGAGAAAATTTCGAAATTCATTCGAAATTTTATATATATCCTAACATGGCCGCTTGGGACAAAATTTGACAAAATCATGCTTAAAAAATACTTTTTAGGGTTTAATGATCACGAAACATAACAGTTTCTATCAGTGTAGAAAACTATAGTGGCGATACAATGTTTGTGTTCGTGAAGTTATTTGCCCCCCGTAGGGGGGGGGGGAGGGGATTTACGCCTCCGGGGGGTACATTGCCAAATCTGGTATCAATCGAAAAAATTTTCAAGGCTGCTACACACTACAATTGGTATGATTTAGACCAATAATACAGATTTTCAAAATGCTTCTTGTAAAATTTGATAAATCATTTACAAGTTATTGATTGATTCTGGTATGGGAAAGACGAGGTGGAGAAACACTTCAGTTAATTTTTATAGCTGTGCATCTGCATTTTTCAGTACAAAATATGCCTGTATAAATAAATCTGTAACCATTAAATTAACAAAAGCTGTAGAAAAACATGCTCAATTATAAAATAAATGTTATAATTTGCACATTTTGCATTTTGAACCGTTTAAACAATAGTTTTATAATGACAAATGTTATAATATTTAACTCTTTCAATTGTAAGATAATGTTCGTGTGTCAATCCTGTCTATTCGAGGTTGGAGATCTTTCAAAATTGAGCTAAATGTAAGGGTGAATTTTATCCCAGAACTTCCGACAAATAATCGTTGTACCAACTAATTTTTTTAGTTTTATATACTTAGATATCTTTTATATTAGTTATACCATTTTATCACTGTAAAAATTATTGCTTTTAACGGACTCTTTAAAATTTAGAGATTTCAGTTATTTCTGTAATAACCATGTCGTCATCACTTTTTAATTTTCATCTACTTTATAAACAGCGGCTGTTCCTTTTGTTAGTTTTACATGGGAAAACATAACTAGCACATCGGCTAGTTCTCTGTATAAATCCACAACAATGGAGTTGGAGAGAAAAAGACAAAACTGATATGTGTGACAAGCAAAGCTTAAATACCTTAATGCCGTGACAAATATATAGAGCCAATCCGGTGGTCGAGCGGTCAGGGGCATGCGTTTCCGTCTGGTCGCTGGATTGCCGGGTTACGGGTTCGAATCCCGCCAGCGGACATGAATGTCGTCACGTCGAGACCAAGTCAGACTTCCGCACTTAGGGGAGCCTCTATAAAAGTGAAGCTGCAAATCGCCTCCCCTTCGCCATAGGATACCCTGGATGGTCTTGTGGACGTGGTGCGTAGGCGCAACTTCACCACGGGGGAATTAGTAACGAACAAATACATAGAGGTGTCGCTAAGGCTATTAAAGTGCCATCTGTTCTCATTTGGCACAATAGAAATGAATAGTGTTTAGTATATGTATGTTTGATACTTTCAATATTAATTTGTTTTTAATTATGAGTAGGGGTATGAGTAGGGTATGAGTAGGGGTATTAAGTATTTTTCTAACTGAGAAGGTGATGCAGAATAAATAGACATACAAATAAACTGAAATGTAAAATGAATGTGGATTTGTAGGAATATTTTTTTTTGTTTGAGTTCCAATTTGCATTCTATCTATAACTTATTTCTGCAAAACTAACAGTTCGAATAATTATTATTTGATTGAATACGAATTTCTTGCCATACAAATGCATGCAATGCGTTTGGAGTTATCTTATCCCAACGCTACCTGAATTTATTGTCTCAAACGATTTTGGCGTTTTCACAACATAGATAAACTTCTTTACCTCCATGTTCACAATATTTTGTGTGTGAAAATGTATATTTTCCGACAAATATTTTAAATTGTAACTGATATATTAATGCATACATTCAGAACATAAATATTTTCTATTCTTTTGTATATATAATTAAAAAAGTATTTTCATATAGACCAATCATATATCAAACGTTTTTTATTATCAGACAGCAATTTGACCAATTTAAGAGCACAAAGCGCCGACAAATTTGTTATATCTCCAAAATAATTCAAGAGCTGAAATCATTTTACCACAAAAAAAGAAAATATTTCAGGAACATGAAAGAATCTAAAATAGGGGGGGGGGGCTCGATGAAAATTGGCTGACTCTGATTGGCCGAAACGACGTTGACAGTTAAAATGATAAATGGGTCTTAATATCAAAAGCTGTCAAAAATAAAATTTCAGAAACCCTAACGACATTTGCGTAATCATCGTTCGCCTCTAAATAGGGAAGTTCGAAATTCGCAAAGTGCCACTGCACTGAAATAAACGCCGTGTTATTTTTCATTTCAAACTTCATGCTCTGATTATTTCAACGTTTCTTTCATCTACATCAAGTGAATTATATTTCAATGCTGAGATATATTAATAAGATATGCTTTATAATGCTCTATGTTAAAGGAGAGAATAAATTTTAATAATACTGAATCTTTGATGTTTGTCTAGTTGTTAGAAGATTGATTCATAACCGGGGATTACTGGAACCCTAAGGTTCCTCGCGAATTTACAGAAGCTTGCAAAAAAGTCTTACTTACAAACCTTTTTGTATTTGATTAAAATATTAAGATGATTAGAGTTTTAACTTTATCTTTCAGTGAAATAATGAAGCATTTATGTTGAAGTTGGTGAGACATTCGTATGATAGTTGACAAGAAAAATCAATAATGTATAAAGCATTGGTTATGAAGAACTTTTCAACTGAAATGCAAATTTTAATAAATTTAGAGGTGTTATTTCTTTAAGTATCATAGAACTACGAAAGTTTATTTTACTTGAAAACTTAAACTTCATCCAAAAATGAACTTTATTCAAATGGCGCCGCCGAAATAAAAATCTATGTAAAAGCAGTGAATATTTTATTCATACACTTTTATACCAGAATCAAAAGTTAAATAATTTTGCGTGAAAATAATTCAGCAATTCTTATACAACTGATCTTTACAATCTATTGTTTACATTCTGCATCCATTAAAATTAGGTTTCATTGTAGATATAATCACATTAATGACCACTTAATCTCAAAAATATTGTAATTGCTTTGGCGCAGAATATAGGTGCACAAAAATTACTGAACAAATAGGTTATTTTAGGACGGATGTAACACAAAATACAAATTTAAAAGAACTTTAAAAATCGCTCTGGGAAAAAAGATGGATATCATACTTTGTTTCGAAGTGGTTCACCTAATCTCTTCATATTATATGGGTGTTATTATCATGGTAATTCTTATTTAAAAAACTACCAAACATATTTTGCTGATTTTTTTATATATTTTATGGGATAATTTGAATAATTCCTAATATTTTCGTGGCAATTTGTGAATCTTACCTTTGCTCAAAGATTATTTAAAAAATTAGGTTCCATAGGGTCCAATTTATTTCATTTTTTGAACCTGGGTTCAACAAAAAACTAAGGTGATATTAGTCATTAACATTCCCATATGTCCCACAGACAATCTCAACAACATACTAAAATTTAAATTTTGATAAAGTCATTTTTACGGCAGTTATCGTGCGAACGGACAGAGAGACAGACAAAATGAACAAAGTCATAAACAATTTTCAACTATGTTGTAAAGTGTTAAAAATTAAGTGACATGAGCTTTACTTGAGAAGATATATATATGTTACCGAAAAGAGAAGTTCTTGAAACGGCAAAGCAATAAGTTGACAGTAATCGACATTAACTATACTCCTGCCAACTACTCATAAGGGTTGCCAGAAAAATTAATTGAAAATAAAAGCCAAATACTAATGAAAAATAATGATCAAGAATTTAATTATATCTTTATTATTCGCATCAAATGAAAATGGAACTGTATCACAAAAAAAAAAAAAATACAATTTAATTTTTATAAACAATTTTATTTTTCCAAATATTAATACAAATTCAGTAAAAAATATATACACAATGTTTGTTAAAATATTTGCCATCCTTATTAACAGGTATTAATAAATGGAAATAAATATTAAATGATTTTATAATATTTTATTCAAAAGTATGAGTCAGTTATTTTTGCTTAATTTTATAATAATAAGCGTTTTAATATATTAGTAACATACATTTATTTATCAGGTTATTTCATTTTAAATGATTTTAAAAGCTAATACAAACATGCAGTTGTAGATAAGCTCAATACTACTTTTAAACTTCCGGCACATATATTTTATTGATTCATTGATTACTAATCTTTCTAACTCTTCTGCTCTTGAGTCTCGGTACGATTTATCTCTAACGTTCGATAATTCTGTCTGTTCATTCCATATTTTATTAGCACATTCTGAATATAAACAGATAAACAGATGGGAAATAATTAATCATTTTGCGATGCATGTAGATAATATAGTATTTAATATGGCAAATGTTCTGTAAATGATACTCTTTTCCTTAAAAGTAATAATAAATATAAAAAAAAATCTGATGTGGGCAGCACATGACTTTGGTTATATAATGCAATAGATTTATAAATTTTACAGTAAAAAAATAGGTTATCCTTATAGTAGATACTTATATTCTTTTCAAGATATTGAATTTTCGTCACTTAATCGTAATTTTCATTGATATAGCGTCACTTATATCCGTCTGGCCAGATTTTCGTTAATTTGGCAACATTTAAAAAAGTCGCCAAGTTCGAGACATTTCGCCAAATATGTCGTCAAATTTTCTCGCCAAGCGTTATGGATGGAGAAATAAGATATTCGTATAGCGGATAAATGACTCTTGGCGTTCAAATGCAAAAGCATTCCTCAAAGTATCGTTTTTCATGAATGGAATGAGCTACATCCACGAAAATGATGTCACCTAATTTATCGCAAGATATTATATATGAAAAGTGAACATGTTTCTAAGCAGTTAATATCTTTTTTTAATTTATGGTATCCTTTGATAAATTTATTTGAAGAATGTGCAATATCTCGAGAACGGTTCATGCTAGCTTTCTAAAGTTTATGACAATCGTTTTCTAAGGTAAAATTATATTAGAAATGTCTATTTGCGTAACTTTATAAAAGGTTTTGATTTTTTGATGATTTTTTCAAAATTTCATTCGAAAATTTAAGGGGTGGGGTTTCTGAACATTCGATTGCGTTTAAAAACAATAGACTTCCTGTATTCACGGATTGCATATATTGTACTAAATTTTATTCGAATAGCTCCATTCGTTCGTGAGATATCGTCTCCACAGTCTCACTGACACACACACACACATACATAATTTCACACACACACATACATTCATGCAGACATCACCTCAAAAATATTTGATTCGTGATCAGGGATGCTTGAAACGTGCTCTCCCTTCGAATATTCAAATTCGAATTTTCGACCGTGCTACAATACTTTCCTTATACATTATACTACGTATATAAGATAAGCAACGAGAATTTCTGTGATTGATTTTAGCATAATTTCAGCTTTCAGAAAACAGCTCTATTCTCAATATCCTAATGATAAGAGAAGTGCTTTCAAAGCAGAGTTTCGCGGATTTCTTGGTCTGTAGATCAGTACAAATTACTTTTAAACGTCTGACTCATATATTTTATTGATTCTGTGAGACCAGAAGGTAATTATACAGTTTTGATATTCACGACAAAACAAAACCAATACATTTAGGCACCATGTTTTGACAGTCTTGGCCCGGACGGTCATGACCGCAATAAATTCAATTCATGTCACAAAAATTGCAGGTGTGGTTGGGGCAAAGATATCCTAGGGCAGATGTTTAATCCAAGCATCATTGGTAACCAAAGTAGCTAATGATGCAGTGATACTACATCGCACAGAGGAACAACCCATGAGAGCACGGAAGGCGTATCTGAACCTCAGGCAAAATGATGTGGTGACAAGGAGGTAATGTCAATGAAAATAATGTCAATTATAATAATTTAAGAAGCGAGGAGAGCGGTCATGTGAAGATTGGAATGCTAAGTCAAGCAGTATGGTTCATATACAATGTTCATATACAAAGGTAATGAGAGAGAAAGTCGGGATCATCTATAATGGTAATGCAAAAATTTAGAGAGTCAGATTTTTAAGCAGTGTAGCGAGTAGTTATACGCGAGCAGTGTAGCAAGTGGCTAGCAGTGTAGCGAGTGGTTAATTTAGTGTCATTATTACTTTCCTTATATACATATAATGCACAAGGAATATATTGTGACGGTGTCGAAATTTCAAATTCGAGTTTTCGATAGGACAGCAAGTTTCAACCATCCCTGATCAAGAATCAGACGTTTTTGTGATGATGTTTGTTTGTGAAATTGTGTGTGTGTGTGTGTGTGTGTGTGTGTGTGTGTGTGTGTGTGTGTGTGTGTGTGTGTGTGTGTGTGTATCAGTGATACTGTGGAGACGATAACTGACGACCGAATGGAGAATTTCCAACAAAATTTGGTACAAAAATTACAATCCATGAATACTAGAAGCCTATTGCTTTCAAACCTCTCTAAAGTCAAACCTCTCTAAAGTTTCGAGTGTAATTTTGAAAAAAAATCTTCAAAAAATTAAAATCTTTAATAAAGTTACGTAAATAGTCATTTCTTATGTAATTTTTCATTAGAAAACAATTGACATAAACTTTAGAACGCTAGCATGAACCGTTCTCGATATATTGGATATTTTTACAAAAGTTATCAAAAAATAATATATCATATAAATATAATATAAATATAATATAATATAATAATATATCATATAAATTAAAAATAAAAATATTTCCTATTGTGAAATATGTTCATTTTTCATACGTAATATCATGCGATAACTTTGGTGACATCATTCTCTTGGATCTAGCTAGTTCCATTCATGAGAAAAGATACTATACTTTTGTATTTGAATGCCAATATTCATTTATCTGCTATAAGAATAACTTATTTCTCCATCCATAGCACTTGGCGAGATTTTGGCGGAATGTCGCCAACTTGGCGACTTTTTTAAATATTGCCAAACTAATGAAAATGTCGCCAAATGAATGGAAATGTCGCCAAATTGATAAAAATGACGACTAGATAATAAAAGACTTGGAAAGAACATAAGTGCAGATTATAAGAAAAACACATGTATCCGTCCGTAACGCTTGGCGAAAAATTTATCGGGATATCGCCAACTTGACGACTATTTTAAATGTTGCTAAAATGACAAAAATGTTGTCAAATTGATAAAAATGACGCCAAATGGGAAGTAATGTATCGCAAATTTTTATTTCCGTCATATGACGGGCATGCCCTCTAATATATAAGACATACCCTTCTCTCCGTTTGTCTGTAACACTTGGTTATGCATTTGATAAATTTAGCGAATAATTTAGCAAAGTATTACCAACTTGGAGATATTTCGCCCCAGATTGACAAAAATATCGTTAATATTGAAAAAGCGACGTTAAATTAATGAAAATGAGGCCTAATTGATGAAGTAATTATTAAAGTATTTCAACATATGGTCTACATCGCTTATTGAGGATGCTATCAATATTGATAATTGTTTATTTAGAGTTGCGCGAAGTATATGTTAATTAAGTATTTTGGAATAGTTTTAAGTGTTCTCATCCAGAAAATCCGCAAATGTACAATTCAACGATAAAAGCACAGTGGCGTGGAACTTATACATTATATTTTGAGTGTAAAACTAGTAAATCCACTGCATTATATAAGGAAAGCCATATGCTGCTCACTTCAAATTTTTTTAAATATTAAAATGTTATAGGAAAAGACAAAGCTGGCTCTAAATGTCAGAAAAAGAAGCGGCGACATTTCCAATCATGCGGAGCAACATACCCGATAAGCAGAGGCATGCGTATTGTTGATTTTGGAAAAATATTCTGAGACCTGGTCTCACACGGTGCTTTTTTTCCCTCTTTAAACGTTTATTAAAAATTATGTAATTTTAATCATAACAATACGATGTATGCATAAATAATATTTATTTTAAAGATTAAAATTATGGAGTTTAATGGGTAATGCTTAAATTAATGATTATTTTGGGAACTCGAGCAAAGAGGTAATGATGCATAATTACGTCCACGATAAAATGTACGAACTATAAGATTCACGACCACTCTTTAATTAAGAATAATAAATTCAATTCACTAAATAGAATTGTATTAATGAAAAAATAAACTCCAATTAAATGTATCTTTTTATTTACCACATATTCATCGATTACTATTCTGTCTAACACTTCTGCTCTTGAGTATCGGTACGGTTTATCTTTAACGTTGTATAATTCCGTATGCTCCTTGCAAATTTGTTTGCACATTCTGATTTTCAATGGATAAACAAATGGAAAATACTTTATAATTATGCGATATATGCAGAAATAGTGTTTAATTTTGCAAATGTTCTGTAAATGATGCCTTTTTCATTATATATATTTGACAAATATTAAATATAAAATGAGTATTTCTGTGTTTAATTTTAGCATAACTTCAACTTCCGTAAAAGGATTATAGTTTCAGTATCCCAATAAATACAACATTGTTTCTAGTTGAGGATTTCGCGGAACCCTTGGGACTTTATTATTCAGGCTGCAGGGGGGGGGGGTACCTTTTCAAGTACGATATGAATATAAATATTTTTTCAAGCCCTTTAAAGTGAAGGTAACACTTTATAGTTATAATCAGTTGGATTCACACTATCGAATTTTCAATTTTTTCTTGTAAAATTTCAAAAACACAAAGAATTCTGGCGTGAGACAGTTCAGTTGAGCCACACTTCAGTTGAGCCACACTTCAGTTAATTACTTTCCTTATATACTTAATGTATAAGGAAAGTATTGTGACGGGGTTGAAAATTCGAATTCGAGTTTTCGATGGGGAAGCATGTTTCAAGCATCCCTGATCACGAATCAAACATTTTTGAAGTGAAGTGTGTGTATGTGTGTGTCAGTGAACCTGTGAAGACGATAACTGACGAACGAATGAACCGATTCGAATGAAATTTGGTACAAAAATCACAATCCGTAAGTACTGGAAGCCTATTGCTTTTATGCGCAATCGAATATTCAGAACCCCCCTAAATATTGGAGTGAAATTTTGAAAAAAATCGTCAAAAAAATCAAAACCGCTAATAAAGTTACGTAAATAGATATTTATTATGTAATGTTTCATTAGAAAACGATTGACATAAATTTTAGAACGCTAACATGAACTGTTCTCGAGATATTGCACATGTTTAAAAAAAATATCAGAAAGTCATATAAAATAAGAAAAAAATATTTCCTATTGAGAAACATGTTCACTTTTCATATGAAATACTATGCGATAAATTTGGTGATATCATGGTCGTGGATCTAGCTCGTCCCAGTCATGTAAAAAGATACGTTGAGTAATACTTTTGTATTTGAACGCCAATAGTCATTTTTATCTGCTGTAAGAATAACTTATTACTTCGTCCATAACGCTGGGCGAGATTTTGGCGACGAATTTGGTGGAATGTCGCCAACTTGACGACTTTTATAAATGTAGCTAAATTAACGAAAAACTCGCCAAATGGATAAAAATGACGCTAAATCAATGATGACTCATTGATGATGACAACGTGTAAAATGACGACTCATTGACGAAAATTCAATATATCGGAAAGAATATAAATAACATCTATAAAAATAATCCGTTTTTTTTACTGTAAAAGTAGTAAATCCATTGCATTATATAAGGAAAGTCATGTGCTGACATCAGATTTTTTTTATCATAGGAGATATGGTTTTTAAAGATATTTAAATATAAATAAGGAATAATTTGATGTCTGGGATTTTGTTTGCAGATGACTCTGTATGAAGATTTAGAATTTGTGCTTTTAACTAAAACATAGCACGGGACTAAAATCATCGTATTCTTTATATCTCTTATATTTGAAGCTTTTAAAAATTGGAACAATGTGTTTTGCGACCAATCGTTTAAAAAATATTTAGTGTCGCATTATTTTTGAAACACCATGTATATAGACAATATAACCTAGTATCTACAGTCAAATACATATACTACAGTCAAATAGCCACATGCTAGTAACTTTACTTTGTGTCATTTAGCTCAACAAGAAAACACCAACGATGGTGTTCCATTCGCAATTTAATTACAAAGCAGTTAATCTTCTACTGATCAAGGATTCAATAATGTATTCTTCGTAAAGAATCGCAAAGTCTAGATTGCAATTAGTTTCAGCCTGATTGAGAGAGATGTTAAGTATTCTTGACCGCTTAATATCCGTGTTTAAAAAAATGAAATGTAACGATAGTGTGTGACATTTGTAAAGAAGAAATCTCGTTTTCACTGTTAATTCTTACTTGGCATGTTTATAGGATTTGATGCAATATTTTATCTGTTGAACACCACGACTGTGACAATTCTTTGCGTCAATCTGGCACATATACTAGTCCCACGATACACCCACGTAATAAAATAAAAAGTATTTAGATAAAAATTATCAAAATACTTCCAACAGAGCAAATACATGGACACAATAACTTATTAAGGCCCTATTACGGAAGACTTATTACGGAATTATTTTATATTATTTAAAACAGTTACAAAATCTATATAAATAAAATTGAAAATCTGTCTCTCTGTCTGTACGTCTGTATGTTTGTGTCATCGTCACGGCAGAACGGCTAAACCGAATTTATTGAAATGTTGTGGGTAAATTCGAAATAGCCTCACTTAAAATATAGTCCATGTTTCTAGTTTCTAAGACCAGGGATTGTCTAGATATTAAAGATAAACGGATAATTAAATCCATAAATATAGCATTATGCATATGATATTTTTTCAGGCAATTTATTTTAAGAAAATGATATAATGTCGCTGAGCAACGGATTTAAATCCAATGTGTTTCTGCCGCAGATGATTTTTATTAAATATTTTGCGATTTAAATAATAAATATATGTATACAAAATAAATTTCACCTACATCGAATTTTTGACTGGAATATATCAGTTATGGTCTTTAGGTTTAAACATTATTATTGATATTTTCAGAGATTATTGATAATAAGATTATTGATTTCAGAGATTATTGATATAATTCGAGGATTATTGATATATTAAATTTATTACATCATTGTTTTATTTTTGCAAACATTGTTGAAACTTATATATTGTAACAGTAATCTTTTACAAATGTTCCGGAATATCTTCTAATCTATGACAATATCAGTAGTACAGGTATATTCGCACATATTTTAACATATATTTTCATATATTGGAATCAATTATTACCTTTAGGTTTACAGATTACGGGATTATTGCTATTTTCAATTATGTCATCTGTTTCATTTTGGCAAAGATTTTAGAAACTCATATGTTGTAGTACGTGTAATCTTCTACAAATACGAATGTATATCGTCTAATACTCACGAATATAAGTAATACGGATACCATACAATTTTAGCGCTTTTATTTTTCATATATTAGTTCAAATTCATATTTTTTTTTTGTAAATTTGTTTACAAACGAGAGCAGGATGTTTTATTCTTCAGATCTGCCCGTATAGATAATTTTGTATATCGAGAACGTATATTCTTAAACTTCTTTCTAAAAAAATTACATTAAATAGTTTAATAGAATATTTTGATTAAGAATGTCATTTAGTATAAGATAGGAACTTGCACATAATCGTCAATTTTAAGTTTCGTTATATTATATACACCGTACGAAGTACGGGTATACTTCTAGTCCGACTATAAGAAGCAATCTCAAAAACAACGGATTTTCATAATTGTATCACTTTACCTGTCTTCTAGTTCTCACTCTAGCGTAGACTGCTGATTAGCTTATTTTGTGCTGATGAGTTCTAAAAACTGCTTATGATTTGTGAAGTGGGAGTATTAATATGCAAAATATTGTGCTAATGTGCATATGAGGATACTTTTCCAATATTGATAAAAGAATGAGTTTTGAACCAATATCAGAATAAATATCTAAACTTGCAATTCCGTTATTACTAAGACAATAATTGCAAAGCAAATACATCCTATATTGATTTCTGATATTGATCTAATATTGAATTAATATGCAAAATATTGCAAACTTAGTTAATATTGGGTAAATGTTGTGGTTATTTGTCCAATACTGTTTTCTAAAGTCCATATGTCACTATATAGTACGATATTTTGCTTTTAAAAAGTCATATACCATATTTTCAAATAAGATACATATATATATTAATAGCAAAACAGTTACGCTAGTTATATATATAATTTTTCGATTTTTCATAGCATTAGATTTTTCGGGTTTAATGTTATCAAACCTGATTGTGTGTATTGAATTAACAAAGTTATTAATCAGAAAATGTATTATTAAAATTATTAACCATAAAGCGTATTAACAAAATTATTAGCCAGAAAGTATAAATACTATGTGTCATTAACCAGAAAGTGTATTAACAAAGTTATTAACCAGGAAGTGTATTAACAAAATTATTAACCAGAAAGTGTATTAACCAAATTATTAACCAGGAAGTGTATTAACCAAATTATGAAACAGAAAGTGTGTTAAACAATTTAGAAACCAGAATGTGTATTAACCAAATTATTAACAAAAAAGTGTATTAACTAAATTGTGTTAAGTGTTTTTACCCGGATAAACATGATTAGATATTTTTTATCAAGATTTAGCTACAGACATTTCCCCTGCTGCCATTAGTCCAAGAAATGACCACCGACTTCCTTCCAATCACCATCTAATTGCAGAACAGCCCATCTGCTATTGATCGCGGGATATAATGATTTCTGGTTCGTATAGGATAGATTATAATTAGTTTCAGCCTGATTGAAAGAGACGCTAAGAATTTTTACACGTTGAAATATCTCTAATTGGAAAAGTGAAATGAAAGGATTATGTGAAAGTAATTTGCATATGTATGAAAAAGAAGAGTCTAATTTTTCATAGAATATACTTAGAACGGATAAGCTAATTATACGTATTACTGATTTGCTGACGCACTTTACTTTACAAGGATAACATTTTAATAATTATTTTAAGCATCATATGAAATATGCAGTGCTTTACTATTTCATATATGTGATTTAATGTATAAAGCTCATACATATGTAAGTTAATTTTTAACTGGACTTCTGTTTAAAGTTAAACGAAATTTATACAATTTATTTATTTAAAGAAAATGTTTATAACATAAGCATTATTCACTTTTTTGTACTAATATTTGCATAGAGATTTTTAGCACTATTATCAATTGCGTGAATGAAAGAGGATGTGAAAGATAGTCTCTGTAAATCAAAAATATGTTCAATCTTCAGCTGATGATAAACGCAGACTTATCACATACATTAATTTCCTAACAGTGATAAAATAAAGCAAATAAATAAATATTATTTATTGAAAAAAATTATAAATTGAATCCTGACCTTCACAGACAATAATTATTTGATTTCAAACATTCACACATGTTG
The DNA here is from genome assembly GCA_951213105.1 of Amaurobius ferox. Classification (NCBI taxonomy): domain Eukaryota; kingdom Metazoa; phylum Arthropoda; class Arachnida; order Araneae; family Amaurobiidae; genus Amaurobius; species Amaurobius ferox. The sequence goes on from OX578135.1 coordinate 54,427,140, forward strand.
CTGGAGTGAGCGGTTTTATGTACATTAACTTATCACTTTTTTAAAATTAGAAAAATCTGAGATATATGTTCACTTTAATTTATACACTTAACTGTTGAGTCATACAATCTACATCTTCTTTTTTTCAGGCCAAGCATTCATTCTTCATTACGAACCCCTTTTCGACATGAATGGTCAATCTTTCCGTGGTTCAAGTTTCAGTTTTCTTCATTCTCGAACAGGGATGGTCTTTAGCCCTCCTTTTGTCCATCCTTGGAGAGAAATCGAAAATCCGGCACCGCTATGTTCGGTCCAGTAGTATATCCCAAAAATCTGCACAGATTAAGCTTTCTAAATTACTCAGTTCCTGCATGGAGGTCAGAAAAGAATTTTCACAAAATTCCACACTTGGGGTTGAGACCAAAATGTTAGTTTTCTTAAGATGGTTGATTCTACGCTCTTATTGTAAAGATACAATTTTTTGGCACACCGGGAGACTTCTCAAGGATCTGCAAAGACTTCAATAATATTTTTTTCGCCCCAGAGAGTTAAATTGAAATTGAGTTAGCTTCTGTCTCGTGGCTGATACTATAAGTGTGCAAAGATTCAGTCTTATATGCTACCGGGGGTATTCTGAAAGGTTTGAAAGGACAACAACACCATCGGCAATTAATTTTTTAAGTTGTTTAAATATTAATAACGGATAAGATATATTTATGCATTTTATGGATCATTCAGGTTATCGTTCTATGCATTAGCTTCCATCTGGTTTGATCTAGAAAGTAATGATTCTACGACACATTGCCTTTCATAAGAATTAGTTTCAAATACTTATTTTCTACTCTCATTAGTCCAGTAAGAAATGATTGGCGAAGCACTAGAAATAGCTATCTAATTACAGAAAAACTCATTGATCGTTGGATTAATGATTCTTGCATCCGTCGTAAAAGAGCGTAGAGAACAGACTATAATTTGTTGCTGCTTGATTGAAAGAGATGATAAGCATTTTTACACGCTGATATGTTTGTAATTGGAAAAGTGAACTGGAAGTGTGTTAGTGGCGTAAGACGGATCAAGTGAAGAAATTGTCAAAAGTGAAGAAATTGTTATGAAGATAACAATACGTATGATTAACTAAATTTTTACAGACTATGAACTAATAAAATAGCTGGATAATTTTTGTACTGTAAAATTTAATTAAATTTGAATATATGTAATCCTTTATTTGTGTTTTAGGAAATCCAAAAAATTATTTATTTTCATATAAACTTATTGACTGCTGAATGACGCAAATCCTCCGAACGAGTATGTTTCGTCATGAAAGAATCAGCTTTAGAGAGCGATTTTTTGCAGTTGTACTATCAATAGACCAAGAACTCAGAACAAAATACTTGCATCATAAATATAATATGGTTTGATAATATTTTAGGTAGAAGCCTATAAGTGATAAAATATTTCGTTGGCCTTGAAATTCACAGACTTAGTGATTGGTGGAGGGCTAATATTGGAGAATAATTACGTCATCGTTCAATAGACAAACCTGGTACTAAATTTTATTAGCGACATTATCACGAGTACAAAAATAGAAAATCTATCTAAAATGTCCGTTGCAAAACACAAATTAGACCAAATATTTTAGGCGCTTTGAAAGTTGCATTTCAAGGCACACGAATCAACAATGTATGATATTTTTGAATATATAAACCAAACAAATTTGATTGATGTAGATAAATACCTTAATTGAAAGTTTACCTAATGTATCCAAACTTTACGCGCAAAAATAAAAATTTTATCCAGTCCAAACTAGTCGTCATAAATGATCAAGAATAAGGTAATTATAAATAGTCAAATTGTATTATTTAAATAGGTGCTGATTATAGTCAGATATGGTGCCAAAATATTATACACATTACTGAAAATCCAGTATAGGTAATAAAAATGTAATTGATAATATTAATGAGCTATATAAGTTATTGAAGCAAATTTTCAGGAATATGAGACCCACTGAACTATTGGAGAATTTGTTGATCATTATTAAGAACCCAGCCGTACTCCTCGGCGTCTTTAAAAGTCTGTGGCAAGGCTATCATCACTTGTCAAGGCTATCATCTAAAAACAGCAAACGTATTTTTTTCACTGCTCTCCAGCAAGACTTGCCTACAGGGAGAAAATAAAGCCCCGCCTGCAACTTTCACATAATTTCAATTTTCTGGTGCTTTTGTATTTATAACACTTTGATATGACGCTTCATTTATTGAGGTTAACGTTTTAGTAACCGTGAATACCGCATGCAAATCTTTCAGTTTTTATGGTCTATTTAATCACTGCTTTCAATTTCCCAGGTTCGGAAAATCCCTCTTGTGCAGAATATGTTGTTTTCTAAGTTATTGAGAGGTTGTAATTTTCCGTTGTGTGAAAAAAGAAGCCATATCATCACATCCTATAAAGGCGTGGAATCCTGATTAAGAGTTTCGTAACTGAGCACCTAGAACATCATGAATCACGTATATTGAAAGAACGCAAATTTATCTTTGCATTTACTCTGACTTCCAGCCACACATTTAGCTTTTCATTAAATTAAGATCCATTTCCCAGTAAGTAACAGCTCATACTGCTGTTAAAGCATGGAATTCAATTGAATTCGCTATGAGCAGCATATAATAAAAAATTAAATTATCGACAGGATTCAAAGGTAAAAAGAGCATTCTACGTCAGGACATACAAGATGTTCAACCTTCTCTCATCAGAGAAACATATGCGACTGATGCAAAAACAGAAAACGTAGCAGAAGCAGAAAAAAAAATAAGTTACACGATTCTTTTAGGTTATTCCCCAGACTAGTGAAAAATAATTCATGGTATCGGACTTTTTATTTCTTTCAGAAATCGGAAAATAATTATAAAAACTTGCCTATTTTGGAATGTGCTGCGGAAATACTCATTGTGCATGTTATGTTTTATTTGAACGGAGGGGCATAGCATATAGAACGATAACGTTCAGCGTTCACCAGATATTGAATATTTTTTATCTAAAATGGTGAAAATCACACAAAATAATTAAGTCATCCTTGATATATTAACATTTTACTTTTTAACGGGAAACGTGATTAATTCAAAAATAATTAAACGAATTGCATGAAATTCGGTGTGCTGAATTTAATGGGTAACAGAAATATCACTTTTAATTTTTAGCGAGAGATAACAATCAGAAATCTCTAACTATTATTGTTTTTATACAAATCGGAATTTTTTAATTCGTACCAAAATTCATTTGTAAAACAAAATTTTTTTTTTTTTTAAATGCTATATTATCTACTTTTATACTATAATAATGCTATATATCTACTTATACGCTTATTTTTAAATGCTATATATCTACTTATACGTTTCATTTCAACATAGCCAGTAATAGTTTCTTTGTACTCAACTAATCTATGGTTATTAAATTTGATTTATTCTCTCGTATTTTAGATTAACATCACGCGGTCAATATTTCGCTCTTACATTAATTAATTAGATAGTACGAAATGTCTATGACTCGATTGACTGGTCTTCAGTTAATTAGAAAGGTTGCCATAATTTATTAATTGATGTCCGTTGTTGATTTAGGCATAAGTATATGTATGCAATTAGTTTTGAGGGGGGGGGGGTCTTACTACATTATACATGGTGTTTGTAGCCAGCATTCTCATTAAGATGCTGGTTTGATCTATGCATAATATTTGTCCAAACAGCATTTGCAAAGATGTCTGGTTGGGTAAGCGTTATGGTAAGAGCGTGTCACGATAATCAACATCATTTAACAGAGTGCGATTTGCAGGCTGAGGAATAAAACAAAAGATTGGTGTTTTTATCCCTTATTACTTTCTTTATATAATGTATAAGGAAAGTATTGTGATGGGGTCGAAAATTCGAGTTCGAGTTTTCGACGGAAGAGCACGTTTCAAGCATCCCTGATCACGAATCAAACATTTCTGAAGTGATGTCTGTGTGTGTGTGTGTGTGTGTGTGTGTGTGTGTGTGTGTGTGTGTGTGTGTGTCAGTGAGTCTGTGGAGAGATAACTGACGAATGAATTGACCGATTCGAATGAAATGTGGTACAAAAATCACAATCCGTAATCACTGGAATCCTATTGTTGTTATACGCAATCGAATGTCCAGAACCCCCCTAAATTTTCGAGTAAAATTTTGAAAAAATTGTCAAAAAATTAAAACCGCTAATAAAGTTACACAAATAGACATTTCTTATGTAATTTTTCATTAAAAAAAGATTGACATAAATTATAGAACGCTAACATGAACCGTTCTCGAAATTTTGCACATTTTTCAAAAAAATTATCAAAAAGTCATATAATATAATAAGAAAAATATTTCCTATAGAGAAACATGTTCACTTTTCATATATAATACCATGCGATAAATTGGGTGACTTCATTTTCATGGATACAGCTCATTCCATTCATGAAAAAAGATACTTTTCGCAATACTTTTGTATTTGAACGCCATTAGTCATTTATCTGCTGTAAGAATAACTTATTTCTCCGTCCATAACGCTTGGCGAGATTTTGCCGACGAATTTGTTGGAATGTCGCCAACTTGGCGACTTTTAAAAAGTTGCTAAATTAGCGAAAAACTCGCCAAATGGATAAAAATGACGCCTAATCAATAACGACTCATTGATGATGACGACGTGGAAAAGGACGATTCATTGACGAAAGTTCAATAACTTAGAAAGAATATAAATAACTACTATAAAAATAGTCTATTTTTCTCATTGTAAAAGTAGTAAATTCAATGCATTATATAAGGATAGTCATGTGCTCCCCACATCAGATTTTTTTTATCGTTAAAGGTTTTATCTGTATCATTTTAAAATTACTTGAAATATGCTCGAAATATGACAATTGGAAATTTGTTATAATATACAGCAATTAATGATCAGAGAATTAATTACAGTTACATATATCATAGAATATTAAAATATTTAGAATTTTATTTAACCCTCATAATGTTATCAAATATCAGTGCTATAGGATAAAATACTTCTTTTCATCTATGAAATGTGTTTCGTATATAAATTCCTTTTACAAATAGCTTTCCATTTTATATATAAATAAACGTTGCACATGCATTTACATTTTTACATACAAATAAATTCTACAGCTTTAATTAATAAAAACAGCGACGGTGATCATATAGTAAATGCTCAACTTTATTCGCATATATTACAGGATAAATCTTTAAAAATTAAAAAAATAAATAAATAGCAAAATAGAAAATGTCTTAGTAAACTAAATATATGCATAATAACTGCCATTACGTGTTTTTAGTCGTTTCAGATCCTTAGGAAAACAGAAAATAACATTTTTGTACCTTTAGAGTGTCAAACACGGGACAGAACATAACTTTGCCGGATTTTTGATGTCCCTTCCCACACACACACCATAGGAGGTGGGGAAAATTGTTTTTATTTTCAAATATTTCTTTCTATACTCCAAAAAATTCCCTGTGACCTGAACAGATGGATGTTTTTACACTTATAGTATCCACCACTATGAAAACTATGATTAAGCAAGATTTTCGATTTCCTCTGAAGTGGAGTAAAAGAAAAAGCGTCAAAAGTACTTCCAAGATCCTCCAGAAAACCTCTTAGAAGGCTGAGTCCGTACACATTAACTACATGTCATAAAAGTATAGAAGCTAAAGAAGTCAGATTTTCTATTTCTCCCTTTAGGGACAGAAAAATGGGTGCAAAAATGTGGAGGGTGTGTGTGCAAAAGTATTTCCAAATCCCCCAGAATCTTGCCGGTAACCTAAAAGTCTGAAATTTTGCATGATGATGGCATTAACCAGAGGGCATGACAGAAACGAAAATAACAATTTCTGTATAAAGTACTATAAAATAAAACACATATACATAAAACTTATCATCTTACCTAATTTTCAAAAGTATTTTGAGAGTTTCTTACCTAAAAATAAAATATAAGCGAATTAATTTATACAATATAAATAATGATTTTTAAATAAATTCATTAAATTATAGCTTTCTAGAATTTTATTAAAAAGAAAACCAGAATGAATGAAAACAATATATTTATACACACATGTATATCGTAGCGATTTTAACTTTCATTTTGCGGGCATTGAGATGTAATTCCTGAGCCCCTGAACTCCTGGTACCCTTCTAATACCAATATGTTACTGTATAAAGGGTATTTCAAACATATTATATAAATTATATATCTCAAAAGGTTGGGCAGAGACCCATGCTTATAGTTTAGGGAATGCTTTTTTAAGGTAGACACCCATTATATGCACATTTTAATCACGTGACCCCTTTTAGTAAAAAAGTTCGAAATATAACATTTTACACGAGCACCCAAGAACAAATGTTAATTTAAAAAATATTCCCCATGGCCCTTTCAATAAATAATAGCCCATTTTAATAAAATTTACATAACCCTTTCAAAAATATTTTGCAAAACCCTTTCAATAAATAATAGCTATTTCAATAAAATTATTGCCCTTTTAATAAAATTTATACAGCCCTTTAAAAATATTTTACATAGCCCTTTCAATAAATAATAGATAGTTTAATAAAATTATAGCCCTTTTAATAAAATTTACATAGACCCATGCTTATAGTTTAGGGAATGAATTTTTAAGGTAGACAGCCATTATATGCACATTTTAATCACGTGACCCCTTTTAGTAAAAAAGTTCGAAATATAACATTTTACACGAGCACCCAAGAACAAATGTTAATTTAAAAAATATTCCCCATGGCCCTTTCAATAAATAATAGCCCATTTTAATAAAATTTACATAACCCTTTCAAAAATATTTTGCAAAACCCTTTCAATAAATAATAGCTATTTCAATAAAATTATTGCCCTTTTAATAAAATTTATACAGCCCTTTAAAAATATTTTACATAGCCCTTTCAATAAATAATAGATAGTTTAATAAAATTATAGCCCTTTTAATAAAATTTACATAGACCCATGCTTATAGTTTAGGGAATGAATTTTTAAGGTAGACAGCCATTATATGCACATTTTAATCACGTGACTCCTTTTAGTGAAAAAGTTCGAAATATAACATTTTACACGAGCACCCGAGAACAAATGTTAATTTAAAAAATATTCCCCATAGCCCTTTCAATAAATAATAGTCCCTTTTAATAAAATTTACATAACTCTTTCAAAAATATTTTGCAAAACCCTTTCAATAAATAATAGCTATTTCAATAAAATTATTGCCCTTTTAATAAAATTTATACAGCCCTTTAAAAATATTTTACATAGCCCATTCAATATATAATAGATAGTTTAATAAAATTATAGCCCTTTTAATAAAATTTACATAGACCCATGCTTATAGTTTAGGGAATGAATTTTTAAGGTAGACAGCCATTATATGCACATTTTAATCACGTGACTCCTTTTAGTGAAAAAGTTCGAAATATAACATTTTACACGAGCACCCGAGAACAAATGTTAATTTAAAAATATTCCCCATAGCCCTTTCAATAAATAATAGCCCCTTTTAATAAAATTTACATAACCCTTTCAAAAATATTTTGTAAAACCCTTTCAATAAATAATAGCCATTTCAATAAAATTATTGCCCTTTTAATAAAATTTATACAGCCCTTTAAAAATATTTTACATAGCCCTTTCAATAAATAATAGATATTTTAATAAAATTATAGCCCTTTTAATAAAATTTACATAGACCTTAATAAAATAATTTTCTTTGACCTTTCAATAAAAAATAGCCATTTTATAAAAATTATAGCCCTTTTAATAAAACTCCCATAGCCCTTTAAAAATATTTTCCACAGCTCTTTTAATAAATAATAGCCATTTCAATAAAATTATAGCCATTTTAATAACATTTCCATAGCCCTTTAAAAAAAAATTCTATAGCCCTTTTAATATTTCCATATTCAAGCAAAAAACTTTATGTTCCATCGTTATACTGTCAAAATTGGTCCAGCTATCATTAATTAAAGTTTACGATGGATAATCGGGAACGGCATAAAACTTTTGCTAAGCGTAGGTACATATATAAGTTTTTAAGTGGAAATTGCAGGTATAGAGATTCAATTTTTGTATGACCTCTGAATGTGTTGTTCATGTTTTTTTCATTGAGTTTGATCGGTTTAAATCCTATAATTTTGACATTTTTTCACATCCAATATTGAATATTAAAGAACCGGTTGTTTTTAGAATAGATTTTTAAATGAATGAGGAATACTTTGCTAATTGGAACTTCCTTTGTCGAGGACCCGTATAAAGAGTTAAGTGTTGTACTTTTTCACCAAAACTTGCCACTTGACCAATACTGTCGTAGCCTGAAATTATATTTTATTTGAAGCATTTTTTACTTCCCCTGCAATACATTCTAATGTATAGGGAAAGTATTGGAATCAAGCCGAAAATCGCAGTTTTCGACGGATCTAACGTCTGAAATACGAAAAAACTGTTTTTAGCGTGACGTTTGTCTATGTATCTGTTTGTGTGTGTGTCTGCAATGTATGTATCCACTCCAACTGAAAAACTAATGGAACAAATTTCATAATATGTAGTAGGTAAGTTACTTGAGTGTGACCCTGGTGTTGATTAGGTTTTGGAACGTCCGGAAAAAAGAACCTGCTTTTTTTTGCGAAATGACCTTCAAAAATTTCTGTATCCACTCTAGGTGAAAAACTATTAGATCAAATTTTACAAAATTTGGTAAATTAGTCACTTGTAGGTCACCCTGATGTTGATTAGATTTTGGTATGATTCGGGAAGAATAATAACCTGCCTGTTTTTGCAAAATGGTCCCCGCGAAACGTCAAATTCTAAAATAAAAAACTACGTATTCTCAAATATATCTATTAAATGCTTGCTTTACATGTAATTTTTAACGATAAAAAGGATAAAATCAACCCCATTGCACTAGGACTAGCCGTTTTCAAGATATTTCAGTTCTTTCGTATTTTCACTACGCCGCCTTTGAAAATAAGTCCAATTACCAAATGAGTACGAAAATTGAATTAAAAGTGAATTAAATTGAAATAAAATTAAGAGAATGCGAATATAAGTCTGCAGGGAAAGTCATATGCTGCCCATATTAGATTTTTTAAATTAAAACTATGGATCTGCAAACAATCGCTCAAGATATATCTAGCCATGCACTTATTTCTAAACATCGTATATAAAAGGATACTGCACAATATTTACGTTACATTGTAGGAAATTCTCATCTCAATATTATCTGGGTACTGAACACTTGACAGTCACTTACCACCTCATGTTTATGTGGTTAAATATAATGTCAAAGCTGCTAATTAACGTGACTGTTTTACACAGCATAGTTATAAACTCAAAGATTAACCATCTGTAATTCCAACTGTATTATAGATATTTAGGTTTAAAAATTTAATTTTACTACATTTAGATTTCTTCAAAATGTTAATCTGGAATGTTACAAAATAATGAAGGTGGCGTAGCACGAAGAAAAATTTCAATATGTAATATGTTGCAAACTTTTTCTCTCCCAACAAATTTTTACTAAAAACAAAATTTAATTTCAAAGTGAAAGTAAATTGGCAGGCATATATTCTCTTCCCATTACCATTTTAACCTGATATACGATTCTGAAAATGAAAAATATGTTTAAATAAATAAATAAGTATTTGTCCACGTATGCTGTAGATAGAACTAATTTAATGATTTCTTTCGGCTCCTAAATTAAAATTTGAATTCGCCTATTACAAAGTGTAACATATTATGCTTTTTTTTATATTTTATGAAATAAGGCGAAGATATAGACAATTTTGTGAATTAAATAAAATATCCACAGAAATCCAAAGAATTATTTTTAATTAACTCAAGCAACTTATATGTTTGAATTCATATAAAATGTGTTTGCTGCTCTACAGAAATTGGAACACAGCATTGGATTTGAGAATTTTTTAGAAAATAGACTTTTAAAATAGTCGATATAAAACGTGTTTCTACATTTCCTGGTTTTGATAAAATCTGATATATCTAGAACAATATTATTCAATGTTTAGCATAAATTCCAAATTTCTGTATGTCACTCAAGGGTATTTTGCAGAAAATTATATACTAGCTAATCGCTTAAAGATCATTATGTCCTAAGACTTGAGAATATATATATATATATATATATATATATATATATATATATATATAAATGAAAAGGTATAGAAGGGGAAAGGTATAGAGTATAAAAGGGGAAAGCAAATGCAATGCATATAATGGTAGAGGAGGATTGCGACTCCTCTTTCCCGTTACAGCCAGGGCAATGCTCACGGAACCTCTGCATTACAAAGGTTGATCCCCAAAATACATACATATATATATATATATATATATATATGTATATATATATATATATATATATATATATATATATATATATATATATATATATGTATATATACATATACATATATATATATACATATATATATATATAGATATACATATATATATATATATATATATATATATATATATATATATATATATATATATATATATATATATATATATATATATGTAACATTGCAACATACTATGCTTTGACTTTAGTTTGATCAAATTTATGAAGAGATAAAGGCTTTATCTACGATAAATTAAGTTTTTAAAGTATAATATTCCATATGTACAATCTTCGAGAGTCTTTTAAGTGTCCTTCAAGAGTTCTTGCATTGTCGTTACAAAGTCTTTGATAATAATGTATGTGTATTCAGACGCCTGAGATAGATTCCCGCAAGCTATTTTATTCGACTAAATTCTGCACTTAACTAACACTATGTACCCAGAACAGCGTTGTTTAAACATGCAAATTACATTATAATTATGAATTAGATTCATGCACTCCGCTACTAAGATATCGTGGCGACAGTAATTTATATCATATATAATTTTCTGTTAGAAGATTGAATTAAAATATGCAAATTATGCTTATTCTTCTCATTAACATTCTTTAACTTCAAGAGAAATATGCTATTTTGCATCCTTAGTGATGTCTTTCGATTTTCAGCAGAAGCATTCGTAACTACGAAATTCTTAATTTATTTGCTTTGAGCGGCAACCAGAGATAATCACACTGTTGAAAACAAATGTAAATAACAAATTTACCTTTAAAGTACTTTTGTTTGCAATCTTTGAAGAAGAAAGTTCAAAAGAGGAAAAATGAATTGATTAGCATTTTAAAATTGTTATTGAAATTTTCCCTCAAAATAGGAAGTTTGGAAAATCTGTTGGAAAATTTCAATATCAAACAGTTGGATTTCTCAACGGGTCAGAAGAAGCTGCTTTTCATATTTTTTTTTGGAGCAATCAAATGAAGAGTGTGCAAAAACGTGAAGATTATGGAGTTTATATATGAGGTTAGAAAAAAATAAAATAAGATTTTAATATGTTATTTTATATGGATATGTATAGGATATGTATTATTTTGCAGTGCAAACTGTATTTTCATATTGTACATAATCTGTCTATATGTAGAAAAAGCTAGAGACAATGCGTTTTAAAATTTTAGATCAAGCAGTGCCCCGCATCTTTGGTATAAAAAAATTGTATGATGGGTTAGGATAGTGTTGTTGTTGTTGAGACCCAGACCGTCCGACCTACCAGAGAGGTGTAAGGTAACCGTTTGGACGGCCGGGAAGTGCCACCCAATTTAGACCGGAACCCAGTGGGAGAGGCATCCACAGGGACCGTACCCTCCTTCCCCTACCACCAACCTCTCGGAAGGACTTACGGACCCACATGTTTAACGTGATCGTACTCCGTGTGAACACGGCGGCAGTTTTGGCAGCGGCTGGAATCGAACCCGGGCCTACGCGCTACAACTCCGCGCGAGTGCAACTCCTACGCGAGTGCAACTCCAACGCGCTAACCAATGGGCTACCGGGCCCGGGTTAGGATAGCGTGTCATGTGCCGCTTTCTATTTATATAGTCAGCGGATTAAAATTCTATTTTTTATACAATTTTGGAGTGAATCTTTTATTTTGAAAAATTCAAATTTTCATTCAAATTATATTAAAATGTATATTAAAATTAATATTCAAATTATTTCAATTTATATTCAAAATTTAACCATTATTGATAACGCTGTTGCCGTCTAAAAAATAATATTTAAATGATTTAACTCCCATTGTTAAAAACAGAAGCTATTGTTCAGAATTTCGTTGCTGTTGGAAATTGTTATCTTTCGAATATCGCAATTACCACAATGTAAAGTTATATATTTGCACATCGACGGCGTGGTGATAAGGTTTACAAAGCAATATTTAACGGCTGAAAAGGGTCAGAAACCTAGGGGCGGAGCACCGACGGCCGCATTATTCTTGCGTAGAAGGCATGGTGAGCTGTTAGTTCAATGAGTGTGATCGGCAGCGAACAGGGACTGCAGTCCTTTAGCTCCTAGGCTGTCAAGTGTCAGGAGGGTATGAGGGCGATTGTGTGCACCGGACTAGTTGAAATAAATAGCCAAGTAAGCTGTGAGAGTTGGTGAGTGCCAGTGAATAATTATCTGACCTCCAAAGAACACTTTACTCTCCTCCAATGGATTCCGGTCTAAATTGGGTGGCACTTCCCGGCCTTCCAAACAGGTATCTTATACCTTTCTGGTAGGTTGGGCTGTCTGGGTCGAAGAAGCAAGGACACTTTACGCCTACGTAACATGTGGCAAAAAGCGAGTAGGAGCTAAGCTCAGCTAGTAGGGGCTAAGCTCCTCTATTAGAGACCCGAATTAAGCAACGGATAGAGCAGCCTCATTTACCAAGTAATTACTATTGTTTAAAGATAAACGAGGAAGCTAAATATTATATGAGCGATGTGAAAGAAGCGACTTATAGACATATTTCGTTCCACAATTTCTGCATCATCGATCCTATGGATTTAATAGAGGATTTCTCTTTTGTATACGCGTTCCAGTGGATTTACTTACTTTTCATCTATCCATTTCAGTGGATATATATTTTTTGCTATTCATTTCAGTGTATTTCACACCTTTCATGTGTGAGAAAATATTATTTTTTTTTTTTCAAATTCGAAAAAAGGTTTCGAAAAATTGATGGCCTGTTCACATGCATTCTAGTATACTTAACTCTCGTAAGTCAATCAAAATACGCGAGTACGTATTTTAGTCCTACTGCAATAGCATTCATTGAAAATATTGCAATACTTTTGATTGTAATGCCTCGTCACATTATTTTGGAAATAATATTACTTTTTTTTCGATTTTCACAGAAAGGTGTTTAACAAATCGGCAGTCTTACCCTGATCTCAGCTCCTTAAATATTTAATTGACTCATAAAATTTATAATTTAAAAAAGAAAAATTGTGTACAAATCTTAACTTGATTTACTGAAAATTATTTGAGAGATATCGTGCTAGCAAACTCACATATTGTGAAACAAATAAGCATAATTAAAAAAGATTGACAGACGATCAAAATGTGTAAATCAATCAAATTATTGGAACTGTTTATTGTAATATTTTGCTTTTACATTATTAGATAGCATAGGAAAAATAAAAATATATTTCCCTGGAACACTACTTAGAGGGATGGCAAAAATGTTACAACAACATTCCTGTCGTTCGAATTACTATAGGAAAATTCGTAACTGTAGAATACCTAATTTAGAAGCATTCTTTGAGCAACATGCAAATCTAATAGCATTTGAGAAAGGGAATGAAATGAGCAAAGATGAAGTTAGAGTACTTTTGCTTTCAATGTTTGAAGAAAAATAAAATAAACAAATGGATTTCCTTGTATTTTGCCATTATTATTGAAAGTTTCTCTTGAAAATAAACGTTCTGTATTTTTTTTATTTTGATATAAACAAGTTAGAGTTCATGCTGGCTTGAAATGGACATCCAGGTTCATTTTACTCTAGGAAAGTGATTTGTTTTCTGCAACTGTGTTCAATTTTATAATCCTCGAATGAGCGGAGGGGTTAAATTTTGCTTTGAGAAACTATTTCTGAAAACAAATAAGTTGGATTGGGCTTAAAATTAAGATTCTTGTTTTATTTAATGCGAGGAAAATTTCAATAAAATTTTGTATACAGTGTAGGTTACAATTAAAGAATGTGTCCATGGAGAAGGAATAAAATGTTAGAGTTTGGAGTATAGAAATAATACCTTTTACAATATAATATGCTTAATAATATTAGGGTGGATTCGTAATCATCCCCAAATGTTCTTGAAATGCAAATGTAATGACCGATAAGTTGACACGTTGGCTCATGATGCAAGGAGTAAATCAGATGAAGATGACCTGTAGCATTTTCGCTTCAAATTGGGGGCTTTAAACGTCCATTTAAAGTTTAAACTATCCTTTAAACTATTTAAATAAAATTATCATTTATTCCTTTACAGATGCGGATTTATTTTTAAATTCTAGTAGTAATTTTAATGATTAATTCAAGTAATAGGGTTAAAAGAACTTGACTTCAAAGGGCTTCCATTAAAAATAAACTGTGTAGCTCAACTCGAATTTCTCATACCAGAATATATTTTTAAGAAGTTTCTATTATAATTATTATTATTATTATTATTAGTAGTAGTAGTAATAGTAGTAATATTGCAAGTTTTGCAAGCAGTTGTTAGTCCAAATGATTACAAATGTGCCATGTTACACTTCATTTTAAAGAGTTTGCAAATAGTTTTTTATTGATACTAAGTTGGACAATGTGCACCTTCGGAGTGATAATGACTTCAGAAGTATAAAAATTGTATCGAGGCTATTTTTCTCTATAATGAATGAAGCTGCTGTTAATTTTAGTGATCATTGATCCATAAATAACTATTTTATACATAATTATGCCATTTTTGTCCTTTGCTATCCTGTTAAGGAAATATAAAATTGTTTATAAATTTTAAAGTTTTCTCTCAAATTACAAACATTCTGTCTAGTTCTCGTTATTTCGATAATAAAACATCCGTATAAAAATAGTCAAAATTTGTTTAGGAGGTCCCCAATACTGCATTTCATAAAAATATCAAAATTGAAAATTTTCGTGAAAACAATACTTTTCCAATACTGCGTATGAGAAATTAAAAAATTATAGAATATTTATGATGTAATACTAACAGTTTATATTGAATATATAACTACAATGCAGACAATATCAAAATAAATAAATTCCCTTAGATTATACTCTTTTTTTTACTCAATAATTATATTTTTCAGGATGGTAATTTATACATACAAAAATTCAGTAGTATTATAAGGGCTAACTTATGCTTTATTATTACGGGCATATATGTACAACTGAAAAATGTATTAATTATAGATAAGTCTAAGATCTGATATGTGTTACTACGCCCGATAGTAATAATATTCATACAGGTCTGGTTACTTTAAATTATTGATTTATGAATCATGAACCCTATGCGAATAATTGCGTTAATTATTCGGATGTAAATATAAGTATAGATTCGGATAATAATTTCATAATACTGATTTGTAAGATAATTTTTTTTTTACTTTAATTATACATATGTTATTGTCTTTTAGTTCTTGTAATTCTGTAGATTCATCATAGAACATCATTATAAAAAAACTTATCGGAATACAAATAGTATAAAACCAAATTAAAATATCACATAATCCATGCAAACAACCTTAATCAAACTACCTAATATTAACAAATACCTACAACAAATGTCTAATAAGTACCTACTTTCAAAATGGTTTCGAGAGGGCAAAGAACAATATACTTGTTGCATTATGTGTCATCCTATTTCATTAAGGTAATGTAGAGGTATAGTAGATTTTTAATAATACTCCTAATTAAGTTAATACACATTTAATTGTTATTATATAAATATTATTGATGTAGGTTCTTATTGAATAAGTTAATAAGTTATATTTTAGCAGAAAATCTGCAGACAAATAGTCTAAAGAATAAGTATTCTGAATTAAGATTTGGGTTTTTATTTATGCAAATTTAATCACATAGCTATGGTGTGCCTAAATAGTTCATCGTTTTAAGAATTTACTAATTTGCAAATTCTAAACTTTTTATACCCGAATAGTGCATAATTTTAAGAATTTACTAATTTACGAATTCTCAGCTTGACTATATTACGAATATGTACATATTAAATGACATTTCACCACAATATACATATTAGACATGCGACTAAAATATGGCAGATAAAATTAATGTTTGAAAGAAAATACAATTTAATGTTATACCATTAACGACGACTGTTAACGACGTCTTCAAGTTTTATAATTCATTTCTATGAAATAACCACACATCACTTTTGTGTTGTTAAAACGTGTTTAAAATAAAAATTACATTATCTTTAGCAATTCTTGCACTAATTTAATTACTCAGCGCAATTTTCTATTTTAACCTATGCATAAATTACATCAATACAATGAATACACAAATTTGGAAGTTTTAATTAGCATTAAAATACTTTTCAATTGGAAGACAAATAGGCAAATTAGATTGCTTTCATCGAATACTCTCCTTTCCTGGATGAAAAAAAAAACGCATTACTGTTCATAGTTACTGTCTTTAAGATTTCTATAGAAACATTCGTATCAACAGAATTCTTAATTTAGGCTCGTCCTTTGTGTAGTAATCAAATCAAGTAATACTGGATGTAACAAAAGAAAAGGGCAGAGTTATATGTTAAGTAATTCTGCATTCAATGTCTGCATAAGAAATGGTTTTAATAGTAAATTAGAAGTTTAGAATTTTCAAACTAGTACTGATATGTTTTCCTTTTACGAAAATATCCATAAATTGTTATTATATTGATATGGATATGTCGAATAAAATATTCATTTAAAGAGAGCAGTTACGATGTGAATAACATCTATGGTGCGGTATCTTGAAGAAATAGGAACATTACTCAATTTATAAGCACTTTAGACGCTTATGTTTCCGAATTTAATGTATATATATATATATATATATATATATATATATATATATATATATATATATATATATAGAGAGAGAGAGAGAGAGAGAGAGAGAGATAGATAGATATGCAAAAGTTACGAGGAAAATATCAATAAGGTGAAGAAAAGAACCAACTGGGAATACATAAAATGCCTAGGGGGATTGTGACCCCTAGTTCCCGGTTATAGTCAACTTTTACATCACTGGTAACACTCTCGGAGCTATATATTACCTGTGGTCATATTCCAGAACAACGTCAAAGCAGAAGACGCACGTACAACATGAGCATGGAACCGATAGCGAAAAATCCAATAATGCGAAATAAAAGATGCGAAAAGGAAAAAATGCCTCTTTTAAAAAAACAGATTCTTCTGTCAGCAAACCCCTTACAACACCGTTTCCCTTTTCGATATATTAGGTAAGCAATTGAAAAAAGAAATACATGTGGTGAAAGAGTGGTGATTTATAATCCCTTAACTACATCCTAAGATTAAAATTTATTTTAAGTGGTTTAAATCATATATGCAATGCAGGTACTTAAGGTACTAATCCCCTTGTTGCCTGCATGAACATAGATGGTGTAAATGCATGAACAGCGTATAAGATAAAAAGTTTCAAACGGAAGAAAATTGCACATGTAACTAGGCCTTTCTGGATCCCAAATTTTTCTTTTATATATGAAAATGAATATAATTGAAAAAAATAAAAAGCATTTAAGAAACTATGTACGTTATCAATGGCCATATCTGGTAATGCTGAATTTCTACATTTCTGTATGCATAACTGTAAATTTTATTACAGAAATTATGCACATGGCCCGACGTAAAAGAATGTATAAATTAGATCAGATATAAATAAAAAAAAATCAAATTTCCCAAATTGATGCCTTGTAATATTAATATTATTGGAATACAATGTAATGTTTAAAAGATGAAAAAGAATAAGAATAAAATAACATAAATTGTGTTACCGTATGTTCTGGATACATTGGAGATTGTTTGAGAGTGACTTAGCTTTGAGCCAACTCAAAGCAGTTTACAGCCAGGGTTATAGACTAAATAACTGTTGGAAATGAAACATGGACATTATAAAATTTTTATTATTTATTTATTTTTTTTTATATTATTAATCAAATAATTGATAACTATTCTGGTATTGGATTTATACTTTTTGTTGAATTTATACAGTTTAATTTTTTTTATTCTTAGTGGTCACCTTGATGATGGTTTGATTATTCAGCAGTGGTTGATATTCATCTATCAATATGTTGTTGTAATTAGAGCATGGTCTTGAATTAAAATTAAAATTGTGTTTTAATAAAGGAAAAATAAGGTTTGGCGGGTATTTATTTTGGATGGTGGTGTTTATATATATATATATATATATATATATATATATATAGAGAGAGAGAGAGAGGGACAATTTATGCTTGTTATATCAAAAATAGGATGACATTTATGATGATACAATTTTTAATATTTTGACATTTTTTTAAAGTTTTTGTTTTATTTTTCGTACTTTCACTCGAAATATCATTTGGACTATAAAAGGTAGACAGAAATAGCAAGTTAAAAAATGTTACAAAGATTCAGTTACAGATCAATAATTTGTTTTTTCTAAACTTTTTTTGCTTTCATGATATAATTATGTCAAATTTTAAAAAAGGAAACTTTAGTTGTTTTTTAAAATTATAATGAAAACTTTAGGTACTAACTATAAACTGTTAGCAACTAACAATAAAGAATAATTAACAATAAACATTTAGCATTTAACTATAAACAAGTACTAACTATAAGCAGTTTAACAATTCATAGACTCTAAAAGCCCAACAAAGAGATATAATTGTATTTCGGTTCGATTCCTAGTTTTCGAAATAGAGTGGTTATTGTTTCGATATTTTGGTAATTTGAGCAATTTTCTCTAAAACTCTCATTATGGTTTGTGATTAAATTCATTCTACATATGGAATGAATCCTTATTAAACAACCTGGCGGATGCTTTTTATATTAGGAAATAAAGCTAATGCGCATGTTACACCCCCCTACTCGAACACTTCCATTAGCTTGGTAAAAATAACATTACTTTCGATCCTTATTACCTTCGAATTTCCATCGAAACATTCGTAATTACAGAATTCTTAATTCAAACGCAACCCTTATTAAGCATGCAAATCCAATAACATCGGAGAGACAATAAAAATATGCGTTTGAAATACTCTCACATCAAATATTTGAAAAAATAATATTCAAAAGAAGCAAAAAAAATTTGGCCTAGAATTTTGAAATTATTAATGAGACTTTCCTTTGATAGCAAAAGTTTAGAAAATATTTTTAATTGGATGTACATAAGTTGGGTTTTATATTGGCTTAAAATGAGCAACTTTATTTATTATGTTTTATTTGGAGGAGAATGTAAAAATATGAATTAAAGAGAAGAGAGAGTTATCATTGAATGACTTTTAAAAATGTTATAATTAAAATGTTTAGTGAGAAATAACAATTATAAATCGTTGTAGAAAATAATCCAGCTTTGCTGGTTCGTGGTTTATATGGGAGATAATTGCATTTTTGCAAGCGCAGGTTTGAAGATTTGCAATGAAATCAGTTCCATCGTAAAGTTGAATGGAAGCAAATATTCATCATGAAAGTTTCGTATGAAACTGTTACTATTAGATAAGGACTTAAAGTCGTTTGCAGACACAGGAGAATTGGCTCCAGATTATTCTAAGATAAACTGCTAGTTTTGACGGTAAGACAGTTTTAGAAATCTGTTTGAACATTGAAGAAATTCAGCAGGTGCTGATTTTAGATAATCCGATTCTAAATAGTCTGAGAAAACAATGTTCGAGAAACTTTATGCGCATAAAAGTAGTAAATTTAAAATTGTGAAACTTGAAATATGTTTGTACCAGGAAATATTAGTAATGCATTTAAATTTAGATGCTTACCTCGACAAATTAAAAGTACCATGACCGTATTAGTTAATTTAAGTCATTCAATCCAGGATAGTAAAGGTTATGTTTGTGGTCAGCCAAAAGACTGGGATACTATTCTTTCGTCTATTTCCGATTTGCCAGGGTTTGTATGTAATTGTAACTACGTGAAATTACGATTGAATCCTGAAGTTCAGAGTCGCAATTTAAAGGATTTTAACCAAAGTGTAGAGGCACTTACTGTTAAAACCACAGCAAAACATATGCGTAACAGTGTTTGAAAACTGAAATTAAACGATATTGAACATCCTTATTGTAGAAAAGACAATATAATTTGATTCAAATATCATAAAAGTGGCTATTTTGCGAAATATTGTAAATGTGTTACCAATAGGAACGTGAACTGTAATTCGTGTTATAATAATTTTGTTATAATTACAACAGATATGTCGAGTCTTTAAATGACAGACAAATGATTAATTTCACGTTATACGTGATACATTAGGAACTAAAACCACTAATACATATATTGTGAATTCAGGTACAACCAGCCATATTTTTCCGAATCGAGAGTGTTTTTAGAATTGAAGAATGAATATGGAGATCTCCACACTAGCGGATGGAAATACTATGCTTGCCCCAGATATGTATATAATTAAACCGGATATGAATAATCCATAAAGTGTAATTAAGCAATTTACAGAGGGTAAAAAAAAATCTATTTCTTTAGGATAAACCACACACGCGCGCGCGCGTGCACACAAATGGCGTCTGACTCCAGCCGCATTTCTTTTATGAGACATACAATTGTTTACTTTCATATTATAATGTCTCTCTTTCTGCATCCTGGATAAAGAGACTACTCTTTACCGAAGAAAGTGGTTTATTTCATACACTGTCTCTGATTTTACTAAGGAATTAATTTTGTTTCAGTTTTCAATATCTATTTATAAAAAAAAATTGAAACTCCAAAATTATTTTTTCAAATAAACTCCACTTATCAAAATATTTTCTTAGTCTGGTCTTTATTTTATACTGGTCTACTTGTCAATCCGTTATCTCCATCTTTACAATAAATATGACTAAAACTCATGTATTCTTGCGTGTATACATTTTCGCTTAAAATGTATTCGCTTAAATGTATACAATGTATACATTTTCGCTTAAAATTTTTTAAGACAATTTTTCTCTTTAAAAGTATAAAATGCCCACTTGCACAAGTGCCTCATTTAATGTCTGCCAGTCTGAGTTGTGAACATTTTTCTGAAAATTATTTTTGTAGTGTATTCTGAGAAAAAACAACAAAATAATATTTTAAATTTCAATTAAATGTTAAAATGCGCATAAAAAACACTTATTAAATAAATTTAAGTGTGTTTAGCTTAAAATGAAAAATAAAAATATGTGATGTTATCATTTTTTATATGTTTTTGTGTTCGCTTTTAATTTCTTCTGTAACACATTAATTTTTAAGATATGTTTTGAAATATCCCATTTTTTCGTTCCCGGTAATTCATTAAGAAATTTTATCATGAATGAAAATATTAAAACATGCAAATGAATGAAGGTAACACAAATTAGCTAATAAAAATAAATCTTAATTTTCAGGCTACTTTAGATTTTAGAAAATTGATATAGCCACACATATTTATGCAAATAATCTTAAAAAAAAACTCACTTTCAAATTCAGTTGCAATCAACCTAAAGCTTTTGAATATTTGATAGCTGTGAATAATATATTATACTTTGTAACCAGCTTGAAATAAACTTTAAATAAACAGCTTGAAAGTAATACTACAAAAGTTACAAAACTAGGAAAGTCATGCTAATATATCATTTAAATAGAAAATCGCATATAGTTAGGAGTGTAAAGGAACCCTGTTATAGTTTTATTCATTATTTTGTTTAAATGTAAACTTTATTCAAAAAACATTTTTAGTCTAAATTATGAAATGCATTTTTGTTTCCCAATTAATTAAAATTTATGTTTTTTAAACTGTAACAGTTACAATGGCCAACTATAATCATATCTAACCTTACCATGGATAGTTAATTTTAATACATATATTGGTATTGGTTTCTATATTTCTAATTAAGAGATGAAACATAAAATATATCGCTCTTGTGTTTAAATTTTTTATATATAGTAATCAGTTTGATTTTGCAATGGTAAACATAATGTAGATATTTCAAGAGTTAATAGTTTAGCAGAAGCTACTAAATGATAACATGCAGAATATGGTCTTCTTGAAAAATTATTGTTTTAAAAGTACAATGATAAAAATAATCACAGAAAGCATAAATATTTTAACCATTACCAAACTGAGAAACTCCTTTAAAAGTATTTTTAATTAGAATTAAATGGATAATTTATTGACTAATAGTTATCATGAACCATTCTCCAGAGAACTGAAATTACATATTTCCACACGGAAAACGTTATATTTTCAAATTATCAAGACATTTCCATGAGATCGGATATGTTTATTTTAAAATACTACAAAAATATTATAATATTTTAACCGTAATTTAAATATTAGAATGTTCAAACATTATGCTATTGAATTACCACAGTATCCAAATTTGCTAAATTGTTGGAAAAGTCATGTGTTTTGCATATCATTTCTGAATCTGCAGTTTCAGATGCTGTTATTTATTTATAGAAGCAATCTATGCGATATTGTATTCTTTGAAGTACCATAGATATTTCGAATACACTTCAGATATATTTAAAATTATGCAGAAAATGAATTAAGTTCAGAAATAATTGCACGAGCTCGCGAAGAAAAAACATGTTTTCTGATGTTTCCATTTTTAAAGTTGATTAAGAATAAATTTAGTGCGCTGAACCCAGAATTTTATCATATGTTTCGTATATGCATAGTGTTTTAAGACATGGTGGATTTTCTCTGATAACATTCACTTACAAAGGAATTGTCGCCGATGTACTTAAATAAGTTTCTTGGGGTAATATTGTAATTTTACACACATAGATTCAACAATAGAATAAATCAGAATTCATCTGAGTTAAAAATAATTTTAATTGTAAAAATATGAGTTAAATGGGTGGTTATATGCCTTCAGCTCCGTCCCGTTCTGAACACAAACAATTCGTTTCAAATATACCGAATGATTTGCAATTGTATAAGATGCTTATTCATAATTAGTACAAACACTTTTGATATTAAAGTAAATTTTCATGTTTTTATTTACACATAACACAGGACAATAAATTTCGATGAAAAATTTTCCCTGAGATTAAATTAACCGTTCATTACTAATTTTGGCTTGCTGAATACGAATATAACAATGAAAATTTGAAATTGGCTCCCATTCCTAAGATAGTTGTAACCTAATGTTTTTGATATGAAACAATGCATCAACAAACGCGTGTACCTGTTTACTCCATGTTATGGAGACGCTTGGGTTGTTGTGTATGCATTTTCTCACAGTTACAATTGAAAATTGTCCAACAGTAGTCTGCCAATATTGTAGTGGACCAGTTTCCCTGGTATCTTTTCTCTATTTTCTTAGTGTCCTGATTAAAACCCTCACCGTGCTCATCGCTAACCTGGTCACAGTTTTCAGGAAAGAAGTCCAAATGACACTGCAGGATATGAATTTTTATAGATATGGTGCAACCAAGTTTCTTGTATGCAGACAACATATCAATCACTAATTTCTTATAATCCTTTGATTTCACATTTCCTAAAAAATTCGTTGACACAAGGCGAAAAGCATTCCAAGCTTCCTTTTCTCTTCTTGGAACACGCTATCTAAATTTGCATCCTTAAAGAGCTTACAGATCTGTGGACCCATGAAAATCCCCCCTTTCAGTTTAGCTTCTTTGACTGCAGGAAATTTCATAAAGTACTCGCATAAAGTACTTTAAGGCTGATCCATTCTTGTCCATAGCTTTCACAAAATTTTTCATTAAGTCAAGTTTTACATGCAAGGGTGGCAGTAGGATTTTTTTTGCCTCTACTAATGGTGGATTTTGTACATTCTTCTCTCCAATATATATATATTTTTAGTAGGTAACTGTTTTTTACATAGTGCAAAGTTTTGTCTCTACTATCTCACTCACATAAAAAGTAGCTCTACTTCGTAGGTCATAATTGAAGACCCATGAGAAGAGCTACCATTTGCAAATCACAACAAATATACCAATTGTACTTGTTGTATTGAAAGCAGTTCAACACATGTTTCAAATTTTCGTAGGTTTCTTTTATAGAGACAGAGTGTCCGACTGAAATGGATGGAAGCAGGTTTCCATTATGCAGCAATACTGCCTTGAGACTTGTTTTAGATGAATCTATGAATAGACGACATTGTGAAGGGTCATGTTCTATTTTGAGAGCAGTCATTAAGCCATTGACTTTGGAACAGAAAACATGGTTTATAAAATAAGGCAGAAATAAGCCTTTATAAAATAAGGCCTTTATAAAATAAGGCAGAAATTGCTCATGACGACTGTGAAATGAAGTCCCTCGGGCATCTTCCTGGAGTAAATTCCATTCTCGAAATCTCGATGCAAGTAATTTTGCCTTAGTCTTGGACAGCTCTAGATCTCTAACAAGGTTATTCAGTTCTTGAAGCAGAATGTGTGGTGTAGGTATAGCATCATTTTTATATTTATCACTAGATGTAGGACACTGTTGATCTTCATTAGATGTAGAACACTGTTGATCATCACATGAAATTGATTCTTGAACTTCTTCTGGATCAATGAAAAATTCATTTGGAGTTTCCGGAATGGATAACCCTTCACCATGGGGAATGGGTCGCATAGCAGATGATATATTCGTGCACTGCACCGTCGACTTTTGTTTTCCTTGTGATTTCTCCACGAAGAGGTTGGACCATGCAGAAGTAGCAGCCATTTACGTTATTACTTTGTTCCCTCCAAATCATAGGAATGGCAAATAGCTTTGCCATTTTCTTTTTGCCTCGAAGCCACATGTAAAGTTTCCTTCAACATGAATTACAGTATACACATGTGTGGGGCCCAGGGCTTGTCCTGATATACAATGTTGCATTCGAAATAAAGATGTTATGCCTTTTTCACTAAAGGAGTGATGGAGCATTTTTGGGCTTCAAATGTCACTTCTCCACATACATAGCAGAAGTTATTAGCAGAATTAATGCACTTACGAGGCATCACAAGTCTAAAAAATATAATGTGTTTAACTAAACGCAAAGTCACTGTAATCACTTCTTTCTCATACAAAACGCCGCGTACAACTAATAGCTATCAAATTTTTATTTTTGGAGTCAAGGCAGGAGACAATGCCGACAGCCAGACTGTCGTCGTTTCCTGCAGACTAATTGGTGCGATAGGTTTTACTCAATAGCAGCTATAAAGCTCTTATGTCTTGGAAACCACGTTTCAAAATCTTACTTTTTCAGATATTTCATGTAAATGTAATATATGTTAATATTAACACATTTCAAATATATCCAATGTATGAGACATATATTTTAATACATTTCTCTTTATAAACGTTGCTATATAATTTACAAATTATTATAATTTGTAAGTTTCATAAATTTACATATACCCATATTTCATTTTTCACATGTATTTCAAGGAAAGTGAGGGAATCGACTACCTCCGTATCTCCTAAACAAGAGCCACTTGCCAATTTTTACCACCATTTCTGTGTGTTCAGCGCCCCAAAATTAGTAAAAAATGACTTTTTTTCATATTTGAGAAAATTTGTGTGTTCCACAGTGTTTTTAAATCCTATGTAATAACCACCGGAACATTCTGCTATTTGAATATATATTCATTTAACTCTATCGTAATTCAATTTGCAAATATCCTGGTTCAAAATGTTAGTTTTGCATTATGTCTATTTTTTATCTCCATAGAACTGTAACTGTCCACGTACCTAACTATTCCAGAAAGTGCTATATCTTAGCTTTTCCAGTAAATTTTATTTTTCATTATTTATATTTCTTCTTTTCCTGTACCTTATATTTGTGCGTACTCAATTATGCAATTTCAATTGATTCAATTTTGATTCTTTGTGAAATATAATATACAAATATAGATCGAGTTTGACTGTGTATATATGCCCAACATACTTGTGCTATATTTGATACCTCTAATGAAGCGCGTTTAACTGCGTATGAATTTCCGATATGTCTATGCTATATTTAATGCCTCCGCTGAAGCGTGTTTGACTGTACATATATTTCTGAAACGCTTGTGCTATATTTGATGCATCCAATGAAGTTCGTTTGACTTATAAAATCGTCTAGATTATTATCTGTACTTTTACCTAAGTAATTGTGCAAATAAAACCTTCTAAAATCCTTATAATATTTTTAATCATGTACTTGTAGCCAATTTATATTAGTTATGTTATTTATTGATATCTTATTGAACTTTATAACAACTTGTCCTTCTTTTTATCTACATATATTTAAGTATTTAACCATCGACCAAATTCGATTTATTCCAATGCAAAATATTTTGACCTGATTCTGAATGAACATAGGATTGCAGAACATTCGTTGGCAATGACAAAGCCAAGGACTAGAAAAAGGCCCTTCAGACCATTGTTATTCTAAAAATGACAACACAGAAAAGTTGCTGTTTTTATTATTTGTTTTTTGCATATATACCACTACTGGACTACCTTTGACTGGAACACAATATTCTATTCGTAGATGAACAATAAAAAATTGCACATATTTCCTGTAGTTTTTATAAAATCCTCAAAACTGTGTCCATACAGTTTGCTTCAGCCCCCTGTACATCTCCATTCTTTAAGTGCAGAATATTGCGGTGTTTCTTACAATCTGTTTCATTTTTGGACAGCATAATGAATCAATTTATAACTAAATTTGGTATTAAAACATAAAATGTGACTTAGTAGAGTAATTGCAATTTTCTTAGAATAAACAATATTATAGGTGTGAGAAAAAGTGATGCTAAGTTTCAGAAATATATAAAGTAATTTCTACAGATGATGTGTAAGTATTTATGCCATTTTTGAATTCATGATATAAATTATATAATATCCAATGGTTTCCTTCGATAACAAAACTATCACAGATTGGTGAACTTTATGTCAGATTAGTTAAGATTATAGACCATTAGAGAACATAAATGTCTTATAAAACAAGAGCTGTTAAATGCATATTTTGCCCTAATGAAAACACTGAACTTTATATGTACAGTGGCATATATTTTATAGACAACGGAGTTAATTTAAATCAAGAAAAAAGTAATTATAATGGGCATTTTACTTTATTTAGAGATATTAAACATAAACTAAATAATAAACTGTTTAGTGCAAAAACAATGTTTTGTAAAAATAGACTTGTTTCTGTGAACATAGCAATGAAGCTGCAGTATTCTATTTAGAAATGTCTTCCTAAATTATTATAATTTTCCGAAGTACAACAACATTTTTTATGTCCAAAAGTAAAAATACGATAACATTCAAACAAACCTAACGCAAATTAAAATTTTCAATATTAAAACATACTCCGATTTGATATTATTCTGGATTAATTAGTAAAAGAATGAACCTCAAAGTTGAAGCGACTGCATAAAAATTCTATCGAATTTCCATGTCACTAGTTACGGTGTACGCAGCTAGTGACTAATGGAAAATAATTCATCCTTTTAAAAATTAATCAGACACTCAGAATCCGATTAATCCACCGGAATTCGTTTAATTACGTACATTAAGAATGTTCAAATGGGACAGATGATACAGAAGAAACATAAGAAAGCTTGCATATTATTACGATAGTAACAGAAAGTTTTGTTAGAACATAAATTTCAAATTCACAAGTAATTGGTTGTATTATGATTAAAATGCATTTTTAAAATAATCTCTAAAACCATGCAAGTTCTATTCAGAATTTGCACCACAGATAAGCAACCCATAAAAACCATTTAAATGTGTCATTATTAATTAAAATCATTCCCGCTTTTAAAATCAACTGCATTCAATAGCAACCTTAATCATTCAATATTAACCATGATCATTCAATATAAACGATATTCATTTAATATCAACCATATTTATAACTAACCACATTTCTTGAAATTGCATTCAAATGTGAATGCATCCAAAAGCCTATGTCATAAAGATAGATCATCTTTTACTTTCCACCAAAGATTATAACGGCTTACCACCGGAATCCACATTGAACGAAGCATAATCATTATTAAATTTTGATAACATAAAAACTGAAAGTACATTTTGTACAGATAGTCATAATTTCGGGATTACAGTATTTTTTGAAATTATGAAGAGCTAATAGTGTTTCATAAAAATAAAATATGTGATAACAAAAATGGTGCGAATTCACAGTGTGATGTCATAAAGGCGTGAATTCAAAGCAGGAACTGAAATGCACGAATAATGGGCTTGCTTCTGAGATTTGCCATTATATACTACACTGTGTGCGAACATACAAACCAGAAGCTATACCTGGCTGACGGCATAAATTGACATTATAAAGCGGTGAAATTTATAGCTCCTTGACGAATATTTGCAACTGACAGCCAAACGGGGACAGCATCACTACGCAGGACCCCCCCAAAGGGGGGGGGGAGGTTATTTGGTACTACTGTATTGTGGCCCGGCGACTGTTAGGGGCCCGTTAACATTGCTGATGATAAAATATTTATACATTTGTGTATGAATATATATATTTCTTTCAAAAATTAATTGAAGGTTTTGAAATTTAAGAATTATGTGTAATTATAAAATTACAAATATAAATTAGATATAAAGCCTAAACACAACCTGTAAATTTAAATGAAAGAAAAGTACAAAACATTTTGTAAATATCAGATAAGTTGCGTTTGTTTTGATTCTGTGTCTCACTTCTGAAATAGTCAAAAAACCTCCAAGAAGGGCCCCTTAGTTCAATGCAAGCCGTCTGGGTACAGATAGCTTCAGTGTCATTGTGTTTAACAGCAGAATCTGTCTATTATTTGTTGTTAAGAAAGGCGAAGTCAACAAGGGAATAAAAACCGATCAGGGAGAAATTTTCTAGCATTACCCCTAAACAGATACGTTTATAACCCTAGTAGGTAAGTTTACTTTTGATCATACATCCATGTTTACAACTTATATCAATCACGTCCAGCTAACTACTGAGACGACCCGTTTACAGATTTCTTTTGTGAAATTATCAGTTTGGGAAGGGGGCGATCTCATATTCCTGCTCTTCGAGGTCCTAAACTAATTAACGCGACAGTGTATCCATGGTGTCTCACTGACTGCAGGGCTGTAGAAAGAAAAATTCTGGTTTGTTCCTCCTGACATGAACTTGCTTCCCACGTTCATTTCAGTGATAGCACATATTGCTTTAAAGGAAGCACACAAAGCAAGTTTAATTTAATTTCTCATGCAATTATATGGTAATCTCATACGTGTTATCAGTGCAAGTTGCCAGTGCATCTCTCAACACGTGACAAAATCTTATAAAAAAATTACACGCTGAAACAAATTCCAATGCTATCATCTAAGATTTAAGGTATATTCAAAATATTTTTCTTATATTTTTCAAATATTATTTTCAGACATATAAATCTTGAAACAAAGTTAATCTTAGAATGAATTAAAATTTAAAAATCAGAGTTTGATGATCATTTAAACTCAAATGTATTGTAATTGCGTTGTTTCAGTATGTAGATGCACAGAATTTAAGCAAAAATAAAGTGGTTTTAGGACGGATACAAGACCAAATATAAATTAAAAAGAACTTTAAAAATCACGATTTTGACACAAGATGGATGCCATATTTTATTTTGAAGTGGTTCAGGGGATCTCTTCATATAATATGGGTGTCATTATTATTTTAATTATTATTTAAAAATCTACCAAATATATTTTGCTGAATTTTTTTTATATATTTTATGGGATAAATTTTATATTTCCTAAAACTTTCGAAGCAATTTTTGAATTTTAAATTCGCTTAAAAGTGTTTGAAAAATTAGGTCCCATAGGGTTCAACGTATTTCATTTTCTCAACCCGGGTTCAGTACAAAACTAATTGTGTGTTATTATTCATTTATATATTCCCATAGGTCCCACAGACCGTCTGAACAACATACTAAAATTCCATTTTGATAAAGTCATTTTTACGACCGTTATCGTGCGAACGGACAGACAGGCAGAATGAACAAAGTCATAAACACTTTTCAACTATGTTGTAAAGTGTTAAAGAAGGTACCCCTCTCCCTTGTTTGTAACTACGGCCCGCTGCTCGACATAGTACCCGGACCCAAAATTTAATGTGGGAGGCCTATCACTACGGAATAACTCCACGCCATGGTATACAATGTATTCACGACAAACCACGGTTTCAAGGCGGATGATAGCCTTTGCCCTACAGCCTAATTGGAGGAGTAAAGTAAACCCATCTAAGGAGTTTATGGGTTGATGAGAGATGATTATTTAAAGCGTGAGAGTAGATTGTAATGACGGGATGATAATTATACGCAATAACGGAATGTGCAAGAGTTTGAATTTAATAAATATTGTAAATTCAAGGATTGTGAAAGCATCGGCACTAATATTGATATATGGAATAGTCCCGCTATTTTATGCACCAATGTATGTAGCTTATACTGTATGGGGTACCAAATTCACATATATGTTTTATTGAGGTCTTTAAGGCAAGTTTAAATTATTAAGAAACTTAGAATTATTGTCTGGCATTTTGTACTTAATTACCCTAATATTACTTAGTGTGTGCAGTGTATTCTAAAGTGGAAATAATAAATATATTAAAGTTAATTAAGCATGTTGACATCCCGCTTAATTAAATTCCTTTACAGTGGGTTATGCAATTATTGAGCACTCCTTGCAGCAGCAGCAGAAATTGGACTGCTTAAGTACAATTTACAAACGCAATGATGATGCATATATTTCGGCATTTATTTTAAATTAATCACTTACTAATAAATATCAATTATTAATGCAATTTGCATTACAAAATAATTTTCACTCTACATAACATTAATTTGTGTAGAGTTCAATGTAGCTGAGAAAAACGCAGTACATAGATATGTAAATGCATATATTTTTATAGAATAGACATATTTGTATATTTTATTAAATTTATTTTTACATATTAACTTCTAAATAGTTAGAATCTTTAACTTTCTTAAAAGTTTACTTGAAAACATGGAATAATAATACTTATACATAGATTAGAATAAAATACAGTGTTATTTGTAAACAAGAGTGTTATACAGTAGAAAATAATGTCTGAAGAATGATGTAATTGAATACAGAATTCTATTAATACATACATGCCTTGTTAAATTTTACTTTACTGCAAAATATGCAGAAACTTTTGAATAATAAATCAAGTCACTTTCAAACTCTGTGAATATACGAAAAATCTTGAAAGGCATAATGTTACACTTTCTTTGGCGTCAGGATCAAAGACCAAATAGTGTATGTAGATTTGAAAAAAGGATCATTCATGCGAATCCATGAAGATAATCAGATCTTTTCAAAGGTGACAGTAACTAAAGACATTTGACAGTGATTTATTTTATGTCACACTGGGTGTGCATTAATCAAATGATTTTATGCTATGTACACCATGGCATTTTCATGCATCATAGGTATAATTATATACTAATTCATATTCTGAAAAATAGGTAGTAGTGCTATGAACATGTAAAATGGCTTCCATGGAAGCTCGTTTGAGAACCAAATGGGAAAAACGCATTTACCGGCAGCAATTCCTACTATGGGTTCCCATATCGGGACTGTTGGTACAGGGTTGTCAGATTTAGTGGTTTATCGGCAATTTGGTAACTTTTAACTGAATTTCTAATTTTCGAGAGAACCTTCTTAAAATAACGAACATTCTACAATATACTATCCCCTTCTGGACGTATCTGAGAGTATATAAAAGGTGTCATCTCATAGTTGGACCAGTTGACGTGATACAATCAACATTGCATTATGGGACACCTCAATGTTTTGGGAATAGTATCGGATGTTTTGTGAAATTAGTGGTGCATTTAATTCCTGGTTAAATTTACATGACGGTTGTTTAGTGAGCTTGAGAGATAGTTATCAAACTATTTGCTATATATTGTTCCTGTTTATATTATGCTTGCAAATATAAGTGATTTTTTTCCAGAAATTCACTTCAAATACTCGTTTTTGTATGCTGAGAGTACATCTAGGATTCCAGAGAATACTTCTTAACAATATATTCGCTAATATTAGTCGCATGTACAGGTGGGTATTCACTGGAATTACCAAAATTCAAACATATAAGCTGATGGTTCCGATGTATGCTACTGTATTTTCATAAGCCAGAGATAGAGTGATCAAAGTATATCAAATTTAAAAATTGCATAATATACTGAGAAATTGAAAAAAGTAGACATATTTTCAGTTAGGTGGAAATAATATACCCTAAAAATGTGTTCGAAATATCGTCTGAATACGTCACACAATAATTACATACTTCGTTTTTAACACTTTACAACAAAGTTGAAAAGTGTTTATGGCTTTGTTCATTCTGTCTGTCTGTCTGTCTACGATAACTGCCTTAAAAATGCACGATAACTACCTTAAAAATGAATTAATCAAAATGATATTTTAGTATGTTGTTCAGACGGTCTGTAGGATCTATGGGAACATAAATGAATAATATCACCCAATTAGTTTTGGATTGAACCCGGGTTAAAAAAATAAAATACATTGAATCCTATAGGACTTAATTTTTCAAACATTTTTTAAGCGGATTTAAAATTCACAAATTGCTTAGTAGTTCTTTAAATAAAAATTAATTAATTAAAAATTAATAATTCAGTATTTCTTTAAATAAAAATTAAAATAAAAATTACACCTCTTATATGAAGCGATCACGTAACCATGATATGAAAGGATCACATGACCCACTTCAAAATGAAATATGGCATCCATCTTGTCTCAAAATCGTGATTTTTAAAGCTCCTTTTAATTCATATTGAGTGTTGTATACGGCCTAAAACCGCTTTATTTTTGATTAAATTCTGTGCATCTGCATACTGAAACAACGCAATTACAATATATTTGAGTTTAAATGATCATCCAAATCTGATTATTTCTACAACGAAGCCTATTTTTCACTTATGTAAAATGTAAACAGCAAAATATGTAGAATTAGTTGTATTAGAAATGCTGTATTTCTTTAACACAAAATTATTTAGCTCATGGAGTCTGCATGCTGATATGAATGAAATATTCATTGATTTTACAAAGAGAAGGACGATTTTTTCGATGAAGTTTTAAGCATAGAGTTTAATTACTTGTAGCTCCATGGTCTTAAGTTTTTAAATAAAATAAATTATTTTGGTACTGTGATGAATTAAATGAATGGGGAAATGTTATGAATGAAATGCTGCTTTTATAGAGAAAGCCAGGCGTGTTATATTTCCTATGACGTCATTTGAAATGAATGTCAGTTGTTTTCGATGAAATTTTCAAATATATGAAATTAATGTAGTATAATGATAATTTTAAAAATATTACTGAGGAATGTATCGCATTTTAGAGGTGTTTAAACCAGGCACATTTTATTTCAATGCCTTCATTTGAATGAAGTTCATTTTATTCGATGAAGGTCTAAGTTTTCAAATATAATAAATTAAAGCAGTATTGTGATAAGTTTTAAAATATTACCGAGGAATGTATTGCATTTTAGAGATGTTTAAATAAAATTGCATTGAAGTTGGAAAGTGTTTCATAATCAATGCTTTAAGCATGATTTATCTTTCTTGATTAAGCATGATTTTATCGATGACGTTTTAAGCATAGAGTTTAATTACCTGTAGCTCCATGGTCTTAAGTTTTTAAATAAAATAAATTATTTTAGTACTGTGATGAATGAAATGAATGGGAAAATGTTATGAATGAAATGCTGCTTTTATAGAGAGAGCCTGGCTTGTTATTTTTTCTATGACGTCATTTGAATGAATGTCAGTTGTTTTCGATGAAGTTTTCAAATATAATAAATTATTGTGGTATTATGATAATTTTAAAAATATTACTGAGGAATGTATCGCATTTTAGAAATGTTTAAACCAGGCACGTCTTATTTCAATGCCATCATTTAAATTGAAGCCATCAATGCCATCATTTGAATGAAGTCCATTTTATTCGATGAAGGTTTAAGTTTTCAAATATAATATATTAATGTAGTATTGTGATAAGTTTTAAAATATTACCGAGGAATGTATTGCATTTTAGAGGTGTTTAAATAAAATTGCATTGAAGTTGAAAAGTGTTTCATAATCAATTCTTTAAGCATGATTGATCTTTCTTGTTATAAATTGAATATGGAGTTTTCCCAATATGAAGTAATTTTTGCAATATTTCACTAGCCATTCTTATAAGGGTACCATGTCATGGAAGTGTGTTAGAAAACACACTTACAACAATGGGTAACTTACAAAACTATCTTACAACAATGGACATTTTTTAGTCCATTTTGGGCATGATTCCGAGTATCATCTTAAATTTGGTGAAATGTTTTATTTTCATTGTAAATACGTTTGTGTGAAGTGTGAAGAAAATCGGTTCGGCAGAAGTGGGCCCAAAATTGCCCCAAACAGACAAACAGAAAATACGGCCTACGTAAAAAGTATAAAAATAACGATTTGGTATTTTGCATCACCTTATTGCAGTTCCGAAGTCGCTTCACCCTCGCACAAGTCTTTACTGCGTATTTGCACGTTCAAACGCTTTATCTCTATCAGTTTTTAACAATATGTTATTGCATTCTCGAGATTTTGAGAGAGATGCGATTTAGTTACTCTCGGAGATTTATTCTTTTAATAAAATCAAAATTCAACTGGGTTGTAAAATTAAAATATATTATTAATGTAAATAACGCAACACTGCACCATTTGCAAACATGAAATGCATACAGTAAAACAGATCCCAAAAAGTACTTATAGAGATAATTTTTGTATAGCCACAAAAAATTAAACACATTATTTTTCACTTCAAAATCTAAAGACGTTGTTGCATAATTCATGACACTTTCAAAACTTTTGAATATAAGAAAAGGTATTCCACATAATATAAAACCCCTGACTTGTGGAGCTAAAGAGCAAATAATTATTGTTGATTTATAAAAGAGTGCCTCCTTTAAGTTGATAATGATCACCATACATTTTTAAACTGGCTTATAAAAGGCTTTTTTGACAGTGATTTATGTCTGTCAAAGTCGGCGAATGTTACTCAAATGTGGCAATCCTATGATTATCCGTATATATTGATGTGTTAGTCACAATATGATGCATATACAGATTGGTATACTTTATGATATGATTCAATTTATAGTAAAAATGTTAATAAAAGATGTAGAGTAAATAAAATGATTTTAAATAATTAAAATGGAGTGATAAATTAGTCTTCAAAAACGCTCCTTAAAGAACTGCGTTGTAAAAACCATTCAAGTTTCTTCCGGTGAGAGATACCTATTTACCGCTACTGTAAAGTAATTTCAAATAATCATTAAATATTCTTTAGTAATATTTAAATGCATTATTATTTAATTATTTCCAGATTTACCCCGTTATCACAAACACGTGCTTGTTATTAATTATATTAGTAATATTTTCTATTTTCAAACGATGCTAGACCAGCGAGAGGGGGACTAGAGTAGTGTTTGACATTAGCAGGCAGAAAACAATTTTTAATATTCTCGACATACGTTATTTGATCAAATGTATTCGGATACTTTGGATGTTAGAATGTTTTTCGAATTTCTAAACAAATACTTGGCGAAGTGTTATGTAACATTTTCGATGTGAAGAACATGCTTGAATGCACACTTTCCGTTAAGTTTCGGTGACTTGTGCATTTAGGGGACCACCAAGGTTTTGAAAAAGTGGAAACACATATTTGATCACCCTCTATCATAAAATACTGGAAATTATTTGTAACTTTCACAAAGTAGTTAACTAGGTTTGTTCAATGTATATAAGCATTTTTGTAAAACAAAAACGTATATTCTTGCAGATATAAACGTTTCTTCAAAAAAGAACCGCATTTTGTTACATGCTCTTTGCTTACAATATCCATAGGTTTCAATCAAATTTCACGAAACTTACAGAACATTTGTCAAGGGTGGAAATTAAAGCATTGAATATACTATGAGATATAAGCATTTGAAGAAACTAAGTTTTTACTGAACAGACGCAAAACATAGCAATAGTTTTCTTTTATGATTTTGTAGTGAATTCTGTAGGGCAACTTCTATAAAATAATCCACTGGAATATCGTGAAAATTCAAAAAGATATCTACGATACAGTGATCAATTTTTCTCTGACTCTCTGAAAATACCTGGATGATAAGGGGGTTTCCACAAATTGGTATTTTAAATCATAAATCATAGGATAGTTAAACTGGAGTAAATACAATTAACTAATATACTAAATACATATACACGATCTGATCAAAACCTTCCGGACACCTGTATGCTTTGATTCTTCTTAAAAAAAGTAACAGATTAGTATGAAGTGGGGCCACCTTTTGCTGCAATGACGGTTGCCACTCTATCAGGGAGAATATTCACTAGCTTCTGGAATGTTGCAGCAGGAATTGCACGCAATTCTTTTAAAAGAATACTAGTCAGCTCTGCTGCCCATGTGGGGCGTTTTGGCCTAGCTCGCAGTCGACATTCCAATTCGCCCTATAGGTGTTCTATGGATTTGATGTTCGAGCTCTAAACCGACCAGTCCAATTCCTCAACATCCATGTCAGCAAACGAGCTCTGCACAGCCCGTGCTTTGTGGACAGGAGAACGATCTTATTGAAACAAGAATGGACCCATTCCAAGCTGTTGCCACAATATAGGCATCATGGAATTTCCAAAATGTCGAGATACCCTTCCGTCTTCAGAGTTCCCTTCACAGGAATAAGAGGGCCAAGCCCGAACCAAGAGAAACAGCCCCAAACCATTATGCTTCTATCACCAAAATTAACTTGCGGCACAATACAGTCACGTTAAATGCTTTCACCCAGTATTCTCCACGCCCAGACTCTATTATTGGATTGCTAGAGAGTGTACCGTGATTCGTCGCTCCATAACACCTGGCGCCATCGCTGAAGATGCCATTTTTTGCTGATTTGAACCACAGTAAGCGAATCTGGGTATTGCTTGCGGCAATGCTTGGTCTATATGCAACCGCTCGCCCATGAAAACCAAGACTTCGCAGCTCCCAACGAACTGTCATTGTGCTGACGTTGCATGCAACGGCTTCCTGAAATTCCGAACAAACTATTTCTGTCGATAGCATGCAGCGTGATCAAATATATGTTTCCCCTTTTTCAATATATTGGTGGTCCCCTAAATGCGCAAGTCACCAAAATTTTACTGGAAAGTGTGCGTTCCAGCATGTTCATCACATCGTCAAAGTTACAGAACACTTTGCAAAGAATTTTTTTTTAGAAGTTCGTAAAACATTCTAACATCCAAAGAGTCCGGATACTTTTGATCATATAGTGTATGACCATATAGAAATGCGCACATTCCTTCGTACTGGATGGTACACTGGTTGGCACAGTAATTGCACAAAATCCGTGTTGGTAACTGCAGCGCTGTTTTTAAGCTGTCATTTTAAAAGTTTATACTATACCATATTGGTATTGAGTTTTAAGTGACTATGCCACTCGGATATTTTTACTATTCTCATCGTATAAAGTATTTTTTCCACTGCAACATGTTTTTTTATCTTTTTACTTGGGCAAACATTTTGAATTCGGCTGCGGGGGAACCCCTTCCTTCCAGACCCCTGAACCTGATTGGTGATGCTTGCTCTCTCATCAGTGCATGTGGTTTTCACGGTCTGTTTTCATTGAATATAGAATTGTCTTCGCTTTGTTGACGTTTCTTCGGGTTGGCTAGAAGAGAAGTTTGAGCCACTCCTAAAATTGCGTCAGTTATTGCTCATAAACTAATGTCTGATTTAATGTCACTTTAGGTACCGTATTGTCTGGAACATTTTTTATCACTCTCTCATATTACCACTTTACTTGTTTAAATTTATGATAGCTTTTAGGTTTCCCTGTCTCACATTTACACCACACAATATGTGTACTAATAATACTTGGTGTTATAATAGGTAAATGAAATCCCTTCATAATATTTAAAAAAAAATTGTATAAATTCAAATATAGCCACGGATAATAATAATATACAGTTTTATACAAAGTTCCATGGTTTTTATTAAAATCTAAACGAGTCAGAAGTGCGTTTTTGAAATTTAAATATTGTTCATGTAAATAAATTTACATTTATTTGTCAAAAAACACAATTATTTTATAAGTTTGGTGTTTTTATAATTATCAACATTTTCAATTGTGCAAATTTAATTGTTCAATATTATTTTAGATTTTTATTTCAGTATGATTTTTATTTTCAAAAATTGCATTAAAAGTGGTTGGCCAATATTGTAAAATTTAAATATTTATACTCGAGACTTACATATGTAACATCAAATCAGTCTATAAGAAGAAAGAAAAACAAAATTTGCATATATCAATATCCTAAATTTGCAAGTTATATTTATTCGAACTTGCAAGATTGGTTAAATCTGCAAGATTTTATTTCGCGTATCCCTTTGTTTTCCACTACAATGCGCTGTATCTGTTAATGTTATCCAAAAGTTTTACAGTGATTTGTTACTTTTACTGAATAAAAGCTTATTTTGATTTATATGTGTTTATATGTTTATAAACTACTTAATCGTTACAACAAACCTTGTTGGGTTTACGGGAGTTTGGACTTATGTTTTATCTTTAGCTTTTCTAACGACTTCGAAAATTTGTCAAATGATGCATGAATAAATATTAAAATTTGAATTTTATTTCTCCTGGTGGACATTCAAAAATGTAGAAGTTCATTTTATTTCTGAGTACACGTGTGACAAAATTTGACAAAAAGAAGTTGACAGAAATACATTTTATAAATCATTTATCATTTTATAATGCAAGTTTACAATAGATATTAAAATATTATTTATAATACATATTATTTACAGTCCATTTCATAAATCTTGAAATGCACCTCAATGTTTCATACAGTTCTGAGATAAATTATATTTTTTTTTCAGTTTCACTTCCATATCAAATATATCATTCTAAAAGCTGAATGCATAATCTGACAGTCAATATTGTTGTGTGAGTTATTGGAGTCTACTGTATGATTGTGGTGCCTTAAATATTCATGGAAGTTTGTAATGTGTTCGGAATCCACTGCAAAATGTCCATAAATGTGTAATGTTTCTAAGGATGTACTGTAAGCCGCCTATTTTGCTGCATCAGGGTAACGTGTTCATGGTAAAATGATTCACACTTCTCGCTCGATTAAAGGTAAATATTGGTATTCATAATGTCCGGCAGTTGGACAAAATAAAGAAATTACAATAGGTGACACATTTAATAATTTATTTGCTTTTATAAAAATATACGAATAAATAAAAATTCATATTTTGAGACATTTTTTTAAAATTTGGCCAATGTTCGAAAATGCGCATTAAAATTATTAAACCCATAAATTTTCTTAAGTTATAAATCCATATTTCTTTTTCACAATTTAAAGAAAATATATAGTACTAAGCAAGTAAACAATCATATAATATATTATGTAAAAGAGATTCAAAACAACATATTTATATCTCTTTTAAATTCCAAACTTACGCTTAGAAGATCTTACCAAATTATATTATACTTTCAAATATGTAAGAACTCTTGAATAATTCAATACTCTTTCATATCCTTAAACGCTCTGGAAGTATCTTGCTTGAATACAGATATGAAAAAGCTACGCTTATAAGATTATAATCTGTTTGACTTTGAACTAAAGAGCAAATACTTAATGTAGATTGAATGCACTGATGAAAATCTATCTTATCTCTGAGATGATAATACTAGTCTAGTCTGAGTTTTTCAAGCGGGTGGTGAAAATAAAGGTATTTGACATTGATTTATGTCTATTCAAACTGAGATCGCATAAATCAAAAGTGTTATTCTGACGTTTATCATTGTATTTTCATGGCCACATATATTTTCATGAATAGATACAATTTTAAGTTTTATAATAATACTTTTACAGTAACATATATCAATATCATAATAACCATTAACAACAGCTTTTTAATTTGGCCAATGTTCGAAAGTGCATATTACAATTATAAAATTCATAAAATTTCTGCAGTTGTTTCACCATTTAAAGAAAATATATAATACTATTCTAGTAAACAATCAGATAATATATTACGTAAAAGAGATTCAAAACAACATATTTATATCTCTTTTAAATTCCAAACTTACGCTTTGAAGATCTTACCAAATTATATTATACTTTCAAATATGTAAGAACTATTGAATAATTCAATACCCTTTCATATCCTTAAACGCTTTGGAAATATCTTGCTTGAATACAGATATGAAAAAGCTACGCTTATAAGATTACAATCTGTTTGACTTTGAACTAAAGAGCAAATACTTAATGTAGATTGAATGCACTGATGAAAATGCATCTTATCTCTGAGATGATAATACTAGTCTAGACTGAGTTTTTCAAGCGGGTGGTGAAAATAAAGGTATTTGACATTGATTTATGTCTATTCAAACTGAGATCGCATAAATCAAAAGTGTTATTCTGACGTTTAGCATTGTATTTTCATGGCCACATGTATTTTCATGAATAGATACAATTTTAAGTTTTATAATATTACTTTTACAGTAACATATATCAATATCATAATAACCATTAAATGTGCCTAGTATTTTCAAAATATATACATAAATATTTCTAGATAGATAATGTAAAACTGTTAAAATAACTAGGATAAACCAAACTCTATAAACAGAAATATCGTTCTTCTACTTCAGATAACATCCTTCACGGAAAGATTTTGACGTTGCATATTTTAGCGCTGTTCAGCATTATATAACTAATACATGATGCCCAGGCTGAAAAAAATATTATTTGCCATACTATTGTCAACCTTAAAGAAGACCGACACAATCAATTCTAATGACATAGTCAATTAATCCGGTATAAAATTTCACAATTATTTAATTCCGGGCATGCACAAGTTCTTATGTACAGAAAACCCTAGAATCGGAGTTCTCGAAGCTAGAATTATTTATTTACATCAAATAACAGCATCCATGGACAATTTCTGGCTTTTTAGCGTTCGTCTCAAAATAAACGATGCCATAAATGATAACAACAAATTTTGATATGTGCCACAATATTTTAATCCTCAATGGAGAAAGGGAAATTTAGTTCTCCCACATTATTGACATTAAATTTCATAAAGATTGAACTATAAAATCGACTTCGACAAAAAGAAGTTGGAAGTTGGAAGAGCATAAATTGGTCAATTCGAATAACCGAAGTTCAATCGGCAGTTGCAAGCAAATTTGACTTCAGAGGTGGGCTATTATAGAGCCTAACTCAACGAGAAATAGTTTCTGTCTTGTCCCAGGACCTCAGTGGTTAGAGCTTCAACAAGCCAGTTCAAAGATTCGGGGTTCAAGCCCCTTCAGCTGACATGACCTTCTGCTGACGGGAATTTCAGTCGGATGGCCCGAGTTCGATTCCCGCCTCGCCCAAAACTTCTTCCGCATTCACGCGAAGTACGATCACGTTAAACATGTGATCCTTCCGAGAGGTTGATGGTAGGGGAAGGAGGGTACGGTTCTTGTTAATGTCTCCTCCACTGGCTGTGGTCTAAATTGGGAACACTTCCCGATCGTCCAAACAGATACCGTATACCTCCTGGTAGATTGGACGGTCTATGTCAAGAAAAGAATCCCTTTCTGCGGGCGAGACAACCCAGTGGTTAGAGTAATTGTACTCAGTGGTTAGATAATTGTACTTGGAGGACAGCAATTTGGTTTCCTGCTCTATCCAAACTGTCTCCGAGTCCGTGTGGAGTACTTACACTTCAAATATGCGGGTCTGAGAGTCTTTCCGAGAGGTTGGCGGTAGGATAAGGAGGATATGATTCCTGTGCATGTCTCCCCCAACGGGTCCCGGTCTAAATTAGGTGACACTTTCCCAGTCGTCCAAACAGATTCCTTACACTTTCGGGTAGGTCCGATAGTCTGGGTCGAAGGAAATAAGAAAATACTCTTTACCTGGGACAGTAAGATTTACCATCTTTACAGATCTCAGGCCGACGGGACTGCAATCACAACTTACTGTACTGAAAATTATAACAATGAGTTTATACTTACAGAACTCGTATAAAATTGGCTACCCCAAAGGTATGATCTCTAAGTATATAAACTTAACCATAACAACTTCGTTTATATGAACTCAAGTTTTATTAAATTTAGTGCTAACTGCATTGTTTCAGGTATCATATAAGCATGGCTAAGACTCTGAACGGAATTAATGTGTACTATCAGAACTTGACTATAAGGCCATTACCAAATATAGTCCAAGACTGTTACTGCAAACAATAGTACCCATGGACTGGGTTCGCTTTTGTATCACTCATAATGGAATATGCAATACTTACAGCAATTAAAAAATTCATTGCTATCTGATAATATTTTGCGAAATTCTAAGAGCTCTAAAAATTGCAAAACCGGTCCATGCGCTCTGTTTTACGCAATAGCAGCACGATAATAGTTTTGAGAACGCTCACTTTCAGAGAATTCTGTGAGTTTGAAAATTTTGTTGCTAACAGTAAAATTATGTTCATTTGAACGAAATTACATTTATATATATGTTTCAATATTATGCATTATGTATCAAAATATATATTTTTTCAGTAATCAGTTGCAGTTTGGTAGGAATACACAGAAACATAAATCATTGTATCTTAGAGAGGCAATGGAAGAAAATTTATTATTTACGAAATCTAATATCTGGAGACCATAGAGAAGGAATGCCATTTGAGCACAAAAACCTTTGAAACGTTACATAAAAACGTAACCTTCCAAACTTGTAAAATTATTACAAAATATCTTTCAAGATATATTTTAAAGAGACAATGTAAGGAACTCTATTATTTATGTAAAAGAATATCTGAAGGCCATAAAGAAGAAATACAGAATTTAGAAATTGCAAAATACTTGATTAAGATCGTTCTCATTTGCATTGGGAGTACAATTCTAATTGAAAGTAACAGTTGAAATTGAGTCTAAGATAGTTACCAGAATTATTATGGAGCTATGGCATATATAATATTTTGTTTTAGGCGTGTACAAAACAACCAATGAAAAAATTATCAGCTTGACAACATAGGATTTAGGTTTCGTCATTCGTGATGTGACGATCAAGAGAAAATTTTGAGAGGAGTTCCCAAAACACACATCTTATTACAGTTAAAAATAATTTCTTAATTTGAAAGTTGCATTATCCAAGTGTAAGCACCTTGTGCAAAGATTTTAAATTGTGTTTCGCATACAGGATCCAGTGGCATCCAAGGGAATTTAGTAACGTCGTTGGTGTAAGATGACCGTCGCAGTTAACAAATTCGGCCCGTCTTGATAGCTGAAAACAAAATCACACGGTCTTAAATTCTATGTTGTCATATGCGCAAAGCCAGGTAAAAATAATTAGGTCAGTCATGTTCCTGGTGAAGCACCCCCTGGACTGTAGTAGAAAGGCAAAGCAATAATTACCATTTAAATACGAAAACAGCCTTTTGATTACCGCCCATACTGCAGGTGCATTGCAAGTAGTTGAATAACATCTATCAACTGTAGTTGAATGTGCGACAATAGTGATACATAGGATTTTAAAGTGCATAAAATGTTAAAAATAAACTTAGGTTTAAAACAGAAGGTAGATTCCTGTGAATCAGCATGACAAAAGCAAAGACAAACCTGTTCATTAACAATAGAGACAAAGTAGTTAACATCTGACTCGAACATAACCCTGTATCACATTCATTAACTGCCGGCTCAATACTTTGTTAATTAATATAATAACCAATAATACGTACAATGTTAAATATTGATTGTAAATTTAATAATAAGAATATAAGAATATATACAGTGCAAATAGTAATTTTAATAAAATTTTAATTAGAGCAAAAATGTATCGTCATTATTCAAAGTTAAATATTTTAATTATTAATTAAATACTAATAATTTTGCTTGCAGTTTAATAACCGTAGGAGAGTCACAAGTGGATTATCACGACAGCAAATAATTTTGCGACACAATGGAAACATCTATTTATTTTAGAAAATTTTATTCTGCGAAACATTCGACATTAAGTAGTAAAAATATAAAACTCATAAAATTTTCATATATATATATATATATATATATATATATATATATATATATATATATATATATATATATATATATATATATATATATATATATATATATATATATATATATATATATATATATATATCCCTCATACTTGTTTCAAATTGTTAAGTCTAAATTTTATCTTTGCATCAATCTATTTTTATATGCGTATTTGCAAAATCTGGTATTTCAAAATAATTCAATGTTCGGCTGGAAAAATAAAACAGAGTTTTCTAGATATGAGCGTACATTAAAATACATCAATTCTTAATAAACAAGCATACTATATACTGCAGCAGAACTTCCCAGAAATAGCTTCATTGAAATCAAAATTTCCATGTAGAGAGAAAATCTAACTAAAATATATTATACTTCCAAATATATAAAAGCTATTGAATAATTCAAAGCCTTTTCAAACCTTTGAGGATATGATAAAAAAGTTATGCGACTAAGATTACTCTTTGTTTGACTTGAGGGGAGATAAAGAGGAGAGAGGTAATGTAAGAGATAATGTTGATTTGAAATTGCATTATTTTTCTTTGAATGGATGATTCTAATCAGTTTTTGAATGAGGGTATTGAAATATAGATATTTGACAGTGATTTATGTTACTTCAAACTTCATTAATCAAATGCTTTAATCTGTCTGTCTGAATTATGGTAGTTTGATGTGTCAGAAGAGGAAAAAATATAGATATCGAAAAAAGA
This sequence comes from Amaurobius ferox, assembly GCA_951213105.1. NCBI lineage: Eukaryota > Metazoa > Arthropoda > Arachnida > Araneae > Amaurobiidae > Amaurobius > Amaurobius ferox. The sequence continues at coordinate 54,472,024 of OX578135.1, forward strand.
ACGAACTCAGAATAAAGTTATATAAGTAATTCAAATATCTTAATAAATGCTTATTGATATTTTGTGAATTAGTTTTGACATAATTTTACACTATCTAGACCATCAAATTCACCTTAAGGTTTAATGTACCTGATTGAACAGCTGATACATAATGATGACCTTTTATTCAGTAATGTGTATGATCTTTTATTATCCAGGCCGTCCAGCTTACGCAATAGCATAATGATGACTAACATTTTATGTGTAACGTAAAAGTTCTGTTGCACTATTCGCATCATTGAGAGTTATCAGCAAAAGTACTGAAAATCTGAAAACGCCCATGTTTCCATATGCCTCTAGTTACAAAATTCCCCCTGTTCGTACTACTAGCAGTTACATAAAGTTACTAGTAGATGCTTGGCTCACTTCCCGCCCCAACTGATAGATGTAGATTGATCCCTTCTTACTGAAGAGTTTCTTGCTTGAAACCTGTTGTAAATAGAGAATTACAGAATTGCAATCTGAGTACTAAAGAAACCCTCATCTACTGGACAATTGCTGGCCTGGTATATGGTTCACCAGATCAAGTCTCCTACGCTACTCAATGCACTGACTGATAACAAAACTAACTCCTCGAGCAGATCCGGTGGTCGAGAGGTCAGGGGCATGCGTTTCCGTGTGATCGCTGGATTGTCGGGTTGCGGGTTCGAATCCCGCCAGTGGGCATGGATGTTGTCATCTCGAAGCTAAGTCATGCTTCCACCCTTCGGGGGACATCTATAAAAGTAAAGCTACAAATCTCCTGCCCTTCGCCATGGGACACCCTGGGGGGGTCTTGTGAACGTGGTGCGTAGTCGCCCCTTTACCGCGGGGGAATTAGTACACACACTAACTCCTCCCGGCCGTCCAAATAGGTGCTCTTAGTCCCCTGGACGAGTCGGACGGTCTGGGTCTTCTACACACTAACTCCTCGAGGAATCAGTTACTTATAGTTAGCTAACATGGGAGAAATGAAACATTTTTTTAAATTCATATGAGCACTCAGACGAGTTGTAAGAACGTTTGGGACATTTCAATGTCAAGAGCTTTGATATCAACCTGGTATGCATAGTTTATGACAAAGTTTAACGGCAGCAACGGGATTAAAAGTCAAGAAACATATGTCTTTAATAATTAGTTACATACAGTAATGTTAATTGTACTGTTGAAGTAATTTTAATTCACTTTATAGTTATTCTTGCAGCCATTTGAACAATTAAATTTGTAATTTTATGTGCTTTCTCTCTAAATGAGAGACCGAGAGTAAAGTTTAGGCTTATCAATGAAAGTATGATTATGTTCGATAAGGTTAGAAAACCCATCTTAATTTAAGTTTTTGAAATTAGTCAATTTTTGAATTACAGTTAATATAAACTTACAATGATTGCTCGGGATCTATAAAATGCATTTCTCTCAAAAATTTTTTTTATCAATTTTCGTTACACACATACTCAGAAATAAGATGAAATTTTGCACTTTTCAATATCTGCCGGGAGAAATAAAACTATTTTATTATTTATAAATGCATTTTAGAACTACTTCATTACAAAAAAATCGTAGTGATGAGTGAAGTACATCTTCGAAACAATACTATCATACCATTACTAAACTCAAATTTCTTTCGATAGATAATCTCAACAATATATATATATATATACATTCAAATATGTAGAAGGTCCTGAACAATTCAAATCACTTTGAAAACCTTTGAATATATGAAACCGGTTACGTTTATCAAATTGCAATTTATTATACCATTACTGAATTCAAAACTTTCTTTAGACAGACAAGTTTAACTTGCTATAATATACACTCAAATATGTAGAAGCTATTAAACAGTTCAAAACATTTTCAAAACCTTTGATTATTTTAAACAGACTACATTTATTAAACTGCAATCTGCTTGACTCAGGGGAGATAAATAATAAATATATAACGTAGATTTAATAATACGTTAATTCACAGCTTAGATGATACTTGCCAGATTCTTTTAAAAGGTTGTAGACTTGAGTATAGGCATTTGGCATTAACTTATGTATGTTCAGACTGAGATCGCAAGCATCATATGCTTTAATCTGACATTATGCTAACAATTGAATATCTATAATTAATTTTGGAAATCTGTCTGTATGTATGTTTGTGGATTTGTCAGCATCACGAGAGAGCGAATGCACTGAATTTCATAAAATTTGTGGGTATCACTGCAATAACCTTACTTAAAATTCAGTCAAATTTTCGAGTTTCTATAACCATGGGTTGTCGATATATTAATAAGAAACTCACAAATAACCCTTTCGTATATCGTCCGTTATGCAGACGATTTTTTCCATATTATGCAAATTTATGTGAAGAAAAAGTATTATGTTGCTTTGTAACGGAATTGTAACGAGTCCATATGTTTAACAACACATAATTTTTATTAAATACTAGCAGCATACCCGTTCTTCGTATGGAGTATATAATATAAAGAAACTCATAATTCGCATTCATGTGCAAATTATGTTAAAATATTAAATTATTGCTCCTAAACAGAAGTTTAAGAATATCTGTTCTCACTATGCAAAATTATCTTCATGGGCATATCTGAAGAATAAAACATCCTGGCACCTTTGTAAGCAAATTTACAAAAAAAAGGAATTGGATCAATATATGCAACCCCGTACTACTTATAATGTCGCAGATTAGAAAATATGCCAGTGTTAGTAGAAGATTACCCGTATATGAGTCAGAAAATCCTTTGCCAAAATAAAAGAGATGACGTAATAAATTAAAAATATCATTAATCCCCGTACTCTTTATACCAGAAGGTCATAATTGATTCCAATATATGCCAATATATATCAAAACATATATCAATATACCTGTATTTCTTATATTCTCGTAAATTAGAAGATATACCCGTGTATTTGTAGAAAATTACTCGTACAACGTATAATATAAGAGTTTAAACAATTTTTGTCATAATAAAACAATTGCTTAATAATTTAAAAATATCAATAATCCCTGAATCAATAATCCCCGTAAATATCAATAATAATAACGTTTAAACCTGAAGACCGTAATTGATATTATCTAGTCAAAAATGCCATAAGAAAAATGAAATCGCTCTTTTCTAAAATATATTTTTATATCCATTTATTTATTATTCAAATCGAAAAAATAATAATTAAAATTAACAGACATATTTAATTTAATTGCGTTTCCGAGCAACATGATATAAGATGGAATCTTCCTCATAAATTGCGAAATTAAAAAAACATTTTTATTTCTTTATACTTTTTATTGTTCAGTAAAAGCTTGTGAACAATAAACCATGCAGATAGATTCCCCATTTAAATCATGTTTCAAACAATTCATGTTTTCAGAAAGTGACTAATTAGCGCAAAAATCCCCCCATCAAACTCAGAGATAAGGTTTTAATTCAATTTCAAACGATTTTCAAGCTTTTCGTTTGGATAAACCACGGAGTTAGAGAGGGACTCCTGGAAAAAGTTTCGTTTTTCATTAATATCTCGATAACCCCTGGTCTTAGATACTCGAAACTTGGGCTAAATTTATGGTTGACTATTTCAAGGCTATCCACAAAATTTTATTAAATTCGGTTTAGCAGTTCTTAAGCGATGATGAGACAAACGAAAATTTCGTTTTTTTTACTAATATCTCGTTAACCACTGATTGTAAAAACTCCAGACATAGACTAAATTTAAGTAGGACTATTTTCAGGTTACTCACAAAATTTCATCAAATTCGGTTCAGCAGTTCTGCCGTAACGACGGGACAGACAGACAGATTTTCAATTTTATTTATATAGATTTTCTGATTTAATAAAACTACATTTTATCAGAATTGAATTTTCGAATACATTATATCAATTATGGCTTTTGGATTTAAATATTATAAGATAATTTGACATTTTTAATTTCTTATTTTATCAGCTTTATTTGGTCAATGATTTAAGACTAACTCATATATTATGTTTAGCCAATTGTTGAAACTGGATGAAAATGGTACGGGTATATCTTACGGGTGTAACATTTGAGCGTTTTCATTTTGGCATATATTGACCTAATTTCATATTTTTTTGCAAATTTGTTTAAAAACGGTACCAGTGTGTTTTATTCTTCAGGTCTGCCTGTGAAGATAATTTTGTGTAACAAAAATATAATATATCATTCATTTTAAAAATGAGTGAATTAAATATTCTGATAGAATTGTTTGAATAACAATATCATTAAGAATAATACAGGAATTAGCACATAATTGTGAATTTTAAGTTTCTTTATATTATATATACCGTACGAAGAATGTTTATACTGCTAGTGGGTAATAAGGTTGAAAATAAAGCTTTTATCCCATTGGAACGGTTAAACTCTTAGTCCAATGGCAAAAATAAAACTTATTAGATTCAGTAAAAAAACTAAAAAAAAATCTAACATTTAAAATTACGTTACCGAAAACTACAACCAGTAGTTTAAAATTGTTAGTTGTTATGTGTAAGACTTATAAACATTATTTGAATATACCAAAAAATCCTATTTACAGAACTCGCCGTTTCCAAAGTTAAAGTTCCAGTTTAGGATTTGAAACAACATCCTCAGATCGATCCATTGAAGCTGTTATTTGTAATGGGATCGTGATTTTAACCGAAAGGTAGCCTTTAAACTGAATTTCAAGTTGTTCTCACCAAGTGTTGTAAAATTGTATCAGGTATCAAGCTTCGTGTAAGAGATGGTGAATATGATTCTTAAATTGCGTTTCATATATATACCAGAAATATTTTCAAAATCACGAAATATTTTTTTTTCTCACACAATAGCATATAGTACAGAAAAAGCATCGTTTTCACAATTTTCGATTTCGCGATATTGATGTCAATATATGTTTTAGGACATCCTAAACACGTTTTGACCAAGATTATTTAATATAAGTTTCGGCTGCCAGCCGCGCAACCAATCAAAAAGTTGTCAGTTTGGTGTCCATGAGCTTAATATTTCGTCATTCCCCATGGACCAGAGAGGAGGACGTTGCTGAAACACAGCATATTTTCGCATTATTACAATTACTAATTGTTTGTTATTTTGAAGTGAAAATATCCAGACGCAAACATTTTGTGCAGACATTTTAAATTGGCGCAATTTCGACTGTGACGTCCGCAGTTATTTAGTGGCGTCGGTGGGCAAAATGACAGTTAACAATTTCTGTCCCTTCTGAGAACCCAAGAACGCCATGACCTTATATACACCGAGTCAGGTAAAAAGGAAATTAAGTCAGTGATATCTTGGACGAGCACCTCCAGTTTTGATTATTTTTTATAGTGATATCTGTCTGCCTGTAGTCAATTTCTTGTGCACACGATATCTGCACCAAAAATTAATGGATTTCCCGAAATTTTATATTAGGCTTTATTAACAACAAATCTAGATTAAGATACAATTTTTGAAATTCGCTCGAAGACATATAACTTTTGCATTCATTAAACATGGCACCAGAGAATACAATTTGAAATTATTATACTAAGAAGGTTATGGCTCAGTGATTATGAAACTTAACAGATTCAAACATAGTAGTGAAATATAGCCATGATACAATTTTTGTGTTCGTGACATCATCATGTAAATTTCCATCCACCTCTTCGGGGTGGTTGAAAAGTTACCCCCAAGGGGGAACGTTGACAAACTTGACATCAATCGGAAAATTAATCAAGCCTTTTAAAATGAATGGTAATATGCAATAATTGTGATTATTTGCTACAGCAATACATATTTTTCCAAATACTTTTCTTGCAAAATTTTGCAAAAAAAAAAAAATAATAATAATAAATCTTCAACGTTTCAAACATGGATTGTTGTATGAGAGAATCGAGTTGAGCCACATGCAAGTTATTTTTTTTCTTTTGAATCAAAAATGAGCAACTATGAGCGATAAAAAGTGATAAAACTTGTCCCTTAATGTTACTTGTTGCAAAATAACTGTATTAAGTTGTATACAACATCTTTCATTGGTGTACGGTATTTATGGTGATTTTAAGGAAACTTTCTTAATTTAAGACGCTTTTACTTTGCGAAACATTCAACAATGCGCTGTAAAAATACAAAGATGTAAAACTTCAAGAAACACCAGAATATTTGATCATTTTTTTTTCATCACAATTATTTGTATTCTTTTAAAAAAAAACACTTGCTTGTAAATCTATGGGATTTCTAATTCAATGTCCGCTTGGAAATTTAAACATTATTTTTCTTATTTCTGTATACATTAACATTTTCAATACACAGTCGAGAACGGTGCAATAGACCTTCAAAATATTTTTATTGAATTTAGAATTTCTGTATACACAGAAAATCTAACTAAATCATATTGTGCTTCCAAATATGTAGAAGCTATTGAATAATTCAATACATTTTTTTTAAAACGGTTGAAAACATGGGGAAAAAATACTTGCTCAAGATTACACTTTAACTTGGGGAACTAAAGTGCAAAGAATTAATGTATATTTGAGAATCTATTCAGTTTCTTTAAGTTGATAATGCTAATCAGAGCTTTTCAAAGTGGGCGTGCAATAGAGGTATTTGACAGTGATTTATGTTCCTCCAAACTAAGTGCGCATTAATCAAATGTGTTAATCTGTCTGCATCACAGTTGTTTGATGCGCTAGGAGAATAAACAAATACGCATACATATTTATAGAAGCAAACAACGTGTTACTTGGTAAATTAGAGTTATATAAGGAATCAAAATTGATTAATCAATGTTTATATAGTTATTCAGGAAATAATGTTATATATATATATATATATATATATATATATATGCATTTATATATTTATATATATTCTATCCATATATATATATATATATTTCCTAACGAAAGACATGGGGCTCAGCTTAGGTTTTTCAGTACTATTTTATATAAAGGACATTGGCAAAACAATAAAAGTTCAAATTTTTAAAATTACTAAAATATTCTGAAAAATTACAAAGTTAAAGCTTTTCTTTTCTGATACTATTTATAAAATATTCTTATAGTAAATGCACATATATACGTTTCCAAATGTACTGATAAAGAATAAGTCAATTTAAGGAGTGTTTTAACTCCTATATCAAGAATGTGAAATGCGCCATTTTAGACATATATTTCCTCAAAATCTGTTACGAGTACACATTTATATGTATATTTTATATTTTATATTACCTTTTATTAAACAGAAATGAACATTTTGTAAAATTTCAGTTCCATGATTTTGTAAATATAAATTGTATAGTTTACAAAAGAATTGTACTGATATCTAAAAGAATACATTTAAAAGTAAACTTAAATAAATGCTCATTTTAGTAAATTTTAGCTTACATATGGCATGTGTAATGACATTTTATAAATCTATGTGCAGCATTTTCAAATACAATGTGCATTGGATCTTCATAAATCATCTCTCTGTGTGGAAATAAATGTAACTGAAGATGTCGGCGCAGCGGCTGTTTTATAAATTAGGTGTTCCTCGAGTTTCTTTGTCTTATATCGCAAAAACTGTCGCACGCACAAATATGAAATGTGGTGCATTAGCAGAGAAATATGAGGGGGACGGAAATGCTGATATAAACCATTTCTGTATTTAATTATGATATTTAATGTTGAAATCAAATGAAGAGTATTTGAGATTCAAGTTTGAGTTCTGGACTAAATAGCAATAGCAGGGCCAAATATTTTTGCAGTCATGTATAATCCTACATAGTAGAAATTTTACAAAACTGGGTTAATTTTTAAATTTCGATCAAGTTTAGGAGTTAATCTATTTTAATGTACTTCTGAAGTAAATTTTTTTTCTTCAGTATAGGCGAATATTTAATTGATCAAGCCAATCCGGAGCTCGTAAAGCGGGCTCCGGAGGACTGCCAGAGAACAGGGTGTCGACCCCAATAGTCGTATTACATCTGCGAAATGAGGGGCACGAAAAAGACTGCGAAGCCATCTCGTCGAGTGCTAGCGATAAGAGGGCTAAGCCTCCCCCAGACTCACAAAGCGAGTTAAGGAAGTTGAAGAGCGAAGTGAGCAGGGTGCTTAGCCTCTAGTGAAAAAAAATTCTGAAGTTCTCCTATAAAGCCCAGTTTTTATGTTACGTAAAAGCGAAATTTCTACCCTTTATCTTTGACACAGATGAATGTAAGGTATTTTTGGTTATGAATCACATATTTTTTAAAATGGCTTCATATCAGACTGACATTCTTTTAAGATTCTAGATCGTTTAGACACTTTTATGTTATCAAATACGATTTATAGATCTTAAAATACAGTATGCAGCAAGATAAGTACAAGATACAGTATGCTGCTTCTAGCAAACCAATTCTTAATTGTTAGTACTCTTCATCATCTTCAATTTTATTCATAGGCTATCAGATGATCAGATGAGGAAGATATCAGTCAAGCCTGAAATTTGTCAACCGATACTCTACCACACACATATAGAATTTTGATTTAACCGAAGTGTGCTTTTGAAAACAATACATTACTGCATCATAAAAATTAAAGTTTTTCAATTTGAAAACAATTTTGCAATACGAATCAATGACTGTAAGCCTGACATGAAATGTGAATGTTGAAAACTAAATCAATATAATAAACTTCATGAATAACCATAAGAATTATTTTATACGTTGTGAGTGACAATCTTCAAAGTTTTTAAATAATCTCAACGGAGTTGAATTTTTCAATCCTCGAAAACCGTTGCTTCCCGCTTTATCTGACTTCTCATTTATCATTTATTTCATCTACCTTTCATTTTGCTTTGATGTTTGTCTCATGGTTGGGATATCAAAATATTTCCATTAATTTTACTCAACTTTTAAAGCCTTTAAATCTTGAAATGTATTTATCAATGACAAAAGTTTTCTCTTTTTGATTTGTGGTCACATTATATGTTATAAATGTTTTTATTTTGTTTAAAGGCCCTTTATATATTTTTTTCTGTCAGACCAGATTTGAGATAATATTTAGCGGAGACAGTTGTATGTTCTTCATTTTTTAAGGCTGTAATGTTGGACAACGGAAGCAGACGTAAGGATGCCAGTTTTTACAACACTTTGACTCAAGAGGTCAATTAGGTCGTAAACCTAAGCGGCTAAGGTGTAGCCACGAGAGAGGCTAAAAACGTTGACCAATATGGATGTTGTCTGGTCGCATTGGCCTAAGTTCGGTCAATCAAAGCCAAAGAGGCCCATCAGAAATCAGGCAAAGGGAGCGGCATTCACGACTTCGACGAGAGATTCGCAGATTTGAAAACATAATGACATATCAATAGTTTAATATCCGCAGATATGCAGTAGAGAAGTATTACGCTACATTTAGCCACAGAGATTGGAGGAGAAATTCAGCAGAATGCCATGATGATTCCGTAAAAGTGTGTTCCAGAGATTCCATAAAGCGTCTACAAAAAATGTCCTGATTTAGACTTCAACGAAAAGAACAGATGCAGTACGAGTTTGAAGGTATGTGTCGATTAATTATTGTAGAAGGTCATAGAACATCTTGGAAATAATAACCTACTGGTCTCACATGTTCGATCTCCCATGTCCAATCTCACACGTCCTGTCTCCTACGCAATATTATGATAATTATTGTAATCAAGTCAATAATTAAACTAATGTTGTTAATAAATAATGTTATTTTTAAAGTTAAAAATGGTGCAATTAATTAAGTAGTTTTATGCTAATAATTATTCTGTTACAGCAACTCGCACTGAAGATTAATATGGTGGGTTTTTGCGGCACACAACGCAATGTGTTTTAATGGGTTTCATGATTTACGATATTCGGACATATTTATGAGAAATTAATTTAATATTATGCTTTGTATATAAGTTTTGTGCACCACATATTTGTATACATGTTTACATAAACTAACATAACACAGTAATATATTTCAGTTTATATTATGATAAGATAAACACCCAATCACTAAAAACAAATACATGTTTATTAAAATATGGAATAACATTTACTTTACTTCTGTATATTTTAGATTTATATTTACGCATATAAACGTTATATAACTGAATTAGAAAACTATAAAATGGATTACACACACACGCACACAGACATATATATATATATATATATATATATATATATATATATTATTATTATTATTATTATTATTATTAGTGTTAAAATTCTATAGACCGATAGATGGCGCTAAAGTCATTAAGGTTTGTTCGATGAATATTGGTGTCAGAGGACAAAATATCTGCCTTCAATAATACTTTAACTTCGTACCAAGGCTGAGCTTTCTAGGATTAAATGCAGATTTTATGTAAAAAGTTTTACAATATGTAAAACATACCAACGGTCTATGATGTATCGCTTGTAAAATGTATCGTCCTCAAATATACCGACAAACAAATTTAGAGATGAAGAGACATGCTGACTCCATTATCGAAATTTTAATAATTATCTCTCTATATTAAAAATAGTAGCTGGAGGTGGAGTCAGTATATATTGCAGTTTAAGAAATATTTAACGTTAAAATCAAAAACAAAATACTCAAGCTGCGATTTTGTCATTTTAATAGACTAACAATAGCAAGACCACGAATTTTTACACACAGGTATCTACATAGCTGAATTTTAGCGAGAGAATCCATTTTTTAATGTCAATGTAGTTTACAAGCCATTTTACTTTTTATGCACTTCTGAAGTAAAAAAAAAATCTTTCATATCATCACGTCCATCGATTTTCTCTGTCTCATACCGCAGAAACTCCAGCGTGCAAAAATATGGAATTTGATACATTTATAGAGAAGTAATAGAGTAACACAATGAAATAAATCGTTTACTATTTAAATTCCAGTTTGGCTTGAAATAGCTAGCGAAGCTCGCTGCGAGCACAGCGAGTAAGAGGCAAATCCTCTCGACTTGTTAAGCAAGTTACGAGGGTTGGCGAAGCATAGCGATCAGGGGGCAGAGCCCCCTAGCAATAAAAATTTTTATAAGACAGCGAGGATAAATGTGGGACTCTTTTTTAGTCTTTAATTTTGTAAACAATAGTTATTCATGTCCGATGCAATAACGAGATTCATGTAGTTGTGAAGTAAGTATTTTTTTTACCATTGAGAATGAAATCACTGTAATGAGAAATTCTGATTTTATGGAAGCTACCCACGGAGCAGAATGTCCTTATAATTTATTTTATGCCTATAACATAACATTATATATCGATGCCACGATGCCAATAGATAGTCGCCACGTGTGAACGACGAGTCAGTGACAACTGAATATCCAAGGACATAATGTCAAAATCGGAACAGAAATGTTATTATCGAGGATTCATTGTCAGATGTATATGATGTTCAGCAGGAAATTGAACTGTCATTGATTGCCAATGTGAAGCATCACTGCATATCACTTATGAATTTTTGCCTATCAAAATTGTAGTACATAAAGTAATTAACGCTATTTTAAATTTCGATAAAAATGTAATCAAATTTATCTTCCATCGGATTATTCCTGAAAATTTCATAAATTATTCTTAGTTAGGAACCAGACGCCGTTTTGTAATTTGTTCTTGTCTTTAATAAAATTTTTCGATTAATAATTGGGAACTGTTTGAAACCCTTGCTAAATATGGGTACGGAAAATAATGAGAAACATGAATCAGTATAAGATAAGGGTAAGGATGACGTTTCTAAAACGTTAAAAAAGTACTGTTTGGCACGATGTAATATGTTTTCAAATTGATATTTGATCTAATAAAATTCCATGTTTATATGACCCCCCTCAAATATATGTTTCCACCATTTCTTTTAATCGGATCAAAGTGGTTTATGTGTGATAATTTTAGAGAATAAAAATGTTTTCTTTTCGAAAAATATTTGAGTAAATAAGTGAGTCATTTGATGATTGAAACTTGCAGAATCCACTTCGAAGATAAGAGATTGGCAATGCAGCTTACCCAGTAGCTTAAAGGTAGAACGACGGCTGACCAGTACGATGATAAGTGGTTCAATTCTAGGCGGTAACAACTAGGTTCTTTACAATGACGCTCGAAGAAATAAATGCTGTGGGTAAGTGAAAAGATATCGGGAGTCTGAATGTGACCCTGGAGCAAATAGCATGAAATCAATCGAATCTGGTTTATTAAGGGCCGATTTTAAACTGGGAGCCCACTCAGAAAGCTGACCTCGCGGATAAAAGTAGCAGTGGGATGCTAAACTGAGATGCAAATAGTAGAATGTGGTTAGTTAAATTGCCATTTGCCTTCAATATGACATTAGATGGTGGGGAATGCAGATTCCACTTCAAAGATAAGAGCTTGCAATTCCATCCCAGTAGGTCAACGGTAAAGTGTCGGCAGGCCAGTATGTAGATCCATGGTTAAATTCCCTGTGGGATCAGCAAGGTTCTTTACAAAATTCCTGTGTAGAAGGTCTCTATAAAAGTTATTTTTGTTCATTTTTACTCAAATATATCAGATGACTAAAATTATCATAGCCTGAAAGTTTAGCTTATTTGAAGCATTTTTCAAATTAGAATCGTGGGTCTACGAACAATCGTTCCGTAAATATTTATTACTGAAATATTTTCTTCGTACATCCGGTATATTTTGCAATATTAAGCATCTGACATGTTCTTGATGGAAAAAGTGTTATATATATTAACTCTAATCAGTAGATGCTGGTTAAATTGCCGATTTCTACCGATTGGATTTTTATTTGAAATGACATCTAAGACTTTACACATATGTATTTTAAGTTCTAATAATTTTTATCAATTTGGAAACAACAAATTAAGATTATCACCTAGCTTTTAAAGGTATTTCGGATGACTCTACAAAAAAAAAACCCTTGAAAGACAGTAAATAACAAGGTCGCATTTCACAATTTAGACGGACACCGAATTACTTTAAGCGTATCTAATGACTTTCATGTCGTTTCAGACATTTCAATTAAATCTGAGAATCCACTTATACATATAACGCTACATATATGTTTAACAAAGCAAATCCAACAATGTCACATTGATATTTGCACTATAGGGAACTAACTTGGATAAGGAATTTCGGGGCTTGTGCAACTGTCTCAAAGATTAAATCAGTCAATTTGTCAGTTAATTAAAATTTTTACTTCCGTTATGTAGTTATATTGCAGTCTCGAATTTAATATATTAAATCAAATATTGTATAAGCTTGTTACATGTTAACAAAAATCATATATAAACTAAATGTTCTTTTTGAATAAAACCCTTCGTATAAGATACGTATAATTTCAATATTTGAAACATAATTATATGTCATGTTTACCATTTTCAATAATGAAATTTGAAAAATTGAGGATTCTTTCTTTGTAAAAACAAATTAACGGCTTACATTTACTAATTTAAGAAATCGTAATAAACTTTATTTGAATAGCACATCTTGCCCTATATATCTTCTCTGTTCACAGCCTTACAGCCATTCACAAAGTAGAAATTCATTCTCATTCAAGGAATATTAAAACTTTTAGACCTATCGAAATTCAAGATTTGGATGTTTTAAAGTAATAAATATTTCAAAATTCAAGTCTTATATTAGCAATTATGAAAGGACTTATGTTGAATACTCATTTTTTTTTATTTCCACAATAAAAGTGAGCCAAAGAAAATATCTTGCTGGATAAGTTTTATATCATCTTCATAATTATCTTTGAGTTGAAAAGAGCCAATTTAGTTTATGGCAATTTAAAGGGCCTAATCCAAATACTAATGACTCTCCACAAAGCTTTCAGCCAGCCTTAAATCTCGAAAATAACTACACCGAACTTCTCGTTTAATGTATTATCGTCCTCTTTAAGGGTCTTTAGGTATGCTCATGACATTTAAGGGCTTCCAATTTAATCCACGTTTCTTCCAATTTACGGAAGTCTCCTAGCTACGCAATCCAACCTGTCTAAAATCCTACTGTCACATTATTTGGTATTTTAGAAAATGGTTCGAATAAGAATTATCCGGATTTAAGTTTTAAAATGAAAGCGCCTCATTTAGTTAGAGTCAATTATATCAGTGCGTTAAATCGTATTTTAAAAGACGTTAATTCCTTTGAATAATGACTGTATTTTTTAAGTTAATGTATATTATTATATAATGTTAAGAGCTGATTGCTAATGGTTAATTTTGCAAATATATTTTTAAAAAATTGTGAAACGCATTTATTCACTTGAATATTATTAGATCTGTTTTCAGCCGCTAAAAAATTATCGACTTGAGTTATGTTCGAGTCCCAGGAGCATGGATTACGTACAGAGTCCAGATGTTGTACTACATCACTAGACTATTTACTTCATCCCAATATGTAATTAATTTCCCCGTTGCAGTAAATGCTCGCGAACCCAATGTGTTGTTGTTATAAACGTGAAAAAAAGTAGTCTCGTTTGCGTTTGTAAGGGAATATGTTTACTAAAGGAAGCACTGCCCTTTCAGGATCATATCATTTAAAATATTGCATTATTGATTATGATGTTTAAACCACAAAATTAGTATAAAGACCGTGACATGTATCTCGATATATGCTGGTAAGCATTAGTCCTTTCAAAACATTTAAGCAGTAAATTTGCGAGTGAAAATTTAACAAGTTCATTATTGGAACGTCTTTTCACAAACGACAAGTAAACAGGTGTCATCACGTCTATATAGAGTACCCCAAGACCACTAGTAATAACTGCCAAGGACGATTGAATTTTGCATCCCCTTGTAATAAAAAACTAATATTTTATATCCATTAAAGCTGCAACAGATACAACACTCTCTCGCAAACGCATAAACCAAGCTGTATATCTAGATGAATTGCATGTAACGGGTACATGATATGGACTACGGATCGTACACAAGTAAGACAATACCTATTATTGATGCTTGTTTAGCAAAATTGTGGTTTGTATGGGTCATGTAAAATTGTTTGCATGGATCATGTAAAGAAGTTTGCATGAGTCGTGTGTCACATTTTCTAGACGTAGGCTCAGTGGAAAAAGGTGATTCAATCGTTGGAAGTGTCAAGACGTTTTGGATATTATGGTACTGATTTGGTACCATATGATGGATATATCAATGCACAACGCTACTAGACATTTTTTGGAATTGTTTTCCTGTCCTCTATTAACACGTCTGCTTTCGCAGTGAGTTGCGATTTTTTAAGCTATTTTTTCTAAGTTTTAGCAAAGGTTCATAGTGCGTTCACTGATGCATTCACTAAAATCACCATGACCTCTGTCGTGCTTTTGCAACATCAATTCCTAAGCGTGTTTTCGGTGTGTAAGCTGCTCACAAAGATCCAAGATATGGAGATTTAACTCGACATCTGGGTGAACATAAATCCGTTGCCTACGATTTTGGCAGGAGAAATGCTTTTGGCATTTGTTTAGATGTCTGATATGATGTTGGTTTGTCGTGAACGTGGAACTATATTAAACAGGTTTCATTATAACCGTATATGAATGCACTTTTGTTATCTATTATAACGACCACACATTGAGTGCACGTCCATTTATTGTTACAATGAAAGAACGTACTGTAGTTACTTTACATAATTTTTACACAATCGGAATACACCAATCGGAAGACACTACTTTTGGTCACTGCCGTACTCTATTTTATACTTGAATACCATTATAGAATATCTGACCTAATATGTGTTTCTTCCAAACAATTATCCAGAACTGTATATCAATATGTAACCTTCTGAAGTGCGATCAAATGTGTTACCTACAGAATCTCACAGTTCGAAATCATTAGAATTAGCTTAGACACCGGTTTTGTTCTTTAAATAACCTTTTATTGCAATTATCACTTAGAAGTTCCTTTTACCCCAATACATTTATTATAACTATGTAGTTATTTAGTTGTTATTAAACTATTACTTAATTATTAATTGTTTAATTATTTATTATAACTATTTATTATTTAATTATTTATTATAACTATGTATGCTGACCACTGTTAAAATTACATTATATTATTGTTCAAACTCATAAAAAAGATGAAGTTACACTAACAAAATCTAAAAACAATGAGTAAATTGTTACCGAATGTATAATTTATCATGTAATCCGTTTACCGAATCTTTTGGCCAATATGTATCTGGCTTAAAAATACTGATTACTATATAAACTGAATTACCGATTACTAGTTCAGTTTTGACAAATTAGACCTTCATTAAAAATTTTCAAAATATCATTTTAATAACTACAATTTTGTTAAGAATTATAGATATTGAAACATTGCAAAATTATACTATTTAAAATAATGTTCTGGTGGATGCATTGTTACTAGTTACCAGTAAAACTGGATAGTTCAATTACTGGCCATCTAATCCTGTAAAAAGTAATCGGTCAACTAATTAGCTTTCGTGTCCGGAATTCTAATAAATCTGCACAGGTTTACATTTATTTTTTGACAATAAGTGTATATAATGTTAGATTAGAAAGTAAGGTTAATATATTATTAGATTCCAAACTATATTTCATTAATGTATACAAAGGAACATACATATGAATTGAAACCACAGTTAATATTAAATCAACTGTGTTCAGCTGTCGCACTAATAAATATTTGACAATTCTGATTTTTTTAATGAGGTGAGATTGGCATTAAACAGTTATCTCTTCGTCAGACGCTAAAAAGTGACTATAAATTCTAACGTTTTTATGGCACTTATGTTATCACCATAATGTTACAAACACAATAAATGTCTCGATAGAAAACAATTGGAATATAATCGTTATCTTCGATTTCCAGACGACTAATGTATACATATTACCGGCTTTTAGAATGCCAATTTACTAATAGCTTAAAAATCCTTATCTTGTCCTATAAACCTCTTAAACCGACAGTTTACTCCATCACTTAGAGTGCTATCTTACACTAGAAGCTCTTGAAGTATCTTTAGAATGATATTGACATTTAGGGGATTTGGGTTTAAGACTTATTTCTTCAAAGTTATTGATATTCAGCAATTGTGCAATAATGCATGTTTAAAATTTAGATAGCGAACGTCTTATTTATTTGAAATGCATTGGATTTGTTTAAAATCTATTAGTTATTTGATAATAAATTTTAAGCTGTGTTTTCCATCCGATAGATGATGTGCTTTCAAATTTAATACATTCAATTACATGAGTTTTAGGTATGTTGCATGTAAGGGTTTTCAAATTATGTAGAATGAAAACAAAAGAAAAATCCTATAAAGCATTCTATGATCGTCATAAAAAAACATTTTGTTTATTATCTAATTTATGGCATATTACGGGAGAAGGCTTGTTTCGGAGCCTTTTTAAGGCGCACTACGTTACTACATCGAGTGCGGCGCGTATCATTATTGAATATATTGAGATTATCATTTATACATATATCAAGAGGGATTGTGTTGCGGGGATGTTTTCACCAAATTACAGAATAGTGCTAATCGTAGTTTATCGGATGTAACGTTAATAATATCAGATCAAGCAAAAAAGAGAAAATTTGCATGTATATAAAAAATAAATATGAAGGAATTGTCCCACGGATTCGGTACAAATATTGCTAGAACGAACGTTTATCGGAAATTTTATTATGCGCATATAATCTTGAATATGCATTATTATGAGTTATTTTAGTAGTAAAACCTTGAATAATAAATGCTCGTAACTAATAAATCATAACGTGTTCTCCTAAAAATATAGCATCATATTATTTTTTTTTAATTTTTTAATGTATATTTACTATAAATTGTTTTTGCATTATATAAATAACTAGCAGCTATAACCCGCCGTTGCTCGGGATTTACGATACAGAACTCTGATAAAAATTACTTAGGAACATATAGGGCCGTGAATCTTATACATTGTGTTTTCACTGTGAAATCACAAGCAGAATCGCTTTTACTTATTTAACGCATTACCTAAGCACGGTCACTCTTTGACCAATCAGATCCATTGGATCATACATACATAATTTCCTTCTTTATATATATATATATATATATATATTATATATATATATATATATATATATATATATATATATATATATATATATATTTACATTCATTTATTTATTATTCAAATTAATAAAATTTGTTGAGTAAGCCTGTGAAAAATAAACCATGGTGATAGAGTTTCCATTTAAATACATATTTCAAATCTGCGATTTTCAAAAGTGACTAATACGTTCAATAACTCCAACAAAACTGACATATTTAATTGACTTTCACGCTTTAAACCAACGATTTCCAACCTTTTTCGTTGGGAATCATGGAGTTAGAGAGTAGAACTTCCAGGAAAAAGTTTCTTTTTCCATTAATATCTAGACAACCTCTGGTCTTAAAAACTCGAAACTTAGACAAAATTTATGGGGGCTATTTTAAAGCTACCCACAAAATTTCATTAAATTCGGTGCAGCTGCTCTCCGGTGATGATGAGACAAACGAAAGTTTCGTGTTTCATTAATATCGCAACAACCTGTGGTATTAGCAACTCGAAACATAGGCTAAATTTTAATTAGGACTATTTCAAGACTACCCACTAAATTTCATTAAATTCTGTTCAGCCGTTCTCCCGTGAGGTTGGATCATACATACATACATACTTTTCTTCTTTATACATATAGATATAGTTACCATTTGTAGTGTACAATGGTAAGGTGCCACAGTTGAGAACCCCATGAATACGCCATGAATAGTTGATCAATTTAATAAATGAATGCGAAGCGGTATACTAACTTTATTAAAAAAAATTAAATGCATCAGACATAAAAATAAAATCCACAAAAACAGTCGTCCACTTTCAATACGTTTTCTCAGTTTTTATTAAAATTACCTAAACTACCTAAATTTATTAAAATTTAAAATATATCTAACTCTGTCTATTTAGTTTATAAAATACACAGCCATAGAAAAAGTTCATGTTGGAAAGCGTAAATATTAAGTACTTGCAATATACTAATACTTTAGAAAAAAATGAAAACAGCAAATCCTACCAGTATTTATTGTCTTGGAAGAAATAAATTCCAGTTACAAAGTGGACAGAAAAATAATTTCGGAAAAAGTAAAAAATGTAATAGGAGACTGACATTTTAATGCTGTGTTGCTATTTTTATAATCCTAAAGATTAACTTCGCAATTCTTTAAAATCCCACCGATTCTAAAAAAAAGTGTTTTTATACATTATACAGTAATATGTCGCGAACGTTTTGGTATACTCGACAGAGAAGACAAAGTTTTGAAATCAAACACATTTATTAAACATGAAATAACAAGGCAGTTGATCGAAAACAGTGGAGTACAAGCATTTCTCGCAATAACTCAGAGTTACACTCGGTAGGGTGACCATTAAGAACACCCCTGGAGGAAGAGGAACCAAGAGAATACACATATTTTCTGATACATAAAATAAACACAATATTCCTCATATTATACTTGACATTTATATATCACATTTGTATACTTTGAACATATACGACATTTTCATATAACATCATCAATGACTTGATACTCACGAGGATTTGACAATTAACACTCTATTCGTTAGGTGGAAGACTAAATATATATAAAACTTTACCTCGTCTCTTTTAAATATAACATTTACAATTCTGTACCATGGGAAAGGATATCAGGATGGACTCTCGGCATAAACTCATCGAGATTCTTGCGCAGAACAAAATCCATAATGGTCGGGAAACTTGATTACACAACATCATGCTGGCGGAATTCGACATCTTGGTTGGTTACGGAGATTGGTTGATTCGTACCTTAGGACACAAGGAGGAGTCAGGCAAATACAAATCGCTGAAAAATGAGCTTTCCCTCTTGCCCTATTAGCGATTCAAGCCGACCAGTGAAAGAACCATTTTCTCTTTTCACAAGACTCATTATTCCATTACTACCAGGCTGATTCATTTAAAAACACGAGTGACTCATCTCTGAACCGAGCCAAACGACTCTACGCACAACTTGTCGAACTATGTTACATATTTTAATCACATCCTTCCACTTTCAAAATTAATCCACCTTTTCTTAAAATTCGCGATCATACGCGAATCAAACACACACGTCTACATTTCTCCACGACTCCTTCCACTCTGTTTCCAAAATCCTTTTTCAAACGCGCGCGTGCGCAAAACCTGCAAGTTCCCAACTAGCGACTGAGAAGCGAAAATACAAAACTATTACTATTTTTCTGGAACATAGACACTTTTGCGATTTTAGAGTTCACTTCCCTTAAAAGTCAATGTAATTGAAAACATGTAGAAAAGACATCTATATTTCGAAATTGACACTTTCAATCACACAGAAATAAAACAATACTTTAATATACAATTTTAACACAGAGGTGTGAAAGCCTTATCACACTCCTTCGGGGCCCGGGAGAAAAATTTCCTGCAAAGCGGGGAATTTTTCCACACAATACTAGGAAAATACCTGCATTAAGTTCCCAATGACATATGTTCCATTGAGAGGAATTTAGTGTAAATTTTGAGCGATGTACATGTACATCAAAGAAAAAAACAAAAACAAACAAGATCATGACCAGCATAATAACCAAAATCCAAGAGTGGCCTAAAGTTTGACTCGTGAGTCAAAAAAAAATAAGTCTCAATACAAGCATAGACCTTTTCAAGACAACACCAAATTAACAAGACACAAATGATGAAATTGCCCCTTTTAAAATTTAAACACTAATACATTTTCTGGTGAGTACCACAGAGACATGAAAATTTAATTTACTCAACTCACAAAAAGTTTAACTAAACAAAAAGTTTTCTTTCTTCAAAAATTTTACAATTAAATTCTATAAATTTACTTTTCACAGAAATCAATTTATTAACTATTATCCAACCTTGCCAACAAATTACTTTAAAGGACATTTAAAAAATTTACTAATTTAGAAAATGAGACAAATTTTCAAACCAAGAATGTTGATCAGGCACCCAGGCAAGAAACAAGTCCATTAGAAAGTTGCAAACCTAGAGGTGGCGGTACCCCCAACCAATAAGTCAACAAACACCAAATGACAAAAAAAAATTTCTAAAATTTACTAGACCTTTAAATTAAAAAAAAATCATTCACACATTCATAAAATAAAACAGAGATAAAAATTATCAGTTATCCTTAAAAATCCTTACCAAAACTCTAATCCATCAAGTACTTAATTATCTTAAAATTACTTTAAAACATTACTGCTTATCATTAAAGTAAAGCAAAAAAAAATTATTATTTAAGTATTTAGAATTTTAAAACACTACTTCAACCTGATTAACATGGCACTCACATTCAGAAAGCTGCACTGGCACAGAACTTGCAGTACAGAACATTCAGCTGACTGACACATAAAGCAAATTACACAGAAGTTCAGAAATATTGGATCCATTTTAACATAGCATACAGTTTTGCAAAACATTTTGTGAAACAATTGAAAATATAATATTATGAAACATAACTGTCCATCTCACAACAATATCAGTCTTTTTTTTGAAAATGTGAGAATTTCACAATCTAAATATTTTACTTTACTTTTGAGCCAATTGCTCTCTTGACATATTGCCTTAATTGACAAGTAACTTTAATGAATAAATTGGCCTCTTGGGCGCAAGTCATACTTGTGTGAATTAGGAACATTTTGAGTTTTAACCCTATTTTGATGGTTTAGAAAATATCTACTTTTAAATTGTCTTGTTTCTTGAGTTGAAGAATTATCAATGTTATCATTATATGTGCTAGAAATCAATTCACTACGTCTAGGAGGTAAAGGAGTTAATCTATTAACGTGGACCAATTGCTGATTACATGGATTGTTTTTGTGTTGAATGACAAAGTTAACTTCAGTTGTTTGCTTGATAACTTCAAAAGGACCATGATTTAAAGAACTGAGTTTTTTTGATTGGCCTGGCCGAATATGAGGTGTGTAAAGATAGACCAGATCACCAACTTTAATCTTAGGCATTTTAGCAGATTTATGTTGTTGAAGTTGTTGTGATTCCTGAGCTTCCTCAAGGTTTTTCTTAACAGTTACAAAGGTCTTTTTTAAGCGAACCTGTAAGTCATCTGAATAATCATGAGTAGATTTGTAAACTGGATATTTTACACCTGTTAAAAGAGCATCAGGTAGCACAGGGTCTCGACCAAAGACAAGATGTGCTGGGGACTCGCCTGTTGAGGCATGGACTGACGTTCTATGAGCCATTAAAGCAAATTGAATCATCCGATCCCAATCGCCCTTATCAGAATAGACCAGATTCTTTAAGGATCTAACTAACGTACCGTTCAGTCTTTCGACTAGCCCGTCTGACTGGGGATGGTACGCTGAAGTATTATGTTTTTTTATGCCTAATTTCTTGTATAGATTGTTGGCAGCTTCAGAAATGAAGTTACTACCTTGATCCGTAATTAAGTGAGCAGGAATTCCATGAATACTTATAAATCTCTCTAAACAAGCGAGAATATCCTCAGTTTTAACTGTAGCAAGTGGATAAGCCTCTGGCCATCTAGTGAAGTAATCTGTAATGACAAGAATGTACTTCATCCCAGAATTCGAGATAGGTAGTGGGCCGACTACATCCATAGCCACACGTTCAAAAGGATAAGTTGTAATAGGAAATTTCTGTATTGGAGCCTTGTTGTTACGAAAACCTCTGTTTTTTACACAAGTTGTGCACGACTTCACATAATTTTCAGTCTGAGCATGCATGTCTGGCCAATAATAGTTAACTGAAATTTTTGCCAGAGTTCTTTGAAAACCACAATGTGCAGCAACAGGAGAATCATGGCAAAGCCATAGAATTTCTGAGACTAAGTCTTGAGGAATAACTACTCTCTCATTATATTGCTGTCTCTGCTTTGGATTTTTGTGTATGCAATGTAACATATCATTTTTCATGAAAAATGAAAGTTTTTGTGGGTATGGTTTTACACCTTTTTCCCGAAGATTTTTGATTTTTATACATCTAGGATCTTTCAATTGACCAATAGCTATCCTAGTTACCAGAGAAGCTTCCACAGTAGTCTGTACTTGATCTTGAGAATTTTCAACGATTGCATTTATGTTTTCACTACTATCATTATTCTGTACCACTACTTTTCCAGAAATTTTCGTAGGGACAGATTCTACAATACTTTTAGGAACAGTTTGTTTCTGAGTGTTTTGAGATTTCTTTGAAGAAGACTCATCAATACATCTCGAAAAATAGTCAGCTACAACATTATGTTTCCCCGGTTTATGAATGATTTCATAATCAAAAGCCTGCAATGAAACGATCCAGCGAGCTATGCGCGAAGTAGGATCTCTTAATTTGAAAATGAACGATAAGGATGCTTGATCACAGTAAATTTTGAAATGTTTGCCTAAGAGATAGTGCTTAAATTGCTGGGTAGCCCAAACCACAGCCAAAGCTTCTTTCTCGACTACACTGTAATTCACTTCAGCACCTTGTAATTTTCGACTAGCAAAGGAAACTGGGTGAGATAACCCATTTTCATCCAATTGCGAAAGAACTGATCCCAAAGCGTAATTAGAGGCATCTGTATGCAAAGTAAAGGGCAAATTAAAATTTGGTAATTTTAAAATTGGTTCTTGAATAAACTTGTTCTTAAGTATTTCAAAAGCTTCCTGAGCCTCCTGACTCCACACAAACTTTTTCTGCTTTGATTTTAAAAGATTAGTTAGTGGAAGAGTAATCTTTGCATAATCTGGTACAAACTTCCTATAAAAGCCTGTCAAACCCAAAAATTGTCTGATATTCTTGACACAGGTGGGTACTTTAAATTTTTGCACTAAATCAATGTTATGAGGGTCTGGCTGAACTTTTCCCTCAGACACTCTGAAACCTAAGTACTTTATTGTCTTTCTGAAAAAGAAGCATTTTGATGGCTTTAACCTAAGACCATGTTGAGATAATTTAATAAAAACTTCTTCTAATTTCATCATGTGTTCTTCAAAAGTTTTTGATGAGATGATAACATCATCTATGTATATTCCTGATAACCCTGCCAGTACAAGAGACATTAATCTCTGAAAAGACGCTGGTGCGTTTTTTAGACCAAAAGGGGTCCTACACCATTCGTAGTGACCGGTGGGCGTGGAAAAAGCTGTTTTGTGTGAATCCTGTGGATTCAAATGCAATTGGTAGAATCCTGAAGTTAAGTCCAAAGTTGAGAAAAATGTAGCACCTGCTAAATTATCAATCAATTCACTAATGTTAGAAATTGGAAAATTTTCTGTAATAGTAAGTTTGTTTAACTTGCGAAAATCACAACATAATCTATAAGAACCATCCGGTTTCCTTACAAACAGTACTGGCGTATTGTAAGGTGAAAAACTAGGTTTAATTATTTTAGCTTCTAATAATTCTGTGACTTGTCTATTGAGTTCCCCTTGTAAATGATGTGGAACTTTATATGGTTTCTGATAAACAGGAACAGATGTTTCCAAATTTATCTCATGTAATATGGTTTTACAACCAGACAACTCAGCAACATTCTTTGCAAAAACTTGTCTATATTTATTCAACAAAGTTGATAATTTATGTTTTTGATCTTTTTGGAGATGACTCAGGTCAAAATCTCCTCCCCAACTTTCAAAAGGCTCCAAAGGTTCACTGGAGTCCAACTCTCCCTCACTCACTACATTAACTTCAACCTCCTCAGACACCTGAATTTCCTGAACATGAGCCACTTTTCTACCCTTATTCAAATGATAAGGTTTTTCCTCTGGGTTAGCAACACGAACCCAAATAATTCCATCCTTAGGAGCTCTATATACAGCTCTAGCAATGAAGATGTGGTCATTTTTCTCTGATTCCAGAAGCAAGGTGGAATTTTCCGGAAACCCTTCTGAAAGTTTGATTTTAATAAATGATTCAGATAAAGGAGGAATTATACATTTTTGTGAATTTTTCACAATAATTGGCTCTTTAATTTTTGTATTTAGAGTTTCTTTTACTCTACATAAGTTATTAACAGTTTTAATGTTTAAGTTCTTATGCTGTGCCACTTCTTCAGTACCACCTCTAACATGATTTTGCTTTTCCCCCATATGCAAAGTAACATTCTGTGCATTTACTACCAAATCTCTAAAAGATTTGCTTCCATTTTCCAAATCGTTAATATGTACCTCTTCACTACCCAAATGTGGCACTACATTATTTTCCGAAAAATTTCTGCTCACATACTCTTCCCGAATGACCTGAGACTCATTCACTACCGGTGCTAGATCTGCTTTGCATTTGGCACATGCATTCGTATGGAACTCTTTCGGTTTACCGTCCTCTACCACACGAACATTTTTTCCACTACTCATCTGCGAGTCAGGCACAGCAATACGCTTTGCGACACTACTTAGGTTTGAGTCTGCAATTTCCGACTCATTTGCCGGTTCATGATTTGAAATCGAAAGTAAATTATTCGTACATTGATAACCAACAAAAGGAATGGAAGAGTTTGAAAACTTAAAACAGAAGTGATTATAATCTATAATAGCATTATGTTTATGTAAAAACTTGTTACCAAGGATTACATTATATGAAATAGGAGCTGGTGATTTTAACACAAAAAATTCGGTAGGGAATCTTTCTTTTCCCAAATTTAGTGAAATAGTGGCTAAACATTCAACTTTAGTATCTTGTGAACTAAAGCTACGCAAAATTGTTGGTTTGTATGTTAGCAACATATGTGCAATGGGTACAGTATTTAAAGCTTCCTCATACACTAAATTAATTGAACTACCCGTATCAATCAATATTGACACTTCACTGCTCACTAATTTTCCTTTTATAATAGAAGAAGATGACAAAGAATTTGTAATATTATGACAAATATTATTTTCCTCAAAATGTGATGTTTGCCTATCAAAAGTTTTTCTATTATTATAATTGTGCATGGGATATCTACTCTGATTCCCAGAAGAATGATTTTTGGAATTTTGCAAAGATTTATATGACTCCTTATTTTTATAATTTTGCGTTCCTTGCTTTCTATACTTCCACTCATTTGCAGACATTTGCCCTCTGTGTCTTTCACCCTGGTGATACCTAGTTCCAGGACTGGTATAAATTTTCCTACATTTTATACCGTACACATCTCTTTTTTGAAAAACCTTTTTCCAACACTGTTCTTGAACGTGACCTAATTTACCACATTTGTCACACTTTGGACGCGGTGAACGCTTTTCGTTAACTTTATCTGAATTAAACTTAAATTTTTCTATTTTACCCCTAAGAAATTCAATGTCCCTTTCCTGTTCTAACACTTTTCTTTTTAAATCTGACATACTTTCACTTTGATCTGGTGTGAGAACATATTTTTCTGGTGTGAGAACACCTTTTTTTGTAAGTACCGGATTAGTCAAGTACATAGCATTATTTTCATTTAAAATAGATTCCTCAAGAATTGCAAGTTTTCTAGCCGAATAAAAATCTCTAGGGTTTTGTGACAACACCAATCTTTTTAGTTCCGGATATAAACCATTAATAAATGAAGTTTTCAAAAGTGTTTGCCTGATTTTATTCTCACTTTCGGAATCTACATCTTCCGGAACAACCTTAAATGAAGCAGCTTCGATTCTCATCGAAAACTGTTTAACCGACTCATTTGGTCTCTGTGTAAAGTTCACGAGTGAAATTATGTTTTTAGTAACATTTTCGGTCACTTCAAAATGATCTTTCAAAATGTGAATAATTTCCTGCAAATTTTTACAATTTCTGTGCTTTGGATTCTCTTCAATCAATCTATTTGCTTCCCCCTCTAAATTCAATCTCAAACAAACTAATTTGTCACACTCACTCCAGTTTGCATGAGTGGCTACTAAATTTAACTTTTCCAAAAACTGTGACAACGAAAGCTCTGAATTTCCCGAGAATTTTGGAATATGATGTGCGAACTTAGGTGTGAAAATATGGAATGATTTTAACATGTTATCATTTACCGATGAAGCACTGTTTTGATTTGGCAAAGTGCCAGAAGAAGAATTCAGACATACCGGCGATTTATCTGATATATTTTCCTCATTAGATTTAGCTTTGTGGCTAACATTTTTAACTTTACTTCTAGAATTAACAGTATCCGACTCAGTAGCAATATCAAGCGACAAATTCAAGGAGGAATTTAATTTTTTTCTTGAATTTTTACTCATCTTACCGACATTTACTTTTTTGTTTCTAGTAATTGGAGCCATTTTGCATAACAATCAAATATACTCGTATAGTTTAACACAATATGCAATTGCAATGTTCTTAAACAGTATTTACAATAAAACCAGTTTTTATCAAATCAAATGACATAAATATGCAAACAAATCAATTTTTTTTATCAAGTGGCACATATCAAATTCCAAGAACACTCGTTTTTGAGAACACCGAAAACAGAACATGGAACTCTGTTTACTTAAGAAAACACTCATTTTAGCACAACGGTAATTTTTAACCTTCAAAATTTCAATTCTTAAGAAAATTTTTAAAAATTTTAATTCTCTCAGCTCTTCCCCACTCACCGAGAAAAGTAACGGCACCAATTCTGTCGCGAACGTTTTGGTATACTCGACAGAGAAGACAAAGTTTTGAAATCAAACACATTTATTAAACATGAAATAACAAGGCAGTTGATCGAAAACAGTGGAGTACAAGCATTTCTCGCAATAACTCAGAGTTACACTCGGTAGGGTGACCATTAAGAACACCCCTGGAGGAAGAGGAACCAAGAGAATACACATATTTTCTGATACATAAAATAAACACAATATTCCTCATATTATACTTGACATTTATATATCACATTTGTATACTTTGAACATATACGACATTTTCATATAACATCATCAATGACTTGATACTCACGAGGATTTGACAATTAACACTCTATTCGTTAGGTGGAAGACTAAATATATATAAAACTTTACCTCGTCTCTTTTAAATATAACATTTACAATTCTGTACCATGGGAAAGGATATCAGGATGGACTCTCGGCATAAACTCATCGAGATTCTTGCGCAGAACAAAATCCATAATGGTCGGGAAACTTGATTACACAACATCATGCTGGCGGAATTCGACATCTTGGTTGGTTACGGAGATTGGTTGATTCGTACCTTAGGACACAAGGAGGAGTCAGGCAAATACAAATCGCTGAAAAATGAGCTTTCCCTCTTGCCCTATTAGCGATTCAAGCCGACCAGTGAAAGAACCATTTTCTCTTTTCACAAGACTCATTATTCCATTACTACCAGGCTGATTCATTTAAAAACACGAGTGACTCATCTCTGAACCGAGCCAAACGACTCTACGCACAACTTGTCGAACTATGTTACATATTTTAATCACATCCTTCCACTTTCAAAATTAATCCACCTTTTCTTAAAATTCGCGATCATACGCGAATCAAACACACACGTCTACATTTCTCCACGACTCCTTCCACTCTGTTTCCAAAATCCTTTTTCAAACGCGCGCGTGCGCAAAACCTGCAAGTTCCCAACTAGCGACTGAGAAGCGAAAATACAAAACTATTACTATTTTTCTGGAACATAGACACTTTTGCGATTTTAGAGTTCACTTCCCTTAAAAGTCAATGTAATTGAAAACATGTAGAAAAGACATCTATATTTCGAAATTGACACTTTCAATCACACAGAAATAAAACAATACTTTAATATACAATTTTAACACAGAGGTGTGAAAGCCTTATCACAAATATACTAAATCTTTTCGTATAAGTGCATGAGGAGTTTGTGTAAAACACTTTTGTTGAACCAGAAATGTAATATACAAACTAACTAATCTGTAGCTCTTTATAGCTACAAATTAAATATTGTGACTTTAAGGCTTTTGTCTAATTAAATAAAATAAGCCACTATTCGTTGACAAAAAAAATAGAGTAACGCAAATAAGCACAAGTAAAATAACACAGCAGCAAACAGATGCATCTAGGATACGCTCGATTCCCATCTTCAGTGCAGAGACCCAGCACAACCGAAGTCCAAAATACGATTACCCTCAAATCGAAGCAGGGGAGGATTATATACCTAAGATCTGGCTGAAGAGAGAACACATTTTGGATTGGCTGCACTGCTTTTCATGTTGCTTTCTGAGTAGCTCTCTATTAATCCAGATCTTCGGTATATTACACCCCACCCCTCCCCTTGATTCTTCCTTTCGCGGCCATTCCTCTTTTGCACTTCGGACGTGTTGGTTCACATGCACTGACGAAGGGGATCCAGCTTATCCTCGAAACAGCGGTATGCTGCATTATTGTTTGACTTGTGCTTATTTACGTTGCTCTAGTTTTCCTTATCATTTTCACCAAGTGTATTTCACTTATTGAATACTATTCAGTGGTTTAACTGAGGATTTTTAACTGAGGGGATATTTTCACAGAAAAGGTAATACGATCAAAAACAGAAGAGAAGAAATCAAAATCAAGGGTAATTAATGCATTATGCATTAAATAAGGGGAGAAAGCAATGATAAACAAGGTAATAAAATTAAACCAGGCGAATTGCAATCAAAAATAAGGGGATGCATTAATAAAGAAAATAATGCAATAAAAAACACGAGAATGTAATCAGAAACAAGAGTGGTAGAATCTAAATCAAGGGCAATTCAATCAAACATAAGGGACATGAAATTAAAAGCAATAGTAGTGCAGTCATACATGAATAATATAATCTATTACAATTTTAATATTTAGCCAATCAACATTAGAAATTATTAATTTGGAAAAGTCTCATCAACATGTTTTACAAAAAAATACCATAAAATCAAATCTTGTCCACACTGTCAGTGAACTTCGAACGTTATAGCAAAGCTTAACAAAAGTCATAAACGATAACGATGGCGATAATCTGTTTTTATACACCTCCCTATTCCATTATAAATTATCCGAAAACTTGTATCAAAGAAATATAAAATACAGCAAAATCTGTTATTTTATCGTACTCTTTATTTTTAACAACGTAAAAATTTAGAAGATAAAAATAAATTTTCAAATTTCGTAATAATATGTATTAAGAAGATATTATAGTATGAAATGTAATTGAACGAATTGACTCCCGAAGTTATTGTCTTGGGAGAAATAAACTCATGAAGATCAGACAGAAGAATAAAGAGAAGAAAATGTCCAACCACATTTTTTGCTTTTGTTTTTCTTTTCATATTACTCGCATCATCTCTGCAATAGTTTTAAAGTCTTCGGCCCCAATTTCTGTAATGTTGTTTATCTCTTCGATATTTTAAAAATAAACACCGTAATTATATCAAGGCTTTTAGAAGCTCCAAAGATGAGAAAATGTTCTTCTTTTATACGTTGAACCATGCCTGGATGTAGTGTCGATCGATAATTTAATGGTATATTGCTTATTTGGAGAGAAATGACATATTTTACATTTTGTTTGCATTTTTACGTCATTTTGAATGATATTTTTAGTTGAAATATATTTTTTATAATTATCTACTAGTATTTAAGCCTGTCAAAACTAGGACAAGTTACATTAACTATTTATGACACTTAACATTGAAAATAGTTATCTTAATCAAAGATTGACTTAATTAGCTTCTATCCCATTGTCGATACTATACTCTTTTAGTTCAGCGAAAGGGTATGGCACTAAATAATACAGATGGTTATAGTATTCAAAAATGGTCCTAATTAGATTTTATTCTTGATATTATAGTCTTTTGGTTCACTGAAGCGGTATTGCACTAAACATTAAACATTGTTCAATCATCAATCAAAAATAGGTCTTAATCAAAAATAGGCCTAATGATATTCTATTCTACTTTCGACACTAAAGCCTTTTAGTTGACCAAAGTGGTATGCCACTAAACATTGAAAATGGTTATCGTAATTAAACATGGGCCTAATTAGCGTCTATTCTATTGCCTATATACTATTGCCTATATACTATTGCCTGAATACTATATACTTTTAGTTCATTGAAGGGATGTGGAATACCTAGACCACTCGACTTACCCTAACATTGAAGGGGTGTGTCACTAAATATTGAAAATGGTTACGGTAATCAAAAATGGGCCGTATTAGCTTCTATTCTATTGTCTACACTATAGCCCTTTAGTTCACCGAAGGGGTATGGAACTTAACATTGAAAATGGTTATAGTAATCAAAAATGGTCTTAATAAGCTTCTATTCCCTTGTCGATATTATAGCCTCTTACTTCACCAAAAGGTGTATGGCACCAAACATTGAAATTGGTTATCGTAATCAAAAATGGGCCTAATTAGCTTCTGTTCTATTGTTGACACTATGGCGTTTTAGTTCACCGAAGGGCTATGTTACTAAACATTGGGAATATTTATCGTAATCCCAAAGGGGTTCTAATTAGCTTCTATTCTCTATAATATAACCTTTTAGTTCACCGAAGGGGTATGGCACTATACATTAAAATGGTTATCGTAATAACAAGTAGGCCTAATTTACTTCTATTGTTAATAGTTTAGTATTTTAGTTCACCGAAGGGGTTTTGGAAGTAAGTTATAACCTACCATTTCATCTTCCCCCTGGAGAAATTTCAAGAATCCAACATTGTTATATTTTGTTCAGAATGCCAAATAAGTGTTCAAATATTTTGTCTTTTAGATCAACACCAGGCTTCTCAGTGGCCTGAAATTAAATTTTTTGAAAAGCCATATATCTCTTGACCATGGGGAATGAAATTAAAAATCCTACTCCAATTGGTTCTGCCTCGTATTCGATATGAGAAGTGTGGAAAGATTCAATATTCTAGGTCAAAAGATTCTGAAAGTCCTAGAAGAGCTTTTCGAAAAACACCATTAACCCAACACCCGGAGGAGTGAATCGAAATCCGTAACCCTATACGGTCTGATGCTTCCGTGGTTGATTTCATTAGTGTGCAAAAATTCAATCTTTTAGGGGGGTTTGGAAAGACAAAAATACGTTAGACAATTATTACATAGATATGCAATTGCACATACGCGTATTTTCGAAAATTTTCTACAGTAAAAATTGAAATGTATTTCCATTATAAAGCATTGATATCATGAAACGTACTATTTTTGTTTTTAACACTTTACAACATAGTTGAAAAGTGTGTTCATTCTATCTTTGTTCATTCTATCTGTCAGTCTGTATGTCTGTATATCTGTCCGTTAGCACGATGACTGCCGTAAAAATGACTTTATCGAAATGAAATTTTAGTATGTTGTTTAGACGGTCTGTGCGGCCTATGGGGATATAAATGAATAATATCATCCAATTAGTTTTGGATTGTACCCGGGTTGAAAAAATGAAATACATTGAACTTTATGGGGCCTAATTCTTCAAACATTTTTTAAGCGAATTTAAAATTCACAAATAGCTTGGAAAGTTTCAGAAAATATTCAAATTATCCCATAAAATATATAAAAAAAAATTCAGCAAAATATATTCAGTAGTTTTTTAAATAAAAATTAAAATAATAATTACACCCTTTATATGAGGAGATCACGTGACACACTTCGAAATAATATATGGCATCCACCTTGTGTCAAAATCGTGATTTTTAAAATTATTTTTCATTTATATTTAGTGCTGTATCTGCCCTAAAACCGCTTTATTTTTGCTTAATTTATGTGGATTTGTATTCTGAAACAGCGCAATTACAATACATTTGAGTTTAAATGATCATCGAAATTTGACTATAAAATTTGACTACAAGCTCTCAGGAGAATTATTGCTCGATTCGAGAAAACTGGACATCTTGGAGTTCAGCCCGGTCGAGGATGCAAATCGACTCGTTCAGATGTCGTTGACGATGTTGCCACCTCTATTGTTGAACAATCAATGGATAACGTTATAGGTTGTAGTAGTTCACGTGGAGTGTCACGACACTTGGGTGTTCCCTACAGCACAGTGCGGAACGTATTGAGAAACATAGTGCATTTTTCCCGTACAAAATTAGTCACAATCACCACTTGCTGACCATCGACAGGGAGCAGCGACTGACCTTCGTATTGATATTTCTGGCTAGAGTTGAAGTGGATGCATCGTTGCCATGGCAGATTCTATGGAGCGATGAAGCGCATTTAGATCTAAGTGGAACAGTCAACAACCATAACTGTCGCATTTGGGACACGGAAAACTCTCGTACCTTCCAAGAGATTCCACTTCACTCACCGAAAGTTACAGTCTTGTGTGGATTCACAGCCACATTCATTCTTGGACCTTTCTTTTTCGAAGAGGCTACTCCCGACGGCCCTGTGACATGCTCCGTGACGGCCAGGAGGTACAAAAACATGCTCGAAAATTTTGTTGTACCCCAACTGCAACAGCACCAATGTCTTGATTCAATTATTTTTATGCAAGATGGAGCGACTCCACACATTGGACTCTGTGTACAGCAGTTTCTTTGTCAACATTTTACTAATGGTAATTAGTCGTGCGTTTCTGACAACCTGGCCATCTCGTTCTCCAGATCTTAATCCCTGTGATTTTTGGCTGTGGGAATACTTAAAAAGTCTTGTTTATCGAGGACGTGAGAAGCATCTCAATCGACCAATTACGATCAGCAGTTGAACAAGCTGTCCACAGACTGCAGATTTTACATATTGAAGAAGGGAACCATATTTAGCAGCATTCCCTGCATCGATAAGGTCCTTGTGATATGAATGTTTGGTACGTTCGAATAAAATGTGTTACAAATGTGTATTTTGTGTCTTTTCAGCATATTTTCTGTTGTACAGTGCCACCAATGAAACAATTTTTTTTCGCGGAATCCCTTTCCCCATGGCTTGAATAGTATGTTCAACAATTTTGGAGTCTTTACACTGAGTAGTTCGATATATAGAGAGCTCAGAGTAGGGGTGTTTTAATTCTGACTACCCGGTATATATAAATTAAATAATGTACTATTACTTGTTAAAATAATATATAATATTTCCTGAAATACAAAAAACCGAAAACCTTTCAATATGCACGTACATCCTTGACAAAACGCAAACTGTACCCATTTCATAAAGTATATATTACCATATGGAATAGGTATTTGCGGTAAACCACTTTAGTTGTTATTTCCTTGTGAGAGATAAACCTATAAAGATTTTAAAATCATGAAAAAAGAAGTGATAAACCCATTTTCTTTTGCTTTGTTCCACCAATATCTTTCACGTCAGCTACATAATCCTTTTAAAATTCCTGAATTCCGAAA
Source organism: Amaurobius ferox (assembly GCA_951213105.1). Lineage (NCBI taxonomy): Eukaryota > Metazoa > Arthropoda > Arachnida > Araneae > Amaurobiidae > Amaurobius > Amaurobius ferox. The sequence continues at coordinate 54,506,176 of OX578135.1, forward strand.
TGCTGTTTACATCCTTGGTATTTTGTAAAGCAAGCACAGTAATCATCAAATTTAATAGGTCTATGCTTTTAGATAGTTTTGGTGAGAAAAAAACATTATAGATTACTTTTCAAGCACCAAATATTTCGATGCAATGTCGTCACAGTAATGCATGTTTTTAAGAAAAGCAATGCGTATTGTATATTTTTTCACACGCATTTATTTTCTTAAGCCATTTTGTACATCGATTTCAAATAAGGAAGGTACTTAAATATCCATGTGATTCAAGTAACTTTTCCTGTTTTTAAAAGTGAAATTACAATATGTCTTGCTTCCTTTAATAAAACGATAAGAAAGCAACTGCTGGCAAAAATAGTGTTTGCAAAACCATTGTTTTTGCTAGTATTTTGAAGCATCTATTTTTCAGGATCTACTATAGATTGAGTTTAAATTAATAAATGGCTATATTTATACCATATATTTTATTAAAGTAATGTAAAATTATACAATTTTTGTAATTATAACTTATTCAAAAGACATATACATTCAAAAGGGGTGAATCTTAAATAGTTATAGGATATTAACATAATGGAATACGACACCGATGCAATGCACTGAAGGGTTATTGTCTTCGAAAACTAAATCTTAAATATTAGTGAAAGACATATTAGAAATATATATCATATCTTCTATTAAAGTAGAACAAAATTTCACAATTTTTGCAATTTTAACTTAAAGTCTTTAGATTTTGAATTGTTGTTTGTCTCTGTGATAATATGAAAGTGAATACGGTAAATAGATCAAACTTTTTAGACGTTTTGGAGTTTTAAAAAATCTGATATGGGCTGCACATGACTTTTCTTATATAATGCAATGAATTTACTAGTTTTACAGTAAAAAATAGATTATTTTTATAGTAGATATTTATATTATTTCCAAGATATTGAATTTTCGTCAATGACTCGTCATTTTCATTGATTTAGCGTCATTTTTATCCATTTGGCGAGTTTTTCGTTAATTTAGCAACATTTAAAAAGTCGCCAAGTTGGCGACATTCCACCAAATTCGTCGCCAAAATTTCGCCAAAGGTTATGGACGGAGAAATAAGTTATCCTTACAGCAGATAAATGACTATTGGCGTTCAAATATACAAAAGTATTACTCAAAGAATATGTTTTCATGAATGGAACGAGCTAGATCCACGAGAATGATATCACCAAATTTATCGCATGATATTATATATGAAAAGTGAACATGTTTCTCAATAGGAAATATTTTTTTCTTTATTTTATCTGATTTTCTGATAATTTTTTTTAAAAATGTGCAATAACTGGAGAACGGTTTATGTTAGCGTTCTAAAATTTATGCCAATCGTTTTCTAATAAAAAATTACAAAAGAAATGTCTATTGCCGTAACTTTGTTAGACGTTTTGATTTTTTTACGATTTTTTCAAAATTTTACTCGAATATTTAGGGGAGTTTTTAAAATCCGATTGCGTATAAAAACAATAGGCTTCCAGTGTTTATGAATTGCAATTTTTGTACCAAATTGCGTTCGAATCGGTCCATTCGTTCGTCAGTTATCGTCTCCACAGACTCTCTGACACACACACACACACACGCACGCACATGCGCGCGCATACACAAAGACATCACATCCAAAATGTTCGATTCGTGATCAGGGATTCTTAAAACGTACTCTCCCGACGAAAACTCGAATTTGAATTTTCCACCCCGTCACAATACTTTCCTTATACATTATTGTATATAAGGAAAATAAAAATTGTTTTTGATGAGTTTTCATAAGAATTAACCTTTGTGTTACGACTTCAAGAGTTCAGTTTTTGAACTCCAGAACGTCAAAGTAACTGAAAGTTTTATCCCTGTAAATACATACATTCAAGGACATTGTCTTTTGTTCGTAACTCGTTTTCCCTTCTGTCAGGAGAAACTTTTAGGAAGGGCTACAAGCTTTCTTGAAAGCACTCAACAGGGTACAATATATCCCTCCTTTCCCAGAAAAATGGGGGTGAAAAAGACCGGTACAACAGTTGAACTAGCGCCGCTCTAGGAGAAGATATTTTCAGTGGTACAACTGTTGTACCGCCGCAGTTGAAAGGTTAAGTACTGCGATCGATACCAAAACATTAAAACTGTTCTTACGAAGAAAAAAAAACGGTGTTATTTATATTTTTCGAACATTTACTTGAGCTATATTGCATTTGATGAGTTATACTGTACCTATATATCAACTAATATATACATTTTTTCATAATATGTGAATGTTCAATCTAAATTACGATTTTAATATTTTTATGTGTGTTAATATGGTTATATAAAATAAAAGTAAACTAAGTAATAAAAACTTTACATTAAAATAATTTTCATTTTTTATATATTTAAATAGTTTTTATAAAAATACATACATTTTTCCGTTTGAAAATTAGTTTTATAATACATTATGTATTACGGCTTTAAATGGCTAGTTATACCATATCTTCCATTTAAGCAATATAAAATTTAAAAAGTTTTGCAATTTTAACTTATATTGCAAATTTTGGAAAGACATATACATTCAAAAGTGTGAGTCTTAAATAGTTCTAGGATATTAACGTATGAAAAATGTCACCGATGCAAACCACCGAAGGGATTATTATCTTCGAAGACAAAATCTTAAAGATTAGTGAAAGTCATATAAAAAAAACATAAACCTATCTCTCTATGTTCTTTCTCTTGTTTAAACTCTTCGCATTACATACATAATCCTTTTAAAGTCTCTAGGTTTTGAAATGTTGTTTTGCTCTGTGATATTTTTAAAGTTAATACGGTAATTAGATCAGAGCTTTTAGAAGTTTCAGAGTTTTAAAAAAATGTCTTTGATGAGTTTTCCATAAGAATGAAGTACTGGGATCGATATCAAAACAGTAATAAGTGTTCTTATGAAATAAAATGAATTTTTATATTTTTCGCATACTTGAGTTATATCGTATTCAGTGAGTTATACTGTACGTATATACTAACTAATATTAAGAATATTGTCTTAATATGTAGGGGTTAAATTTAAATTTAAATTTTAATAATAATATAATATTTTTATATAAAATAAAAGTAAGCTAAAATAATAACGAAAACTTTACACAAAAATATGTTTCAGTTTTTATATATTTAAATACTTTCTATAAAAATACATACTACATTTTTAAAATTATGTTTATAATATTTGATATATATTGCCATTATAAATAAGATTAAAATGACATTTACTACAAACATTTAAATTCTAATATAAAAATGTATTTGTTGAGAGTAAAACGGAAAAAGATAACATAAAAATGATAAAAATGGATAATGTTACGAAGTGTCGTCCTCAGGAATCGTGGCTGTGCGCTCAAGATACAAAAATGAGTCCAAATTTCTGGATAACTAGCACATTTATGCATAATCACAGCGTAAACAGAAACAATGTGCAGCAAAACACCACTTAAATGCTTCACTATTTTATCAAAATAACCAATAATATTCTCAAAACACTGACGAAAGCCACAGTTCAATGTAACTCGTATCTCATCAACTGCTCTCCGACTGAGTGATGATTTCTTTCATAGACTCCCTATGGAAAAGTCTGAAAATATCTCATATCAAGTAGAATAATCCTTCTCGAACCTTCAGGACGTCACCAAATGTCGCCAAATTGGTGATAAATTGCCAACCATTCTTGGACATTCGGCGTATGCAACTTTAGGCTCACGTCACGGGAATAAATGTCTGCACGGGTGTTTTCTCCGTCTGGTCATCGAAAGTGACGAAAGACTCCAGAAGAAAGAGGATATTACGAGTTCGCAACAATAATATATACTGTAGCGAATTCTGTATGTTTTATGTTATTTAAAATAATGTAAATTTAGCATTAGAGTAAAAACACATGACTCATGATTTGTGTTCAGATGCGTCCTCCACAAATATTGCTTTTCACATTTCCGAAGAACATTAACAGTTTCTTCATATAATTCTATTTTTATCAATCTTATCAATATAACAATCCCATACATTCATTTTAATACATTTCATATCATTCCTTCATATATCAGAAAAATTGCTCCATTAAACATAAAACATTACTAACCTTTTCATTTTAGCTTAGACAGCATAAAACTCGGAATATAAAATGAGAGCTCAAACAAGGGGAATATAAAATTTCGATGATATTAACGAATAAAATAAGTGTTCGCTCAAGGAGTCATTGTCGAGGGGAAAATAAATCCATAATAATTGAGGAAATAATCAAATAATGATTCATAGATTTTCCTGTTATGTACTTACATTATATACTTAGCGACATTTTTTACAGTTTTAACGTACATAAATTCTAAATTCTAATTTATATTTTCAATATTATTTTCCCTACATAGTATAATGGTTAATAAAAATATTGTGACGAGTTCGAAAATTCGAATTTGAATTTTCATTTAAAGAGCACGTTTCAAGCATCCTTGAACTCGAATCGAACGTTTTGAGGTTATGTGTGTGTGTGTGTGAAAGTGGGTGCCCGCGAGTTTGTGAATTTTATACCTCATGACCAAATGGAGTGTGTCGAACGAAATTTGGTACAAATATTACAATCAGTAAATACTGGAATCCTATTAATTTTAAGTACAGTCGAAGATTCTGAAGACCCTCCCCCAAATTTTGAAGCCATACAATTCGCCAATAGCCATTAATATATATTAAAATCTTTCCTCCCCGTTACTGAAAAAAGCTTGGCGATAAATTTGGCGAACTGGGTTCAATTTTTAATCAAATCTCACCAATTTGGCAATATGTTGTCCAGATTGACGAACATATTATCAAAATTGTCAAAATGACATTAAAATAGCAAAAGCAACACCACATTAATGGATTAACTGTTAAAATATTTGAATATAAGGACACTTGCTTTTTGCGGATGCTATAAATATTGATAATTGTCAATTTAGAGTAACGTGAAACATATATTAATATGGCATTTTGAAATAGTTGTCACACCAAAAGCAGCCAAATGCACTACTCAGAATTAGAAACACTGGGTCGTATATTTAATGCATTATTTTTTCAGTGTGAAAGAAATACATTAATTGTATTATATATTGAAAGGCATGTGCTACCCTCATAAGATTTGTTTTTTAAATTCGAACATACTAAAGATATTAAAATGTATAGTTGCATTTTACTTAAAACTGTTATTAGATGCGGTTATATATGCATATAATGGTTTGCATGGATAATGCAAAAGCATTATTTGTTTATGAACACAACGTTTAAATTTATCTTGTTTATTTACTTGCGAAATTCTGTGTATTGATATTAATTGAGATACGATGTTTTGATATTATACCAGTTAACCTGTATTTTGCGACCTTTTACCCTTTTTGCATAAGTGTGAATGAAATTATTGATATTTGTATCCTTATGTACCAAATAAATTGTTTTTGGCGTTATTTTGTACATATATGTTAACTAGTAGCATACCCGGTCTTCGTACGGAGTATACAATATAAAGAAACTTATAATTCGCAATCATGTGCAAATTCTGTTAAAATATTAAATTTATTGCTGGTAAAGAGAAGTTTAAGAATATATGTTCCCACTATGCAAAATTATCTTCACGGGCAGATCTGAAGAATAAAACATCCTGGTCCCTTTTGAAAGAAATTTACAAAGAAAAAAGAATTAAATCAATATATGCCACCCCGCACTACTTATACTGTCGCAGATTAGAAAATATGCCAGTTGGTTAGTGGAAGATTACCCGTATTACAATATAAGTCTCAAAAATATTTGCCAAATTAAAGGGATGACGTAATAAATTGCAAATAGCAATAGTCCCCGTACTCTTTATACTAGAAGGTCGGAATTGATTCCAATATATATCAAAAAATATACCAAAATACCTGTACTACTTCTATTCTCGTAGATTAGAAGATATACCCGTGTATTTTAGAAGATTACTCGTACAACGTACAACATATGAGTTTAAACAATTTTTGTCATAATAAAGCAATTTTATAATAACTTGAAAATATCAATAATCCCTGAATCAATAATCCTCGAAAATATCAATAATAACAATGTTTAAACCTGAAGACCGTAATTGATATTATCCTGTCAAAATTGCTATAAGAAAAATCAAATCGTTCTTTTCTAAAACATATTTTTATATCCTTTTATTTATTATTCAAATCGAAAAAAATAATTATTAAAATCAACAGATAGATTTAATTTAATTGCGTTTCTGAGTAACATGATATACGATAGAATCTTCCTCATAAACTGCAAAATTAAATAACCATTTTGATTTCTTTATACTTTTCATTGTTCAGTAAAAGCTTGTTTAAAATAAAACATGAAGATAGATTTCCCATTTAAATCATGTCTCAAACAATTCATGTTTTCAGAAAGTGACTAATTAGCGCAAAAAATCTCCCATCAAACTCAGAGGTTAAATTTTAATTCACTTTCAAACGATTTTCAAGCCTTTCGTTTGGATAAACCATGGAGTTAGAAATTAGAACTCCTAGGAAACAATTTGGTTTTTCATTAATATCTCGACAATCATTGGTCTTAGATACTCGAAACTTGGGCTTAATTTATGAGGGACTATTTCAAGGCTATCCACAAGATTTCAACAAATTCGGTTCAGCTGTTCTCCCATGATGATAACCAAACAAAAATTTTGTTTTTTACTAATATCTCGAGAACCACTGATCATAAAAACTCGAAATATGAACTAAATTTTAAGTGGGGCTATTACCGAGCTATCCACAAAATTTCATCAAATTCGGTTCAGCCGTTCTCTCGTGATGATGGGTCAAACAGACAGACAGACAGATTTTCAATGTTATCAATACATATTTAGATAGGAGATTTTAATACTAAAACAGCAACTGTCATACATTTTCTTATATCATTTTGTAAATCGATGTAAATTAAGTTAGGATATTTTAATAGTTATATATGCCACCTGACATGCATTACATATAAATTAAAATTCCTCAAATTTATTGATACTGATAATGTTGTAAAGCATTTCACTTATTTTTATCCGAAAAAGGGTATCGACTTGATTTTGGTAATGAACTCTATCTTTCTGAATTGCCACCCTTCATACTACCAGTGACGACACACCAAACTCCTAAGAATGTGCCTTAAATTTCTTTACAAATAATTATCATTTTCATGAAAGTATTCGAGAATATTTTTAAATGAACAAGTATACGATTGTAAAACAGTTACTTTCCGTGAGAATGCATTTAGACATGAATGCATTTAGATGTGAAGCCTTTTCGACAATAATCGGAGAAATAGCATTTTCTCTTATTGCATATACCCAACAAAAAAAAAATCGCTATAAAACTATGACAACTCCCTAACTATAACACATGTTCCCCGCTTGTTTTTAATTCATCGAGTTTGTTATAATAAGAGAATACAAGACATCACTAATCCAGCATTTTTCGATTATAAGTTGCAAAAAGTGAAAGCAAAGATAGAAAGGTAGGACTTTCATTATGTTGAGGACATATATGTAAGAAGTGACTACAATAAACCATTTCATGGATTATTGACTCGGGAGAAATAAACATACGTAGTACAAAAAAAATCGGAACATAATGCCATTTCTTCTGTGTTGTTCAATTAATGTTCTTCACCCCAAATCCTTAATCCTTAAACTTTTCCCAAATGACGTTTATTATTCCGTATCTTTATTACTTTCCTTATATACATAATGTATAAAGAAGGTATTGTGACGGGGTCGAAAATTCGAATTCGAGTTTTCGACGGGAGAGCACGTTTCAAGCATCCCTTATGACGAATCAAACATTTTTGAAGTGATGTCTGTGTGTGTGTGTGTGTGTGTGTCTGTGTGTGTGTGTGTCAGTGAGTCTGTGGAGACGATAACTGACGAACGAATGGACCAATTCGAACCAAATTTGGTACAAAAATCACAATCCGTAAACACTGGAAGCCTATTGTTTTTATACGCAATCAAATGTTCAGAACCCCCTAAATTTTCAAATAAAATTTTGAAAAAATCGTCAAAAAATCAAAAGCACTAATAAAGTTACGCAAATAGACATTTCTTATGTAATTTTTCCTCAGAAAACGATTGACATAAATTTTAGAACGCTAACATGAACCGTTCTCAAGATATTGCACATTTTTTTAAAAAAATTATCAAAAAGTCATATAAAATAAAAATAAAACATTTCCTATTGATAAACATGTTCACTTTTCATATGTAATACAATGCGATAAATTGGGTGACATCATTCTCGTGGATCTAGCTCGTTCCATTCATGAAAAAAGATACTTTGAGTAATACTTTTGTATTTGAACGCCAATAGTCATTTTTCTGCTGTAAGAATAACTTATTTCTTAGTGCATAACGCTTGGCGAGATTTTGGCGACGAATTTGGCAGAATGTCGCCAACTTGGCGATTTTTTGAAATGTTTCCAAATTAACGAACATCTCGCCAAATGGATGAAAATGACGCTAAATCAATGAAAATGACGACTAATTGTCGAAAATTCATTATCTTGGAAAGAATATTAGTATCTACTATAAGAAAAACCTATTTTTTTATTGTAAAAGTAGTAAATTCATTATAATATATAAGAAAAGTCATGTGTTGCCCACATCAGATTTTATATAAATGCAGTCAGATCATAAAAGATAAGCTGCTTCGAATTTAACATTATTTTTTCTTTGAAAATATTTTATGAGTTTATAGGTGCGTGGGTTATACTAAAACGATGCCATAAAACGGCGATGCGTGTTAATAGAAAAATATAAAGATTATTTTTATATTCCACGAATTTTCGTACGCCAATTTATACATCAATTTTTAATGAGTTATGATGTTTATGAGTACATTTTCCTGCTTATATTTGAAGGACCTTGCTTTTGAGGAGAATCTTCCCGTTATATTTTTAATTTCTTCATCTGTGGCAAACATTTTGTCTCATACTTTTTAACACTTTGCAACAAAGTTGAAAGTGTTTATGACTTTGTTCATTCTGTCTGTCTGTCCGTTGGCACGATAACTGCCGTAAAAATGACTTAATCAAAATTAAATTTAAGTATGTTGTTCAGACGGTCTGTGGGACCTATGGGAATATAAATGAATAATATCACCCAATTAGTTTTGGATTGAACCCGGGTTGAAAATATTAAATACATTGAACCCTATGAGACCCAATTTTTCAAACATTTTGAAGCGGATTTGAAATTCAAAATTGCTTCGAAAATTTTAGTTAATATTTAAATTATCCCATAAAATATATAAAAAAATTTCAGCAAAATATATACAGTGGTTTTTTAAATTAAAATTAAAATATTAATTGCACCTCTTATAGGAAGCGATCACGTGACTATTTTATGAAGATATCACGTGACCCACTTCAAAATAAAATATGGCATCCATCTTGTCTCAAAATCGTGATTTTTAAAGTTATTTTTAATTCCTATTGAGTGTTGTATCTGTCCTAAAACCGCTTTATTTTTGCTTAAATTCTGTGCATCTGCATACTGAAACAACGCAATTGCAATATATTTGAATTTAAATGATCATCCAAATTTGATTATTTCTACAACGAAGCCTATTTTTCACTTATGTAAAATATAAGCAGCAAAATATATAGAATGAGTTGTATAGGAATTGCTGCATTTCTTTAACGCAAAATTATTTAGCTCATGTAGTCTGCATAGCTGATATGAATGAAATATTCAATGATTTTACAGAGAGACGAACGATTTTTTTTTCGATGAAGTTTTAAGCAAAGAGTTTAATTACTTGTAACTCCATGGTCTTAAGTTTTAAAATAAAATAAATTATTATAATATTGTGATGAATGAAATGAATGGGGAAATGTTTATGAATGAAATGCTGCTTTTATAGAGAGAACCAGGCGTGTTATATTTCGATGGCGTCATTTGAATAAACTTCAGTTGTTTTTGATGAAGTTTTCAAATATAATAATTTATTGTAGTATTATGATAATGTTAAAAACATTACCAAGGAGCCAGGCGATTTATATTTAATTGACGTCATTCGAGTGAAGTTCATTTTTTTCGATGAACTTTTAAGTTTTCAAATATAATTAATTAATGTAGTATTGTAATAATTTTTAAAATATTTCCAAGGAATATATAGCATTTTAGAGATGCTTAAATGAAATTGCATTGAAGTTGGAAAGTGTTTCATAATCAATGCTTTATGCATGATTGATCTTTCTTGTTTAATTTTCGCCTTGAATCATCTATTTCTCAGGATATGCAATAGTTAGAACTTAGACACTAACATATAAGAATTTAGCATCAAATTTTAAAGAAGGTAGAGTAGTATAATATGAATTTTTACTTTCGGTTCAAAACCTTTCCTTGAAGAATATATTTCTTAAGACTGGAAGTATATAGAGCTTAGATACTTTCTAATATGGAATTAGCATCACATTTCGGTAAGGCTGATGTGGACTCATTATTTCCCCTTCAGTAAAATATACATTTTCCTTGAAGCATCTTTTTTACGGAATCTGATATAGATATACACATATCTTAGGTGGTAACTGATATGGATTCAACATCACATTCTGGTAGTGGGTTTAATACAATTTTTCATTTCTGGCTCTTTTTCAATTTCTGGTCAAAAAAATATTTCAGACATATAATTTTCAGGATTAGCTACATATAACGATTTGAAGGAGAATGATATGGGTTCAACATCAAATTCCAACATAGTTGTAAAGTGTTTATAACTTTGCTCAGTCTGTCTATCTGTTTGTCCGTTCGCGCATTAACTGCCGTAAAAATGACTTTATAAAAATAAAATGTTTGTATGTTGTTAAGACGGTCTGTGTGACATGTGGGAACGGAAATAATAATATCAACCAAATAGTTTCGGATTTAACCCGAGTTGAAAGAATGAAATACATTGAATATTATGGGACATAATTTTTCAAACATTTTTAAACGGAGTAAAAAATTCACAAAATGCTACGATAATTTAAATAAAAAATATTCAAATTATCACGTAAAATATGTAAAAAAATATTTAGAAAATATGTTAAATAGTTTCTCAAATAAAAATTGAAATAATACATACACCCATATTAAATGAAGAGTTCATGTGACGCATTTAAAAATAAAATATGTCAGCCCTTTTTTTTCCAGTGTAAAAATGGTGATGTTTTAAGCTTTTTTAAACTTCTCAGTTATTCCTATTTAATCACCAAACTTTGACTATTCCTACAACGGAGCCCAATTTCTATAGCATGCAGAATGTAACAAAGCAAGCTATTGTAAGATGAGTTGCATAAGAAAGGCTGAATTTTATTATTTAGCTATGGTGTCTGGAATATAAGTGATATGAACGAAATATTCATTGATTTTAAATAGAGAAGCAGACGATATATAGCTTTGTCTTTTTCGATAAAGTTTGAAGTTTTCAAGTATAATCAATTATTGTAGTACTCTGGTAATTTAAAAAAATATATATGAGTGCTGAATGTATCGCATTTTAGAGTTGCATAAATAGAATTGCATTTCAGTTGGAAAGTGTTTCACAATCAGTGATTTATGCATGATTGATCTTTCTTGTTAGTCAAAATTTAAGAGAGTAACATCCCAGACATTAAAGAGATGAAGATTTTTCATTGGTTAATAAGGGATAACAAAAGTACTTGCGATGATGCCACTTTCTTCTAATATCTACGTACAAACATGCATATATATTGAAGGTATTCGTTAGTCGGCCTCCACATGGAAGCCCACGTCATTACTTTGTGCCTCAAACTTAATGCCTGAAAATTTTCGTGAAACAGCTCCTGTCCTCCTAAACATTGGGGGATATGATAAAAAACTATAATCGTCGAACAAAATAAGTATATTGGATGAAAAAAACCTTATCTAATTTTTAACTATGCGCATAAGGTAATCTTAAATTGATTTAAGATTTGACTCCCTTCTCTCTACATACGTCATATTTAATGGTGCAGATCGACCCAATTAAACTTGTTTCCTTTTGCAGAAATTTACAGTAAGAGCCCTCTATATATTTAGCAGTTTTTGCTGCTTTCGATGGCTAATTATACAGCGAGTATATTTTATTCTGCAAACTGTGAAATCATAATACAACAAACGCATTTTAATTTTAAATCAATTATTTCCTGCTGATGCAACTTGAAAAGTTTCAAAACTTACATATTTAATGGTGCAGATCGACCCAATTAAACTTGTTTCCTTTTGCAGAAATTTACAGTAAGAGCCCTCTATATATTTAGCAGTTTTTGCTGCTTTCGATGGCTAATTATACAGCGAGTATATTTTATTCTGCAAACTGTGAAATCATAATACAACAAACGCATTTTAATTTTAAATCAATTATTTCCTGCTGATGTAACTTGAAAAGTTTCAAAACCTAAACTTAAATTGCATATAATACCTCTTCACATTATAATAAGTAATCTATAGCATGCAGAATGTAACAAAGCAAGCTATTGTAAGATGAGTTGCATAAGAAAGGCTGAATTTTATTATTTAGCTATGGTGTCTGGAATATAAGTGATATGAACGAAATATTCATTGATTTTAAATAGAGAAGCAGACGATATATAGCTTTGTCTTTTTCGATAAAGTTTGAAGTTTTCAAGTATAATCAATTATTGTAGTACTCTGGTAATTTAAAAAAATATATATGAGTGCTGAATGTATCGCATTTTAGAGTTGCATAAATAGAATTGCATTTCAGTTGGAAAGTGTTTCACAATCAGTGATTTATGCATGATTGATCTTTCTTGTTAGTCAAAATTTAAGAGAGTAACATCCCAGACATTAAAGAGATGAAGATTTTTCATTGGTTAATAAGGGATAACAAAAGTACTTGCGATGATGCCACTTTCTTCTAATATCTACGTACAAACATGCATATATATTGAAGGTATTCGTTAGTCGGCCTCCACATGGAAGCCCACGTCATTACTTTGTGCCTCAAACTTAATGCCTGAAAATTTTCGTGAAACAGCTCCTGTCCTCCTAAACATTGGGGGATATGATAAAAAACTATAATCGTCGAACAAAATAAGTATATTGGATGAAAAAAACCTTATCTAATTTTTAACTATGCGCATAAGGTAATCTTAAATTGATTTAAGATTTGACTCCCTTCTCTCTACATACGTCATATTTAATGGTGCAGATCGACCCAATTAAACTTGTTTCCTTTTGCAGAAATTTACAGTAAGAGCCCTCTATATATTTAGCAGTTTTTGCTTCTTTCGATGGCTAATTATACAGCGAGTATATTTTATTCTGCAAACTGTGAAATCATAATACAACAAACGCATTTTAATTTTAAATCAATTATTTCCTGCTGATGTAACTTGAAAAGTTTCAAAACCTAAACTTAAATTGCATATAATACCTCTTCACATTATAATAAGTATTGCCTCATATCTCTTATTCGATAATATATTTTTACGTTTTGAAATATGGCAGGAAAGATGACAAAGTTGTAAAATATACGCTGCATAGTGTGTGATATTTAATAAACATTTGCTTAATATACAATACATTTTCTGTCACTGAAAATATTGTTAAAAAGATAACATTTATATTGAAAAACACAAAATGAATACACTTTCGATAACGTATAACTGAAAACTTCTAACATACCATTCGATAACATATAACATTCGATATAAACAGTGTTCCTTGGGCTTTTAAGGACAAAAGACAATTTTTCTATTAGAAATCGTAATGAATCATCTATACAAATTTGCCAATCATCTGATTTGGTACATATTTGCCGTATTGTATTTAAAATGCATAAAATATTCTATCAGGCAAATGCAAAGTATTATGTTTGTATAATTTTAGTTTATACATTGAAAATTTTCGTAAACATTTTTAATGCATGTGTATTAAATACGTTGAGTAATCATTTAAGAAATTCGAATGGACAAGATAAACTATAAGAGCAGTTCAGTTTGGAAGTAATTAATTTCATAAAGATTGGGAAAATAATAATAAAAAGAACGGTAAACCAAATGTATTTCGTTTATTTTTTGCTTTTTACTTCCCCTTCAATACATGATAATGTATATGGAACGTATTGAAATCATGTCGAAAATCTGTTTGTCTGTCTATCTGTCTGTGAGTCTATGCGTTTGTCTGTGCAATGTATGTTCCACTCTAACTCAAAAACTAATGAACCGAATTTCATAAAATTTAGTAGATAAGTCACTTTTGGGTTACCCTGGTGCTGATTAGATTTTGGTACGTTTCGGAAAAAAAATAACCTGCCTTTTTTTGCGAAATGACCCGCAAAAATGACCCGCCATTCCACTACGGCTGGCCGTCCTTGAGATATTTCAGTTTTTTATTTCACATTTTCTTTACTCCGCCGTTGAAAAAACGTCCTGTTACCAACTGAGAACGAAAGTTGAATTAAAAGTGCAAATTCAGTGTCATTTAAAATAATTATGGACGTTATTTTGTGTTATTAAACTCAATATAATGAATTATTGAAGAAATAAAGATAACGTGAATATGAGTCTGCAGGGAAAGTCAGGTGCTGCCCACAGCATATTTTTACTTTCCCTGCAATACATGGTGATGTATTGGAATCATGCAGAAAATCGCAACTCGAGTTTTCTACGGATCTACATGTTTTGGAACTTCTAGAATTCGAAAAATCTATTTTAGAGAAAACTATTGTGTGTGTGTGTGTGTCTGTCTGCCTGTGTGTCTGTGTATCTGTCTGTGCAATGTATGTATCGACTGTAACTCAACTAATTGACTGAATTTCATAAAATTCGGTAGGTAATTCACTTGTGTGTGACTCTGGTGCTGATTAGTTTTGGGTACGATTCGGGATAATAGAACCGGTCTTTTCTTTGAAAATGGCCCGCAAAAATTGCCTGTATTCACTCTAGCTAAAAAACCAATAGATCAATTTTCACAAAATTTGGTAAATAAGTCACTTGTGTGTTACTTTAGTGCTGATTTGATTTTGGTACGATTCGGAAAAAAGTAACCTACCTTTTTCTGCAAAATGGACTCTAAAAATCGTCAAAATCTAAAATAAAGGATTACGTATGCTCAAATATACCAAATAAATACCTGTTTTATACGTTATTTTTAACAATGAAAAGAATAAGACCCATCCCTATCGAGATATTTAAGTTTTTCGCATTTACACTACGCCACCTTTGAAAAAAAAGTCCAGTTACCAACTGAGAACGAAAATTGAATTAAAAGTGCAATTCAGTGGCATTTTAAATAATTGTGGATGTTTTTTTTGTTCAATTAAACTCAATTTAATGAATTATTGAAGAAATAAACCGAACTTGACTGTGATACTGCATGGAAAATTATGTGCTGTCAACATCAGATTTTTTAAACTTGCTGTGTTACTTTCATAATCTTTGTAAATTCTCTAAAGTTGAAAATATTTACTATTCAAAAATAAACGCAGTATTTACGTCATTACAAATAAATGGATAAAATATTATCTTTATCAGGAGAAGTAAAATTTAAAAATTAAATGCTATTTGCAAAGATGTTCGCCCCATCGAATTTAATTTCGATCGCAAAATTACTACTTGAGAGCAAAATAATAGTACAACTGAAAAATCTGATGTGGGCAGCACATGACTTTCCCTGCAAACTTATATCCACGTTCTTTTTATTTTAATTAAATTTATTTCACTTTTAATTCAATTTTCGTTCTCATTCGGTAACCGGACTTATTTTCAAAGGTGGCGTAGAGGAAAAACAAAAAACTAAAATATCTCG
This sequence comes from Amaurobius ferox, assembly GCA_951213105.1. Classification (NCBI taxonomy): domain Eukaryota; kingdom Metazoa; phylum Arthropoda; class Arachnida; order Araneae; family Amaurobiidae; genus Amaurobius; species Amaurobius ferox. The sequence goes on from OX578135.1 coordinate 54,521,984, forward strand.
AGAACGGCTAGTCCTAGTGTGATGGGGTTGGACTTATTCTTTTCTTCGCTAAAAATTACGTATTAAACAAGCATTTATTGTATATATTTGAGCATACGTAGTTCTTTAGTTTATATTTTGACAATTTTTGCTGGCCATTTTGCAAAAAAGGCAGGTTATTTTTTTCCGAATCGTACCAAACTCTAATCAGCACCAGGGTAACCCACAAATGACTAATCTGCCGAATTTTGTGAACTTCAGTCCATTAGTTTTTTAGTTAGAGTGGATACAAACTTTTGCGAGACATTTCGCAAAAATAGGCGGGTTCTTTTATCCCGAATCGTACCCAAAACTAATCAGCCCCAGACTCGCTCACAAGTGACTTACCTATAATTTTCTTGAAATTCGGTCCATTAGTTTTTAGTTACAGTGGATACAAAATCTGCAGAGACAGACGGACAGACACACAGACACACAGACAGACAGACAGACGGACAGACACACACACACACACAGACGTCACGTTAAAAATGTTTTTTTCGTATTCTAGAGGTCTTGAAACGTGTACATCTGTCGAAAACTCGACTTGCGATTTTCGATATGATTCCAATACTTTCCCTATACATTACTATGTATTGCAGGGAAAGTACAAATTAGTTCGATTTGCTCTAATTGTGAGCAACCGTCTGGTGGCAGCCGTCAGAATTTCCAGAGAATCGTCTGCTAGATTGAAATGATTTGAAACCGGCGAAATGTCCACCGAATTTCGGCATGTATATAATTTAAAAAATGTGAATTTAAAAAATCTTGCTGAAGCGTATTGTCACATAAGCTCTGCTATCTCTGTATCGAATTTCGCGGATGTCGAAATCTTGGATTTTCCGCTACGTACGACATAGAGAGGCAGACATCTTATTTTTGTATTCTATACAAAAGAAAGCTTAAATCTATGTACAATGTTCTTATACACTGATAATAAATACAAGATTCCCATTAATGAAAATTTTATTTAATCAAATTTTCAATCGAGAACAAATATTTCCACACAATCTTATTAATGGTAACTCTTTATTGCTATAATTTACTCTACTCCCTTTAAGCATTTCTCTAAATATCTCATACAGAAAATATAATAATACTAGTATTTAAGCCGGTCAAAAACAGGGAAACTAAGACGTGTAAAAATTAAGCTGCAATTTTAAAAAATAAGTTTTATTTCATTTAATAATGTAAATGGACACCGGATAAGATTCAACCTGTGGTCGAGTATCAGCCTTGTATACCCCGGTGTGTAGAAAGCTTTGGCAGTATTCTTAGGGACTTCTAAAATTCGTTGGTCGGTTATTATAAGTATGTAAATATTTAGAAATTTAGATCAGCGGGAGCAACTTGAAGATTTAATTCGGCTTTTAGAAAAAACCCAGTTTCTTTACTCATGGGATGGCAAATCAAAATTTCAACTATGTTACGTTTTGTATCGTAGTCAATACTATATATCTGAAATTAATCAATTTTCTTGGTTACCACGGGGGCATAATGACACTCTAGAAAGAATGTTAGGAACACCCTATTTACTTCGTCTCCGAGGAGGTAAATCCACATTTCGATTCAGTTAAGTTCTGTAGTGTAGTAAATACTATGCGTGTTCAAAGATTTAGTCTTCTTGGTCTCGGGGAGGCTTCTGAAGGGTCTCAATAGACACAAAAACACATTAAAAACGTTACGCAATTATATATAGAGATACATGTTTTCTCTGATTTTTGACACTTTACAACACAGTTGAAAAGTGTTTATGACTTCTGTCATAAACACTGTCTGTCATTCTGTCTGTCTGTCTGTCCGTTAGCACGATAACTGCCGTAAAAATGACTTAATCAAAATAAAATTTTAGTATGTTGTTCAGACGGTCAGTAGGATTTATGGGAATATAAATGCATCATATCACCCAAATAGTTTTGGATTGAACCCGGGTTGAAAAAATGAAATACATTGAACCCATGGGACCTAATTTTTCAAACAATTTTTAAGCGAATTTAAAATTCACAAATTGCTTCGAAAATTTTAGGTAATATTCAAATTGTTCCATAAAATATATAAAAAAAATTCAACGAAATATATTCAGTAGTTTTTTAAATAAAAATTAAAATAATAATTACACCTCTTATATGAAGCGATCACGTGACCATGATATGGAAAAATCACGTGACCCACTTCAAAATGAAATATGGCATCCATCTTGTCTCAAAAGTGTAATCTTTAAAGTTCTTTTTAATTCATATTGAGTGTTGTATCCGCCCTAAAACCACTTTATTTTTGCTCAAATTCTGTGCATCTACATACTGAAACAACGCAATGACAATATATTTGAGTTTAAATGATCATCCAAATTTGATTATTTCTACAATGAAGCCTATTGTTTACTTATGTAAAATGTAAACAACAAAATATTTAGAATAAGTTGTATTAAAATTGCTGTATTTCTTTAACACAAAATTATTTAGCTCATGGAGTCTGCATAACTGATATGAATGAAATATTCATTGATTTTACAAAGAGAAGGACGATTTTCTTCGATGAAGTTTTGAGCATAAAATTTAATTATTAGTAGCTTCAGGGTCTTAATTTTTAAATAAAATAAATTATTATAGTATTGTGATGAATGAAATGAATGGTAAATTATTTATGAATGAAATGCTGCTTTTATAGAGAGAGACAGACGTGTTATTTTTTCTATGACGTCATTTGAATGAATTTCTGTAGTTTTCGATGAAGTTTTCAAATAAATTATCGTAGTATTATGATAATTCTAAAATTATTACCAAGCAATGCATCGCATTTTAGAGATGGTTAAACCAGGCAACTTATATTTCAATGCCGTCATTTGAATGAAGTTAATTTTTTTCGATGACGGTTTAAGTTTTCAAATATAATAAATTAATGTAGTATTGTGATAAGTTTTAAAATATTACGGAGGAATGTATTGCATTTTAGAGATGTTTAAATAACATTTCATTGAAGTTGGAAAGTGTTTCATAATCAATGCTTTGATTGATCGTTCTTGTTATCTTATGGAGTGTTAATTTTGAATAACAGTAATTATGTTTATGAAGACAAATCTTAAGTAATGCGAATATATTAACATGTATGAAATAAGTGACTGCGGAAAACCACTCCATGAGTTATTGACTTGGGAGTTGGAAACTAAAGATTGTAGAAAATGTTTAAAAATATAGTTAAACCCATTTTCAGTTCATTTTGCTTTTTGTTCATTTTATGCACTTTGCGTCATCCACATAATCCTTTTGAGGTCCCCATGAGGTCTTTAGAATTTTGTTTATTTCTTCGGTGTTTTTAAAAAAATAATCAGAGTAATTATATATAAACTTTCAAATGTACCAAATCTGAGAAGAAAATTTTCAGATGCGTGTAAATATGCATGAAATAGCTCGAATCGATATCATAGGAGTAATGAATGTTTTTATAAAAAGAAGTATTCTATGTTTGTGGCACGCTTTCTAACGTGATTTTGTATTTATAATTTTAAAAGAATAAGCTATTGCAATATTTAATATCTTTGATATTATCAACACATCAGTTATGCACTGCATCAGATATTGACGGTGACGTTTCTCGGGCGCCATTGCAAATAATTCGTTATGATAGATGAGCGAAGCGAAGTTCCTTTATTCAATACTAATGAAGCGAAATCATAATTCGCCTGAATTTTGATATACATTTTACTCGAAATCTACAACAAGTAGGAAGATGGAATTTTGCATACAGGTATATACGTGAAATTTCACGCAGATTTGCAGAAAATCACAATTTTAATTGTTAAAACTATTTATAACAGGGCGAAATGCTCATTTTTTAATTGCGCATGCTCGCTACGTTTTATAGGCGGCGGCGTTGTGGATTCGAGGCACGTGTTGAACCTCCAATAATTTTTTTGTGGGTTCTTCGAACCTCAATATATTTTCGCGTATTTAGTGGGGAAAATGTACGCATATATGCTTAAATTTTGTCTTCCGTTATCCATTCTTCAAGTTTCTTCTTCATTCTTTTCGTTATTCATTCCCCATTTATTACTAAGTGTGTATTAATATTTACCTCTCAGACTTTTTATTGCATTCTGGATGCAAAATTTCAATTTCGGACCTGATTTAAAGACAAATTTGTTGACATTTTTAACATTGGTAAAAAGACCTAAAAATTAAATTTCACATTTTTCTTCCAATTTTGTAAAGATTATTGAATTATACAGTCACACAGTATCTGTATAATGTATATAATAATGTTGCGCCTCCAGAGGGAAAATAAATTAAATAAATAATTATCTTGAGAAAATAAAAATTCTGTACTTAACAATAAATTGCTTCAATTCAGCATTTCAGACGTTTTATTGTGTCAGATAATCTTCCTGAATAAAATTTATGACTTAAAAACTTTTTTAAAACCTGCAAATTAGACTTACTTTTAGAAATGAATGAGTTATTTGATTTCAAATTTTTGGAACTCTCAATAATTTTTCGAGTCAGCGCATATGCTACCCTTCCTATAAAACACAAGGAAACAACTTTCAAACAGCTAATCAAAGCGTGTGCTCTTGCATGCATTGTGATTCAAACGTGCTCCTGAATATTAAAAACGTTTTTGCGATTAAGGGGACGGTGGACGTTGAAATGAGCAAAAATTGACTAAAAAAGTTTTAATATATAACATTATTTTACACATTTAACATTTGCTTACGGGTGGGACAGCGTCAATCCATGGAAATCGCCGACAGAAACATTGCACCTGCTGCAGCAGGTGCAATGTTTTCCATTTGACGCCAATGCTTTCGAAGTGGGTCGAACTGTTTGGGATAGGGTATGTCAAATACCTGTCATTTTGGAAGGTTCTTCGTTTGGGATAGACGCTGTCTCACCCGTAAGCAAAAGGTTAAATGTATTTTTTTAAACGGAATTTTCAAAGTTTTTACATTATTAAAATGCTCCATGCGTCTTAAATTTTGTCCGAGATGCATGGAATATGGCAAGAAGATACCTCTCATAGTTTTTAATGAAACTGAGTATGCATGTTATAATTGGAGTTCATTAAGGTAATTAAGTGAATAATAACCTAATTAAATGATGAAAATTATGTTTTAATGCAGAAAAATATTTTAAAAAATTAACTTTCAAAGGGATTTAGAAACAAATACCCAAATCTGTTCATAATGTGTTTTTGAGTGTTCATAATGTAAAATGAATAAAAAATGTGAACAAATGACACATAAGGAGCATTTTTAAATTTTCGTTAAAAAAAATTAAATTAAAAAAATTCAAAATTATAACAAAATTGAAAAAAAGAAATGAATGGTATTGTAAAGAGTAATGTAAGAGGAATATTTATACAAATTTTCACGAAGTCAATAAATAAATAAAAAAAAATTCAACGTCCTCCGTCTCCTTAAATGTATTAATTTTATTTTATTGTTTTCGTGTATTCTAATTTATCTAATTCAATATTTAAATTCTAAAAAATTAGGCTCTTTTGTATTAGGATTCTTAAATAATTAAATAAATTTTTTGTACTTCTAATTTCATAAGTATTTGTTTAATTAAGTTTAATTTTAAATATTTCACAGCTCGAATGCTTCATACCAAATTTCATTGAAAACTCATATTTTTGCTAGCGTAAAAACTGTACAACTAAAACTAAAAAAACATCATTTAAAACATTGTCTAACATAAAATAACGCACATGTGTAGTTTAGTAACCGCTGTTGGCGTACAGCAAAAAATGCCGCATGTCGGTGCGATTTATTGTCCATCTGAAAGTACATGACTGCTAAAAGAATGTGAAGGAAAAAATGCATATGATATAAATGAATGTAAATACAAGTTTTAAGACATTATTTAAATAACAAAATTCGTCCATATCAATAATAAAGTGCGGTCATGGAAAAAAGCTTGACATTTCAAAAATAATTTATTAATATTTCTTAATTAATTACTTAAAGACTACAGTTTATTTTCCCTGCACTTTGAATTTGAAAAATGCTTTATATATTCTTTATTTTTTACTCCTACAATTACGCATTTTAAAAATAGTATGTAAATATTTTGATAACGTAAATTAAAAAGTAACGTTGTTTACTTTTCGGGCATTTTAAAACAGCATTGTTTATTTACGACACTAAAAATTCCAGAAAGTTTCTGTTTGCTTTCGATAACTAACATTTTAAAAACCTTAGTTTACTTTCACTAATCTGGATTTTTAAAATCCCTTGTTCATTTTTGATAATTTGAATTTTTAAGAATTATTTACCTTGTTATAATTTAAAATTTGAAAGTGTTCTCTATTTTTCAGCACCCTATATTTCTATACGTTTCTGTTTACTTTTGAATATTTAAATTTGAAAACCCTCTATTTCTTTTCAATAATTTAAATTTAAAATCATTTCCAATTTTTAGTATGAAGAAAGTGAAACATTGGAATTCACATAGGCCATACTGAAAGAGACATGATTGGATGGTCATCCTTTTATTTGGCTACAAATATTTGAAAGTTGGTAAACTACTAAAAAAGCTGGATCTTATGGTGCCAATAGATGTAAAATCTAGTTATTCTAAAGTTGATAAAATTTGTAATAAAATTTACCTACAAACGTTTGGTATTGCTTAAAATATCTTGGAACTAGATACACTATAGATACGAATTTAATTAGATAAATATGACACTTGCACTCGTCAAATGTGAAATTGCAACACCATGACGAATGCACGTAGCCATATGCAAATCACAGTACCGGTAGAAGAGAGAGTCGCATGCATATGATTAAAAGAACAAAGAAAGATATGCAAAATAAACCTGTTTATTCAGTAAGGAATATTGCCCCCACGGGCAGTTATATAGGCCGCTAAACGGCGAATCGTACTATCAATGAGGCTAATAATGTTTGTCTCAGTTAATCCTTGCCAAGCAGTGTCCACTGCGGCCCGCAGTTTGTCTACGGTATGTACTGGCTGTCCCGTTTCGCCTAAAGACGATGAGGACCCACACGTGTTCAATGGGATAGATATCCGATGAGGCAGCCGGCCAGGAAAGGATATAAATTCCGTTCAGGCTGTTGAGAGTTCACCGTGCGTTGTGAGGTGCGGCATTGTATTGCTGGAACACCATGCCGGCGACAGTCTGCATCAGTGACCGAGCTAAAGGCATCACAACTTATGTGACGTACCGGTCCGCTGTCAGATTTCCTGCAATGTTCACCAAAGCTGTCCGCTAATCAAACACGATACTGATCCAAACCATGATGCCCGATGTGCGCTGGATGACATGGGCTGGTAAGTGGCGATCCCCATAAGCCGCCACGGCCGCCATTCCTCCACACGCAGAAACGAGATTCATCCGTAAACAATATCCGATGTCATTCGTTGGTCTAGCAGCAATGAAGACGACACCACACCAAACTTGCATCCCCGTGTCGAGTGCTTAATGGCACCCCAGTGGGTGGCCGCCGTGGGCGCAGCTGTACTTCATGCAACCTGCTGCAAATGGTTTGTGCGCACATAGGTGAAATCGTTGATGGTGGTAGGCTGTTTCGGGTGGCACTTGAAATTGCGAACGGATCTCGATGAGACATTCGGTGAATCTGCCCATCTGTGTGCTCTGTCGTGCGTCTGTCTGTTCGATTCGCTCCCTCTTCGGAGTATTCCCTGATGCTTCTGCGTTCACCGTGTCACACATCACTCGATGGTACTTATGTCATGTCCAACACGCGTGGCAATTGCACGCATCGACAAACCCTCGTCACACAGCTCGAGGGTACGGTCTCGTACCCCAGCCGTTAACTGCTGGTATACAGCTCGCTGACGTCTTCGAGGCGTCGCTTATTCACTTTTTCAAAGATTCGGATGCTGAAAATTGTTGCTGACTGCATTTATGGAACGATCCATCTCATGTTTTTTATCACTCGAAATTGGATGCCACGTAACCCGATACGGGCAAAAACTTTGCATATGACTCTCTCATGTACCGGTACTGTGATTTGTATATTGGCACGTTCATTACTTCGTAATGTTACAGTTTCACCTTTGAAGAGTGTAATTTAACATATTTTACTTAATTTATTAGTGAATTTTATTTAGTGAATTTCATTTTTTACAGTATTTCCATATTTCAGTAACGCGAAGGAAAGTTGGTATACAATTACGAATTTATTAAACCGTGAAATATAAATAAATATGTTACGAATCTTACATAATGGAAGGATATATTCGTGCATGTTTAGGCGTGAGTGCGTGCTTGCGTGTGTATGTGTGCGTGCGTGTGTCTGTGTGCGTTTGTGTGTGTGTGTGAGTGTGTGCGTGCTTCCGTGTATGTGTGTGTATGTGTGTCTGTCGCACGTTTCTAAAAATTAGAATTACTGAATGTCGAGAAATTGGGTACATGGATAGCAAAACGTACTGTAACTTACAGTAAACGTACAGTACTTTGGTAAAATTTTTAATCGAATTAGTAATAAAATATCAGGCGTCCAAATTTCGATTTTTTTTTTTAAATCACCTTAATCGATTGGGCAGACGATGACATCCGAGACGCTTCAAACGCAGTCAAAACATGTTTACAGTTGAAGGAGTTCGCAGACGGGAAATGTGGTTTAAAATTCAAAAGTCTAACTTCTTCAAATTTAAATATATCTTGTTCATTTTCTAAACAGGTCTTATCATTATAGGACTCTAAACGGGTCTTATCACTATAGAACTCTAAACGGGTCTTATCGCTATAAGTATCGATCACAAAAACGATATATACAAAATTAAATTAACGTGTAAAACAATTGCTTGTTATAGATTGAAGTGAAAGATCATACCATTCACATATTTTTCAATTGGTAAGTTTTGATGTCTTAGGGTACCTAGGAAACGCTACGATATTTTTAACTTAAAGTTTTTTTTCTTTACATTTCCCTGCCAAAATGGCTTTATAATACAGTTTAGAGGGTACATGAATTCAGAAGTTTTAATGCATACGAATAAGGAATCTAAATTGAGTTCTGTAGATATTTTTTCTCAAATCACCCCAAAATCTCCACTGATTATAACGAGATTATAAGGAAAGTTCCGGAAAAGTACTAATTCGTGAGAATATTAACAAATCAAGAAAATTCATAGAGTTTCCGGAATTCGCCAAGTTGACCATATTTCACCAAGGTAACCGATTTTGTCACAGAGATCAGATAGCCTAGTTCTTCAGATTACAATACTATTTTAACTTTCCTTACATACATAGTATAATGTATAAGGAAAGTATTGTGACGAGGTCGGAAATTCAAATTCGAGTTTTCGACAGGACAGCACGTTTCAAACATCACTGATTCCGAATCTAACATTTTAGAGGTGATGTCTGTGTGCGTGTGTATGTGTGTCTGTGTGAAAGTATGTGTGTTTGTATGTGAAAGTATGTGTGAGTGTGTGTGAAAGTATGTGTGTGTGGGTGTGTGTGTGAAAATATGTGTGTATATGTGTCTGTCAGTGAGTCTGTGGAGACGATATCTCACAAACGAATTCGTATGAAATTTGGTACAAAAATTGCAATCAGTGAATACTGGAAGCCTATTGTTTTCAAACACAATCGAATGTCCTCCCCCTTCCCCTAAATTTTCGAGTGAAATTAAAAAAAAAGCATCAAAAAATCAAAACCTTTAATAAAGTTCAAATAGACATATGTAATTTTTCTTAGAAAACGATTGACATAAACATATAAACATTAGAACGCTAGCATGAACCGTTCTCGAGATATTGCACATTTTTCAGATATATATATAAAAAATCCCATAATATTAACTGTTGAGAATTATGTGCACTTTCATATGTAATATAATGCGATAAATTCGGTGACATAATTATCGTGGATCTAGCTCGTTCCATTCATTAAAAATGATAGTTTGTGTAATACTTTAGTATTTGAACGCCAATAGTAATTTATTTGCTATAAGAATAACTTATTTCTCCGTTCATAAAGCTTGACGAGATTTTGGCGGCGAATTTGGCGGAGTATCGCCAACTTGGCGACATTTTTAAATGCTGCCAAATTAACAAAAATCTAGCCAAATGGATAAAATATGATGCTAAATCAATGCAACTGACGACTAATTGACGAAAATACAATATCTTGGAAAGACTATAAGTATCTACTGTAAAAATAACTTTTTTTTTACTTTAAAATTAGTACATTCATTGCATTATATAAGGAAAGTCGCGTGTTGCCCACAGCAGGTCTTTCTATTATACATTTGCAACAATATGTGCTTTCCTTTACATATTTCATCTAAATCTTACTTTAATACTTAATTTTCCAGTCACAATTCTCTCAAGTATTCCTAAGTCACAAATCTCTGAAGTATTACTCCACCTCGTGACCTAAAATGATTTACATCAACGACTTACTTGGATAGCAATCGACTTTTTACTTTCCCTGCATAACATGGTAATGTATAGGGAAAGTATTGGAATCATGCCGAAAATCACAACTCGAGTTTTCGACGGATCTACACGTTTCGAGACCTCTAGAATACGAAAAAACCATTTTTAGCGTGACGTCTGTGCGTGTGTCTGTCTGTCTGTCTGTCTGTCTGTCTGTGTGTCTGTGTGTCTGTGTGTCTGTGTGTCTGTCTGTCTGTGCAGATTTTGTATCCACTGTAACTAAAAAACTAATGGACCGAATTTCACAAAATTTGGTAGGTAAGTCACTTGTGGGCGGGGCTGGTGCTGATTAGATTTGGGTACGATTCGGAATAAAAGAACCCGCCTTTTTTTGCGAAATGGCCTGCAAAAGCTTGTATCCACTCTAGCTGAAAAACTAATGGATCGAATTTCACAAAACTCGGGAGATGAGTCACGTATAGGTCACTCTGATGCTGATTAGAATTTGGTACGATTCGGAAAAAAATAACCTGCCTTTTTTTGCAAAATGGCCCGCAAAAATCGTCCAAATCTTAACTAAAGAACTGGGTATACTCAAATATATCCATTAAATGCTGATTTAATACGTAATTTTTAACGACGAAAAGAATAAGACCAACCCCATTACTCTAGGACTAGCCGTTCTCGAGATATTTGATTTTTCGTACTTTCCCTACGCCACCTATGAAAATAAGCCCGGTTACCGCATGAGAACGAAAATTGAATTAAAAGTGAAATAAATTTAGTTAAATTAAAAAGAACGTTAATATAAGTCTGCAGGGAAAGTCATGTGCTGCCCACATCAGATTTTTACTTTCCCTGCAATACATGGTAATGTATAGGGAAAGTATTGGAATCATGCCGAAAATCACAACTCGAGTTTTCGACGGATCTACACGTTTCGAGACCTATAGAATACGAAAAAACCATTTTTAACGTGACGTCTGTGTGCGTGTCTGTCTGTCTGTCTGTCTGTCTGTGTGTTTGTCTGTGCAATGTATGTATCCACTCTAACTCAAAAACTAGTGGACTGAATTTCATAAAATTTGGTAGATAAGTCACTTGGGTATGACCCTGGTGCTGATTAGTTTTTGGTACGATTCGTAAAAACAGAACCCGCCTTAATTTGCGAAATGGCCAGTAAAAATTTCATGTATCCACTCTAGCTAATATACTAATTGATCAAATTGCACAAAATTTGGTAGATAAGTTACTTGTACGATACTCTGGTGCTGACTAGATTTTGGTATTAATCGGAAAAGAACAACCTGCCTTTTTTTACGAAATGGCCCGCAAAAATGTCATGTATCCACTCTAACTAAAATATTACTTGACCAAATTTCACAAAATTTGATAGATAAGTTACTTGGGGGACACTCTGGTACTGATTAGATTTTGGTATTATTCGGAAAAGAACAACCTGTCTTTTTTTACGAAATGGCCCTTAAAAATCGCAAAATCTAAAAAACCTACGTATGTTCAAATATATTAATTAAATGCTTGTTTTATATAAGTAATTTTTGATGAGGAAAATAATAATAACAACTCTATTACTCTTGGACTAACCATTCTCGAGATATTTGAGATATTTCGCATTTTGTTATCCCACTTTTAGAAAAATGACTAATTACCAAATAAAAACAGAAATTGAATTAAAAATGCAAATTTAGTGTTATTTTGTGCAATTAAACTCAATTTAATGAATTATTAAAGAAAAAAAAATATGAATTTGAGTCTGCAGGGAAAGTTATGTGCTGCCCACATCAGATTTTTAACTTTACTTTTCTTGGTAATAATATAAATACAACAATATTGTATTTTTATGTATTTCTTACTGTCTCTTTTGTGGCTTTTGTGTTGCGGTTTGGACGAACTGGGCTTTCGACACAAACGAATGATCACTGTATCGAGTACTACTGCTATAAATAAAAAAAAAACATTCTTGGTGAATAAATATGTTTCGTTTTCATAATTTCAAGTATTCTCGTTTACTATTGAGAACGTAGCGCTTATTTTAAGCAGATGCATCATCCTCTATTTGAATGTACCCGGAAGCTTATAAAATGAACTTATTTGATGTTTTAACCGTATTTCACTTGCATTGTACCATTAGCATGGTTGGTCATGAAAAATAAGGAGGAGAAAAATAATTTTTGTTTAGCATTGACGATTTAGAAATTGAGTGGCGTTACCAGTATCTGTGTTATTTACATACCGATAGCTTATTTAAGGCCTGAGCAAAGCATAATAAGCAGTTCCAGTTTCAGAAAAACTTATTAAAATGTGGCTGCTGACGTACACACAAAAAAGAATTCAATAGTTTAAGTCGTGTTATTTTTATTAATGAACATAACAGATATAAAAATGTTTTTTTTTTACTTTCTATATTATCCCACTTAACATTACTCAATTTACATTAAACATGCTTTGTACTCGAAACTAAAATATAAAATCGCCGCATAGTTGAACTTCTCAGAATCAAAGTCATTTGAACTAATGTCTTTTCAAAAACGCAATTAAATCTAATGCATTTTAGAATGCTTGCTTTTATCGGAAGAAATATTTACTTCTAAAAAGTTAAACAATTACTTTTTCACTGTTTGAATAGAGCCCCCCGTTATCCAATTGCTTTACACTTTTTATCTGGTTTGTTTCTCCGCGAGTTGGAAATTCTCTTCGTTGTCAGAAGGGAATAAGAAGGAAATCTCGCAGTGCAGCTTTAAAAATATCAGAGGAATTCGGGAAAGTTGATTCCATTAGGCCGAGATGGAGTTTCAATTGTTGAATTCCCTAGCGATGTTGTAAACATGTGATTCTTAAACCAATAAATGTCTAAAAAACTTTATTTTATGCCTTCGATATAAAAAGGGGGCAAAGAGTATCTGTTAATTTTTTTTATGATACAGTTTTGGGCAGAATTCGTCTTGAATAAAATTTTATTCTGAGCTAATTACATTTGCACGAAATAGCCGACCTTACGGGCATACACAAGTACATCAGATTTTTAGAACTCATCTTCTCACAATAAAAAATGATAATAAGTAGTGTTAATATTTATTCAACGATATTTTGTTTTAACAAGAGAATGGCGCAATTTATAATACAGCACCATATATGCACCATTATATGCACCAATCTTGAGATAGATCTGTGAACTAATTATGTACTGTCTACTTCTTCAACAGTGTTCTTAAGATCACTAACTGTCCTACAGAAATTAAAAATTTTATTTTTTATACACTTTCGTTTAACTGTTGGATTAATAAATCCATCTACCCTGTAGGTGGGAAAAAATGTAAACACAAATGTGGACGTTGTCTTTTGTGAAATCAACACTCACTATTCCAGAGTTCACTGGAATCCGTTCTAGTCGAACTAGAGTCACTTTCAGACCTCAAACATCCATAGGCATGCAGGGTAGATTTGTTCGGGCACCAATGTTAAGATTCTCACTGTCTAAACGCCGAATCGAACTTCTCTCTTCGTGCTGGGCAGCCGGCGCTCTATCGTTGAGCTACTGAGGTGGAATTATAAGCTCTCATCTCCGAAGTGGACTCTAAAGACTCTTCTGGAAACTTTCACTGACACTCTCATAAGAATGGTTAAAGAAAAAGTGTTCTAAAAAACATTCACTCTGAGGAAACGTCATGTTCTTCGATTGATAAAAAATATGAAAAATAGGTCTGTAGCTAAAGTTTCATGTATTGAAACAACGGCCGATATTTCTGAAATATCTTGAGGGTATATTAGTATCACCTAGCTGAAAAATTCCAATGTTTAATTTTTTCTGTAAATTATATGATTTTACAATTTTATTTGCCCGACTTATAAAAAACCCTGTAATAGACACGTAAATTATTTCAATTCTTACAGTACATTAAACATATGTTTAAAGATATTATCTGATTTCATAATATTTATTGCATTTCTTTGCGGTATAATTCAAAATGATATCTCCCCTTTTCCATGGAAAGGTGCTTATGCTACAAAAATGCAATATAATTTTACTGCCTTGCGAAGAGTGCTTTTCAAAGTTTTAATGGCATGTGTCACGCTAAAAAGGAAACTTCTGTGTTCATAAATTTAAGATTCCACTTGGAAGGAACAAAAAATATCACCAAATGACAGTTTTCAGTAACGTTTATGATATTAAAAATGTAGTGCATCATGTTAGAAGAAAATGAAATTAACATTTTTGATAATTATCCATTCTAGTGACAGAAACTCTTTTGACGTTTGTCCATAACTCCATGTCTTCATTTAGTATCATAAAGTATATTCTGTATATAATGCTGTTAATACAATTATTATTAAAACATTTATTATTATTTATCAATTTTATATATATACTTACATTATTTTTAAATTCTTTAAATTTATTTTTTATGTTTTTATATGTATTTAAAAATATCTGTAATAAATATAGTTGCTATATGATTCATTTTACCAATATTTTTGTTCGAATTCGTTAATTTTCATCTTTGTATCTGGTGCAGATAAAAGGTGCGGATCTGGTGCAATTTTATACCCCATAGTCGCCAATAAGTACATAAATATTTTATACGGCTTTATATGATCGATATGTGAGATGCCAGACATATTTCCTTGATATGATAAATATGCCCTTAATATGATTATATTAACCTCTATAATGAGAGTATTTCTTATTTGCATAATTATATAAATGACTATTTTGAGTAAATTATATCATTTCTCATTTATTAACTGTCCGTTAGTTATTTTAAAGAAGTATACTTTTTAAGTTTTGGCATTCAGTTATTTTTATTACTCTGAATGTCTTCTAGAAGTTGAAAAAGTCATTAAAAATTATCATACTGTAAATGTATTGATTTGCTAATACAAATAAAACACGAAACAATTGTTCTAAATGAAAATGAAAAGAAAACTAAAAGAAAATGAAAATAAGAAGAACAATAAGAAGAAAATATTGATTTGCTAATACAAATAAAACAAGATACATTTATTTTAAACGAAAATAAATTTCAAAAGAACAAAGGAAACCACCCATGTGCATCACAGAACCCATGTTCTCATTTGAAATTATACACTGGTAGTCTAAATTGTCGTAATCACATGTTAAGTACTTTCGATTCTATAATCCCATACGATGTCATCTCCGAGAAACTATGTATTAAAAGTCCCTCTGACTTGATACATATTAACTGTAATTTAACAGACTAATGTAATTCTGCTGAAGTGGAAAAGTAAGTTAAACTCTAATCAAGCATCAAGTTGCATTGACAACAGATACCTTACATTTTATTAGATGTTGTGTTTGGTAGAAAAGTTTTAAATACTAATTAATACAGCACTCGAAAAATGTGCAAGTGCTGACGTTTAATGAATGTTCATCACAAGGATTCAATGACTCACGAACTTAACTCATGATCCACTTGACTCATGAGTTTTCAATGACTCATGATCTATTTTATTAACGATCTTTAAATGACACATGATCCTCTTGACTCATGATCTTACAATGACTCATGATCCTCTTGATTCACGGTGTTTCAATGAATTATGATCCACTTGATTCCCGATCTTTAAATGAATGACTTATGGTCTCTTTGTCTCACGATCTTTAAAGTACCCAACATACAATTACTCATTATTTTTCAATGACCCATGATCCACTTGACTCACGATCTTACAATGAACTATGATTCACGTGACTCACGATCTTTCTACGTTTAATGTCCATCATATCACATATTTTACCCTTTATTTCTTGAACAGTGTGATTCGTAAGTCTTTGCATTCCTTATTGTACTATTTAAGAAATCTAAAAGTCAGCAATCTTTTTGAATAACTAGTTTGAGTCAAATTGTCTGGTGATAAAGCCCATCAGCGCACATACAAGAATCTCACTGCTACAACCCTAAATTATATTTCCATACACATTTTATGGATATAAAGGTTTTACAAATTTGTTTGTTGAGGAATATTCTCAACAATAGATAAGCTGTGGAAAATGCAATTTAATTTAAACTCAGATGCGCACTACACATACAATTTCCCAGACCCCAAACTTTGCTTTTTGTGTGAAAAACATTAGGGTTTCTTAATAGTGAGTTTTAGGTTTTTGTGGCGGAAATCGGAACACTACGAAAAATATAAATATTTCTGACGTTTATACCTCAAAACCTAAATGTTAAACATGTATATATTTTTATTGTTTTGTCAGAAATACGGTCCAGTTTATAAATATGTAAATATAATTTCAGATTCATCAAAAATAATTCAAAAAAAATAATTTTAATGATTATAAAATTTGACTAGAAATTTTAAAACTAGATTAGATATATTCATTGTATAAATACACAGAACTAACTCCCCCCCCCTATAATCCGTTAAAACATTTTTAATCTATTAAACACCTAAACACGAATGCATTCAATAAACTGAATTCAATAAATCCTATAAATATTTCAACTTCAATTTTCGCCCCAATCCAAGATTTTCTCATTACATTACTATCGATGTGATTAAAGTTTAAAAGAAAACCTTCCAAATATAAATGTTTTACTTCAGTTTAATACTAATATAGCAAATATAAAAGAACATTTCAATTTCTATCGCCCATATAATCTCTACTCCGTGGTTTAACGATGTTTATAAATACCGCAGCAAACACTTTTCGATTGAAATCTGAAATGCTTATCTCACATAAAAAATATGTTTTCCAAGCAGTTACTTAAAAACAGCTTTTAGTACTTAGAAAATAGTATCTATTAAAAATTTAATGCCAAGCAGTGATGTGGAAAGAAAATATCGTGTTTTATCTTCCAATTTGGTCAAAAAATCTACTCAAGGATCGGATCGATTCATGCAAGTTGGATATCATGGAACGCAAATTAACCGTTTATGCATGATGTTTGTGTATCTGACATATTGCGAGTATGCGGACATGTTTCTATGTAAATTGTAGTTCAAAGAAGATTTAGTGCCTGTGTTACAGACCATAAACACAAGACTTAGTTTGGGATTAATCGAAAAAGAGGACAGCTCCATTTTTTTGGAACATATTTTAATTAAAAAAGAAAAAAAAGTAAAAACAATCGTAGAACAAATTATTTTATGTAAAAACGAATGGTACAGATTAATATGCACTTTTTAGAAATTAATAATAAAAAATTGTAAAAAAATGTGTTGCCGCTTCAACTAAACCGTACGTAGTCATTACCTAAGTACATTTTATCATATGTGGAACAAATTATTACTTTTCTTATATACATAATGTATAAGGAAAGTATTGTGACTGGGTCGAAAATTCGAATTCGAGTTTTCGACGGGAGAGCACATTTCAAGCATCCCTGATCACGAATCAAAGATTTTTGAAGTGATGCCTGTGTGTGTGTTTGTGAAAGTATGTGTGTGTAAAAGTATATGTGTGTGTGTGTCAGTGAGCCTGTGGAAACGATAACAGAAGAACGAATAGAACGATTCAAACGAAATTTGGTACAAATATCACAATTCGTAAACACTGGAAACCTATTGTTTTTATACGCAATCGAATGTTCAGAACCTCCCTAAATTTTCGAGTGAAATTTTGAAAAAATCGTCAAAAAATCAAAATCGCTAATAAAGTTAAGCAAATAGACATTCCGTATGTAATTTTTCATTAGAAAACGATTGATATAAATTTTAGAACGCTAATATGAACGTTCTCGGGATATTGCATATTTTTCAAAAAAATTATCAAAAAGGCATATAAAATAAAAAAAAATATTTCCTATTGAGAAACATGTTTAATTTTCATATGTAATACCATGCGATAAATTGGGTAACATCATTCTCGTGGATCTAGCTCGTTCCATTCATGAAAAAAGATACTTTGAGTAATACTTTTGTATTTGAACGCCAATAGTCATTTACTGCTGTAAGAACAACTTATTTCTTCTTCCATAACGCTTGGCGATATTTTGGCGACGACTTTGGTGGAATGTCGCCAATTTGCGACTTTTTTTGATATTGCTAAATTAACGAAAAACTCGCCAAATGGATAAAAATGATGCTAAATCAATGATGACTCATTGATGATGACGACATTGAAAATGACGACTCATGGACGAAAATTCAATATCTTAGAAAGAATATAAATAACAACTATAAAAATAATCTATTTATTTACTGTAAAAGTAGTAAATCCATTGCATTATATAAGGAAAGTCATGTGCTGCCCACATCAGATTTTTTTATTTAAAATCAAGTGACACAGACTGCTTTCAGGGAAAAAATCAAATGGCGCAGAACACTTTTAGAATTTTAGCAATTTTTAGAGTTAAATAATTAAAATTGTAGGCAAATATATTATTATTTCAACTATGTCATGAGTAGCCACTACCTATGCCTATTCTATCATGTGGAACATACTATTTAATTTAAAATCAAATGACACAGATTAATATGCACATTTTAGAGTTAAATAAAAGAAAATGCAAACAAATATATTATAATTTTAACTACCTAGTGCCATTACTTACCTACTCATTATAGTCATTACTTACCATATAGTCATATAGTCATTACTTACCTACATTTTATCATATATTGTTAAAACAGTATTTTAAAAATTATGAGAGGTTCTATATAAAAATTGCAATTATTTTCCTTTTATCGAAGAAATAATCCAACCGTTAGTTACAACAAATATTTAATCTGTAGGAATCAGGAGATATAATTTCTAAATAATTTCTATAATTTTTTCACTTAACTTATGACACCCGTTATGTATGTAGTATAGGGTACCTTCTATACCCTGTATCTACTGTACCCAGTACATGCTTGCTGAACACAAGATACACGATCAGATTTATCCTAGAAAGCACTTTTTCTCTCATATCTTTTTGGATAGATGGTCTGAAGATATTTTTTATGTACTGCTCAATTATACTGCATTAGATCAATATTTGTTTTTGTTTAGTATTAACAAATATTTTTTGACAACGATAAATACATTTTACCTGCAAAAGAGTTATTAACATCGAAACTACTAAAAAAATGGCCATCTTTCTCCAATTTGCCCTACTTCAGTTTTACAAGGAGATCGCAGGAAAAGTAACAAACACTATTACACGCTTTTCCATAGTTACAAAATATAACATATTTAAGACCGATCTTCCCAATATAAAACTACTCTACCAGCCATTTTAATATCAATTTTTGTACAAGAAAAAATATGCTACACACATAAGGCAGTTTCTATCCCGTTTTGCATCTTTATTCACAGCCGTTTGGAAATACTGTCACCAACATTTCATCATTTCTGATTTTGAAATTATCCC
The DNA here is from genome assembly GCA_951213105.1 of Amaurobius ferox. NCBI lineage: Eukaryota > Metazoa > Arthropoda > Arachnida > Araneae > Amaurobiidae > Amaurobius > Amaurobius ferox. The sequence goes on from OX578135.1 coordinate 54,541,719, forward strand.
ACTCGGCGATAAGATATTCTTCCACATATATGCAATATGATTATTAGAAATCGGCAAATGATGTTGTTTAATATTTTAATGCCCGATGGAAAAGTGTAAATAATCGTTTGACACTAAATCGCGAATTGTTACTTAAGAAATATAAATGTGTCATAACAGTTTTTAAATGACAGTTTCTTAAACTATATAATATAGATATAGTATACACACACTGATATAATATAGTCCTTAATTATTTTATAGCAATATGAAGTAATAGTATATTATTTGGAAACCATAATAAAGAAAATAATTTGAAGTTGAATACCATGCAATAATTGAAACTAAAAAATGTCATGTAGACACCAGATCCTTGCAGAAATATTTATACATCGAAGTAAAAATAAATTAATATAATTTATTGCCAACTTTAGATTTTATAAAGAATATATTAAAGGGTTGAATCATGAGTGTTTCATAGATCATAGTACGAGTATAATATCTTTAATCATTTTCCAAATATTTTTATAAGACAGACTATTTTTTAAATTATTCAATACTGTATTTTTATTGAGTGTGGGTATAATTATGCAAGAAAAAATAAATCTTGATGAGAATGTGGAAAAACAATCAAAACGGGCTAAATTGTAATTTTAGACACATATGTATTAAGAATAGTCGATTTTCGTCGATTGATGTGCAAAATATATTTGTGCTGGCGGCGACTGTAATGTGAATGTGTTTTTGAATAAGCAGAAATGCATTTAAAATATTACTAGCCGAATACCCGTTGAAAACCAAAGGTCCTACATTAAACAACCACCGAATAAGGTAAATTCTTAAATAATTCGCGTTTCTTATTTATTCGAAAAATCGAACATTTTGGTGTGCAGCAGCCCTTTAAGTCGAAAATATTGGAAATCTGAAATTGTATACTTTCTTCCTTCCAAACTATCTATCCGTGCACCAAATTTGTAATCTCTATCTTATTCCGAAGCATTTTTGTTATCAATTCACCTTTCGAACGTTTCCCTCAGGAGCATCAACTTAAACGAACGTTTTTGAAAAACTATATTCGTTTTGAGTGTTTTCATCAAATGATTAGTCCATATACCAAATTTCAAGCCTTTATCAAATTTTAAAGGAGCCGTTTCTCATTTATTCGCAAAATCTAACATTTTGGTGTGCGGAACCTACTTAAGTGGGAAATATTGGAAATTTGAAATTGCACACTTTCTTCCTTTCGAACGGATTAACCATATACCAAATTTAAAGTCCCTATCTTATCGCAAAGCATGCTTTCCTATAATTTCACTTTTCGAACGTTTTGGTGTGGAGCACCCCTTCTAGAGAACGTTTTCGAAAAAATCAATTTTTCCAGGGGGTTTTATCGAACGACCGAGCCGTGTACCAAATTGCAAGTCTCTATCTATTCGGGAAGCGCCTAAAAAATGCATGACAGACAGACAGACAGGCGGGCACTTGGCAATTAGTATATATAACTAGCCGAATACCCGTTGAAAATCAACGGTCTCGCAATAAGCAATCCCTGAAAAATGTAAATTTTATAATAATTCGCGTTTCGCATTTATTCGACAAATCGAATATTTTGGTGTGCAGAACCCCCTAAAGAAGAAAATATTGGGAAACTAAATTTGTGCATTGGGAACTAAACTGGGGCAATGGGAATTAAAAAAAATATTGTGAAACTAAACTGTTTGTCTTGTGTTTTTTATTAGATGATTGGCCCATATACCAAATATCAAGCCTCTAACACATTTAAAACGAAGCGTGCCTCATTTATTTGGAAAATCGAACATATTAGTGAGCGCACCCCTAAAAGTAGCAAATATTGGAAATCTGAAAATTCACACTTTCTTCCTTTCAAACTATCTACCCTTACACCAAATTTGATATTTCTATCTCATTTCGAAGCATGGTTTTTTATCAATTCACTTTTCGAACGGTTCACTCTGGAGCACCCCCTTAAACGAACATTTTTGAAAAACTATATTCTTCCGTGTTTCCGTCAAATGATTAGCCCATATGCCAAATTTCAAGCCTCTGTCACATTTTAAAGGAGCGTTTTCTCATTTATTCTGTAAATCGAACATTTTGGTGTGCGGCACATCCTTAAGTAGAAAATATTGGAAATCTGAAATTGTACACTTTCTTCCTTTTGAATGATTAACCTATACACCAAATTTGAAGTCTCTATCTCATCGCAAAGCATGCTTTCCCATCATTTCACTTTTCGAAAGTTTTGGTGTGGGGCACCTCCTCTAAAGAACGTTTTCGAAAAATTCGATTTTTCCAGGGGGTTTTATCGAACAACCAAGCCACGTACCAAATTGCAAGTCTCCATCTATTCGGGAAGTGCTTAAAAAAGCGTGATAGACAGACAGACGAACGGACACTTGGCAATTAGTATATATAAATTGTAATTAAAATTTTTATATTATATTTCCTGGTTGTGTTTTGCTCAAATATTGCTGACGTTCGAAACTTAACTGCAAAATTATACTTTTCAAATCAAATTATTTTCATTAAATAATATAGACAAAATATGAAATCAAGATTGGGATTACAAAAGTATAGACATTTACCCTTAAGCAAATCATTACATAAAAGTAATAAACAGCTCAACTGATCATCCACCACGTTTCTTGTGCAATCATTTTACTGCCAATTCTTCCTGGGGAAGACGATGGGTTGATCATTCAGCACATAATTAAAGTGCAGATTTTTAATCTATTTGTATGCACATTTTTACTTCGAATCCAATATCCAATATCGTCCATCGTTAACAAAAATTGCTTGAATGATTTTTTTTTCATATTTAATACCGAAAGATTAGATTATTATCCCTACAGAACAGCTAGATGCATACTTTTTGAAGTGCATAGTGTTTGCTTATAGCGAATAAGATGCAAAAAGCGATATCGTTTAATTTTCGTCCACCAGATAAAAACGATCATCTTCCCTAAAACGCAAGAAATAAAAAATCTATTATTTTATCTCATTACATCTGTGAATTGCAATGTCTTTATTAATATTCTGTTCTTAATTTCGTAATCGCATAAAAGCGGAAACTTTTCCCGGGTTAATTGATTCAAACTGAAACTCCTCTTTTCTCTGCATTAATCTGATGTGCAAGACATTGCTGTATTCATAATTACCATAATTACAGATTAACGATAACATCTTTTGGAATTCTTTTAATTAATTTACCGATTTCAAAAGCCAACCTTTCTAAGTGAGAAAATTACATAACCATTTCTACAAAAATATTACGACATTTCCCTTTAAAGACCGATTTGTATCTATATATTTTTTTAATAGAAATATAATCTGAATTTAAAAAAATGTTTTGAAATGCATCGGTGTATCTAATGTTAATCTAATAGCGTTTTGATTAATTTTCACTACAGGAATCTATTGATTTTTTAATTAGTTTATGAAAGTTCAATATTCTCATTATTTGTTAATTAATTTATTCTAAAAGGTATAAGCCATTAATCAAAGTTTTCAGCAAAACGAGCTAATGAAACGGTTGGGTTCACAAGAATAATAATATCGTTATTGCTCAAAATTAAATAAACATTTGCTTATGCTTTACTAACGGGTTAGCAAATCCGTAGATGTGTAGTTAAGTTTATTACTGTATGATATCTCTATCACCCACGCTTAGAAATATCATTTTAGATGACTTAAAGATCACTGTAAATTGTAAATGTAAGATGCGTCTAAAAATAAAGGGCAACTTTTCTCTTTTTAATAAAAAAATCTGATGTGGGCAACACATGACTTTCCTTATATAATGAAATGAATTTACTACTTTTACAGTAAAATAAATAGGTTTTTCTTCAAGTAGATTCTAATATCCTTTCCAAGATATTGAATTTTTGACAATTAGTCGTCATTTTCATTGATTTATCGTCATTTTTATCCATTTGGCGAGATTTTCGTTAATTTGGCAACATTTCAAAAAGTCGCCAAGTTGGCGACATTCCGCAATTTCGTCGCCAAAATCTCGCCAAGCGTTATGGACGAAGAAATAAGTTATTCTTACAGCAGATAAATTGGCGTTCAAATGCAAAAGTATTACTCAAAGTATCTTTTATCATGAATGGAACGAGCTAGATCCACGAAAATCATGTCACCCAATTTATCGAATGATATTGTATATGAAAAGTGAACATGTTTCTCAATAGGAATTTTTTTTTTCTATTTTATATGACTTTTTGATAATTTTTTTGAAAAATGTGCAATATCTCGAGAACAGTTCATGTTAGCGTTCTAAAATTTATGTCACTCGTTTTCTAATGAAAAATTACATAAGAAATGTCTATTTACGTAACTTTATTATTGGTTTTGATTTTTTGACGATTTTTTCAAAATTTCATTCGAAAAAATTTAGGGGGGTTCTGAACATTCGATTGCGTATAAAAACAATAGGCTTCCAGTGTTTACAGATTGTGATTTTTGTACCGAATTTGGTTCGAATCGGTCCATTCGTTCGTCAGTTATCGTCTCCACAGACCTACTGACACACACACACACATACTTTCACACACACACACACACACACACACAGAGACATCACTTCAAAAATGTTTGATTCGTGATAAGGGATGCTTGAAACGTGCTCTCCCGTCGAAAACTCGAATTCGAATTTTCGACCCCGTCACAATACTTTCCTTATACATTATGTATATAAGGAAAGTAAAAATATATGCAATTCTACTTAAATATAAATACTGATTGTATTAAGAAAAATAAATTGACGAGATTAGTGTAAATATTAACACTAAAAGCAAAAATATATATTTATTTACATATATTCATATTAAATAGTTACTGAATAGGTTTGGTGCAACACTATTTCAGTATATATATTTCAGTGATTTCGTCTTGAAGTAATCTGAAGCACTATGGCAATTATTTCTCAGCAGTTGCTAAGAAAATCCCTTAAAATGATTGTAGTCTCTTAATTTTCGTATGTCTGCTTTCTGGAAGGCAGCTTCTTTTTGGAAAGGTATATTTTCACAAGCAACAATTTTATTACTTTCCTTATATACATAATGTATAAAGAAAATATTGTGACGGGATCGAAAATTCGAATTCGAGATTTCGACGGGAGCGCACGTTTCAAGCACCCCTGATCACGAATCAAACATTTTTGAAGTGATGTCTGTGTGTGTGTGTGTATGTGTGAAAGTATGTGTGTCTGTGCGTGTCAGTGAGTCTGTGCGTGTCAGTGAGTCTGTGGAGACGATAACGGACGGACCAAGGGACCGATTGGAACGAAATTTGGTGCAAACATTACAATCCTTAAACACTGGAAGCCTATTGTTTTTATACGCAATCGAATGTTCAGAACTCCCCTAAATGTTCGAGTGAAATTTTGAAAAAATCGTCAAAAAATCAAAACCGCTAATAAAGTTACGCAAATAGATATTTCGTATGTAATTTTACATTAGAAAACGATTGACATAAATTTTAGAACGCTAACATGAACCGTTCTCGAGATATTGCACATTTTTCAAAAAAATTATCAAAAAGTTATATAAAATAAAAAAAAATTCCTGTTGAGAAACATGTTCACTTTTCATATGTAATACCATGCAATAAATTTGGTGATATCATTCTCGTGGATCTAGCTTGTTCCATTCATAGAAAAATTTACTTTGAGTAATACTTTTGTATTTGAACGCCAATAGTCATTTATCTGCTGTAAGAATAACTTATTTCTCTGTCCATAATGCTTGGTGAGATTTTGGCGATGAATTTGGTGGAAAGTGCCAACTTGGCGGCTTTTTTAAATGTTGCTAAATTAACGAAAAACTCGCCAAATGGATAAAAATGACGCTATATCAATGAAAATAACGACTCATTGACGAAAATTCAATATCTTGGAAAGAATATAAATATCTACTATAAAAATAAACTATTTTTTTTTACTGTAAATGTAGTAAATCCATTGCATTATATAATATTGAACGCCAATAGTCATTTACCTGCAGTACGCCAATAGTCATTTACCTTAGTATTTGAACGCCAATAGTCATTTACCTGCAGTAAGAATAACTTATTTCTCCGTCCATAACGCTTAGCGAGATTTTGGCGACGAATTTGGCTTAATGTCGCCAACTTGGCGACATTTTTAATTGTTGCTAAATTAAAAAAAGTCTCGTCAAATTGATAGAAATGACGCTAAATTAATGAAAATGACGACTAATTAAAGAAACTTCAATATTTTGGAAAGAATATAAGTATCTACTAAAAGAATACCATTTTTTTCAACTGTGTAAAAGTAGTAAATCCATTGCATTATATAAGGAAATTCATGTGTTTCCTACATCAGATTTTTTATAATGTAAATAGTTGTATTTTTCATACTTGTGAAATAAGCTAATTGAAATTTGCAGTAAATAATATATTGAAATATCAATGTAAAATAAAAGAAATTGCAAGATATGTTTATTGTCCAGGATTTCAATTTACTCCAGATTCCGTAATACTAACTTAATTATTGGTTGTGCTGGCATGATTCGAAATGCAATCACCTTTAGCAATTGCAATATTTTGCGCAATTTCATCTATATCAACTATTATGGCAGAAAATTATTCTCCACAGTAACATATAACCGAAATCATATCTTCTAAAACTACCAGATAACACCCATCGCCAAACCAGTTTAGAGAAAGAAAGAATTTATCGCAATTTATTTTACAAATCACTTAACATCGGCGAAATATTCCTGTTTCTGAATACGGTATACAAAAATCGGCAATATGCAGGGAACGGGAGATAACAGACGCAGAACCGAATTGTATGGCGTAGTGTATTTTCCGGCCATAAAGACTAACGAGCTAAATATTGGAAAACTGAACACGATTAAGTGTTCGGAAGGTAATTAGCATTTAGCCGCTAAACACACATCATTGGAAAAGTATATTTAGTCATATGCAGTTTTACGATCACTATATCCGCTTTACGGAAATCGATCAGTTTAATTTGTTCAGTCACTTTTCTGAAAGTGCAATATATAATTGATGGAGGCACGCAGTTAACCGATTCATGTGTAATATGCTTTTGTGACCGATTAAAAGCATGGCGGGTTATAGGGAAAATATCCGTGTATAATCATCAAGACTCAAAAGGGGATTAGAAATCATAAGCATTTATAATGTTATGCAAAGTAGGAAAATATATTCTCTCTTTGCATCTACGAGCCTGGTTTATATATGCCATTTGGCGAAAAATTTGGCGACTTTCGCGATGCATTAATCACAACGTCATAATTTTGGTTACTTTGGTCGTAATTTTGCCAAGTTAGCGATAATATAATATGTCGAAAAATTGAAGTATTATTTAATAACGATAAATTGGCTACAATTCAATATATTGGAAATGTTAAAGTCCAGTGTGCTAACATCTGCACAATATCAAACCCAAAACCCCGACCGTCCGACTAGCGCTTCAGCAGCTGTTTGGCAGGTCGGGCACAATATGACGTGTATTTGGTCTATACACTTTCACAATTTCATCTAGATGAATAGATAACAGTAGTTTTCCAGAAAGCGAGCATAATGCAGCTGATGAACATGAAAACTATTAATTATATTTGTGGTGCTGGAAATATAAGAGAATGCAAAGTATACTTTTAATTGAGCTCTTAAACATGACCGTTGATCGTAAGCCGTATAACAATGCATTATGCCGCTTTAGAACCCACCATATATATCTTCAGTACGAGTTCCTAGAATATAATATATTAGCAAAATACTCCTCACAATTAATTGCACCTATTTTAGGGATTCTGTCTCTGTTGAACTTTCTCTCGGTTGCCACGTATTTTTGTCTGAGGCCTGAAACAAATCTTCGGCATCTTTCTGGTAGGTCGGACGGTCTGGGTCTCAACAACAACAATAACACCTCTTCAGCAACCATTGGCTGACCTCAGGGCGACGCGGTAACACTTCCGTATTGGTCAGCCTTTTAACCAATCCCATGCTTTTTCATTTAGCCTCCAGTAACTGCTCTGGCTCTACACATCCTGTACTTGAAGCCTCCTTATTTATGACACTTGCTGACCTCTCGGATCAGGGCTGCAATACATTGGCGTCTTGCAGTCTAATGCCATATTTTGGCCTGCTACATATCATAAATCCACATATAAAACTGCCAACGTGAATCTGCCAACGTGTAAGACTTCCAACATCTCACAATGTGAATAAATTAATAATAATTAATAATATATTAATTAATCAAGAAATAAATAACATAAATATATATGTCCATATGCAAAATATTGCCTTACCTAATATTTCAACCACATTTCAAGAAAGGTTAAGTATTTCTTACCTAATAAAAGATAGACGAATTAATATATATAACATGTGCATTCATTTTCATGATAAATTCAATAAATGATAATTTTCAGAATGTTTAATGGAAAGGACATATATGTTTCTAATAAATATAAATCTATATAATATTAGCAGCATACACGTTCTTCGTGCGGACTATACTATACAAATAAACTTAAAATTCACACTCATGTGCAAATTCTTATAGAATTCTAAATGACATCTTTATTTAGAACATCATGGCAAAATATTACAAAACATTCTACTAAATTATGCTCCTAAAAGAAGTTTAAGAATCTCTATTCTCGCTATACGAAACTATCTTCATCAACACATTTGAAGAATTAAACAACGTGAACCCGTTTCTAAATAAATTTTCTGAAAATATAAAATTGAATCAATATATGCCGAAATAAAAGAGATAAAATTGTATTAGAAGATATACCCGTACTACTTATAATCTCTTGGGTTAGAAGATATACCCGTACTACTTATAATCTGGCGGATTAAAAGTGTACTATTTAAATTTTCGTGGATTAGAAAATTATACCTGTGTGTTGGAAGATATACCCGTTCTTTTTACGGAATGTACAAAAGCTTAAAATTCACACCCATGTACAAATTCCTATAGTATCCTAAATGGCATCGTTATTCAAAACATTCTATTAAATTATTATAAACCATTGTACTAAATTGCATATGAGTTTAAAAAATATTTCACCAAAATAAAACAGATGACGTAAGATTTCGAAAATATCCCGTAATCCAATCTCCGTAATCTAATCTATAAACCCAAAGTCCATAATGGATATAATCCAATCGAAATTACATTTCCGATAAAATTCATTTATTTATAATTATTTATTATTTAAATAAAAATATTTACTGCTGTATTAATTCATTGGGTTTAATTTTTTTTTCAAATATAAGCTCATTAGGTTTCATTCCGTTGCTTAGCAACAAAATATCATTTTTATTTTTTTTTCAATTACTTTGTTTCCATCACAATAAAATAAAGCTATTTTAAAATAAAAAAATATACACAATATGTAAATAAAATATATCGATATACTTCAAAAAGTGCACAACTATTAAGCGGAAGAGTTATCAAATTTGTAATATTTAAAACTTCTTCTTTTTACAGGGCATTTTCTGTTTCTGAATTCATAAACGTCACGTTACTTCACGTTTCATAAACGTTACTTAAAATAGATTTACAACCATGGAATTTTTGCACCATGTTCTTGCTATTCCAATTTTAAATAACACTGCTCGTCAATCATAAAAATTACATTACGTTTCTGTGGACGAAGACTTTCGTGACAGGGGACATTTTTTAAATTGATCGTAAGGTGTTTGAAGAGAAGTTAGTTAACTTCTTTACATCGATGGCATCGAATATACGATTAGCGTGAATATTGTTTTTCTTGTTTAACGTAAAAAATAGTCTACTAAATTTGTAACGTGAAAACATGTTCGATTTTTACAAACTCGAGAGCATTTGAACACAATTTCACTCCCAATAGTGGTGCTAAAAGAAATGCACCATGCTAAAAAAATTCAGTATTTTCAAAATAAATATTTGATATAGTGTATTAAACCGTAATGCTGTATTTTAGTGCATTGATCCTTGTATGAAAATTTCAAGTATCATCGCCCTCTAAGCTTTAATATGGGACAGGTATAGCATTACTATTACATGCCATAAACATTACTACTACATGCCATTTCTAAAATGTAACAACAAGAATTTTAAACTTACGAAAAATTATTTATTGTTACATATTGAATATAAGAATGTAATCATAATTTTCTGCATTATTAAAAATATAATAAAATAAGAATGTCACATATTTCCCATTATTTCGGTATATTTCAATAAGACAATCCTGAATACATAACGTTTGTTCATTACTGCTTACCCTCCTCTACAATGGAATCATCAATATTAAACACTATAAATATCACTTTACATGCGTTACTCTCCTTTTTGACACCTCAGTCCAGGAAATCTGTGGATGATGCAACATTTTTGTGCTCCAATTTGATATTTAATTGAGCTTTGGTAATTTGTAATGGAACGCACCTGTAGTTCCAAACATTTTGATTACGCTCCCATATTTTATTAACAAGTTTATACTAAAAGCATATAAAAAAGTTTATACAAGTTTAGCATATACAAGTTTATACTAAAAGCATAAAAAGATGACTCAAACGATAATTTCCTGTAAAAGAGCATTTTAATTTTATGACACATAAATTTCCAGAAGTTGGTAATCCAGTTTCAATTGCTCAGGTCTGACGAATTTCAAGAGTCGAACATGTGCAACCTTTCATAATTCTTTTATATATCCATTTAGTGCATTTTCCAAATGTATCATATATTTTACGTCAGTACCTGCTGCTTGGAACTATTTAATGTCTAAAATTATTTTTTACTTCTCTGTAATAAAGAATATTAAGTGTTACTGCTGGCGAAAATGTCATACATGATGTATACAACTTTGCAATTATGCGTTAAAGTTGCAAGCAAGATTCGCTGCAAACCTACAACAGCTATATTCTACATAAAAGATTGAACATTTGCTTTATTGTCTTCACAATTGGAGGAAACAGATGGACACAAATCTTTTTAAACAATATAGCTCTGCTGTCGATGGTTTTTCGAGTTTTAAAAGGAGTACTAAGAAATATCTTTAAAATGATGTTTCACTTTAGTGTTAACAGTACCTACGTTTTGAGGAGTACTTGCTTTTCTTGCGTTTTTTAAATTGGAAATTCAACATTAGATTAACGAAAAATTCGCGCCTTTGGCGAAATTCCAAAGCATCAGTTGTCGTTTATGATAAATAAATAACCACGCAGACAGTAAAATCGAAAGCTAACTACACTAAGCAGAGGAAGTTATGTCATATTATCACTAACGTTAAAAAAATCATGGTTCATAAATTATAAAGCGTACCTAAACGAGTTCAAAGTAAGATTGACCATGTTATTTTCTACAAAACTGACAACTGCTCACTAGCACGTAGAACTTTGTGAATTAAAGTGCTGCAAAGCGAGCTCTTTCTCTCTTCAGATTGTATACAACCATGAAGTGATCTTTATTCCATGAATTCATCATGGGTGGCAAAATTGCAAACACTTGGCAATATGTGAACACCTACATCGTAACTTCATCAATTCATCAGACGAAATTAAAAAGTTCATGTTTAATCGAATTTTTAAAAATTATACACAACAAAATGACATTCTAATAAGCATGTTCAATTATCGTACTTTGTAGCGATAAAAACACAAATATAGAAAGAATGTATCGAATGTCAAAAAACACACAAGCTTTAAGCAGATCGGTTTTCAACAATGATAACTTTATTTTCTTTTGACACTGCATTTTCCATTTTTTAAATCATAAACGTCAACGAAAAACTGTCATTCGGCAACGCATACCCGTTTCATAAAAGTGAAATCCCAAATTTACGACAAATAAATTCCTCTTCACCGTGCCACTGGGAATGAAAATTTTAAGCAGCCCTGTTTGCCAAGCAGTAAAAATTATACTGTGTTTTTATGAGAAGTACTTCTCGATAGAGGTAAGCATTTTCGTATTTGATCGTAAAGTGCTTGAAGCGATATTCCTGAACTGCATTTTGTGGGGGAATAAAGATTAAATATGAGATAGGAATTGGAATCGTTTTACGTGTTTAAAATAATAGTGAAGAAATTAAGTTTTACGTTTGTATCAATATGGTGTAAAATTTGTTTGAATTAATGTGACGAAACAGAAAATATATTAACGGCAGAATCAAAGGATATATGTTTATTGTGTATATTACTTATTCGTACAGAATTATTTTAGTATATGTAATGTATTACTAATCAACCAAGGAGGGATATATTTAGTAAAATGATGAGATTTTATTTCTTTGCATTCATCCTTAATGCTTGAGATTTAATATGGACGAAAATTTTATGGTTCTTCTGACAAATAATTTATATTTTGAAGTTATACGATACTCTGAGAATAGCTTAAACACAAGTTTCCTTATTTTATACCAAAATATAAAAAATGTTACAAATATTTAATTAAAATTAAAATTATTATTACAACGGCATTTTAATACACTTTAATTTAGTAGTAAATGACAATATTTATAAGTTGCTTGGTTTTTGTTATGAAAGGGAAAATATCATAAAAGTATAATTAAAACTATTTTTCAAATGATTTATATATTTTAAAGTACTTTTACCTAGCCATTAATGGACCGTATCTTTTTAGAAATATTTATGATCCACCTCCCCCCTCCTCCCATGAGATATTGATAATTTTAAATTTGCACACAGTACAACGGCATTTTAATACACTTTAATTTAGTAGTAAATGACAATATTTATAAGTTGCTTGGTTTTTGTTATGAAAGGGAAAATATCATAAAAGTATAATTAAAACTATTTTTCAAATGATTTATATATTTTAAAGTACTTTTACCTAGCCATTAATGGACCGTATCTTTTTAGAAATATTTATGATCCACCTCCCCCCTCCTCCCATGAGATATTGGTAATTTTAAATTTGCACACGGTATAACTTTTCGGCTGCCCACCTTGCTGCTCTATGTCCTAGGATGAGTCGGACTGTCTGGGGTTTCGACGGTATAGCTTTTGAGTTAGTTGAGTAAGTCAAAAAATATTTGATACAATTATTCTCATCCAGAAATTATGAAGTTAATTTCGAAGAGCTCATGCAAAAATACATTTTCATTGGGATTTGATAATCTAAAGAGAAATTCATGTTTCAACATAAGCTGTATGGATTTTTAATTGTTGTTTACATAAAATGGATTTTGTCATGTTTCAAATGGGTTGGAAGAAAAACATTTATCTTTTGAAGTCACAATAGTCAATGATCACTGGTGAATATCTCTTTGCAGGTCAGTATCTTCAAAATGATTCAATATGCATAATTGAAATCTAATAAGAATAGGTGAGGCTGTTGTACTTGTATCTACACATATTCTAGCCCTATCTCTAAGGTTGTGCAAAAACTAATGAGTGTATCCTATACCAGTGCCACTAGTAATCACCGTAACTTTGATTTAGTTCACTATGTGTCGGAAAGTTAGTTGTACTGTGTATCAGAAAGTTATTATAAGCAAAATTTACCATTTAAAAGTTATTTAAGTGACTACTTTAAATAATATAGTTTAACACATATTTTGTGTGTTAATATACAGTTTTAGCAACGGAAACATGTGCTGTAAAATCAATTTAGACAGCGCCACTTACACTAGGTACAAAACCTAGGTACAACATATTTAGAACCAAGGTAAGAACCAGGTGTTGTACCTTGGTCGTAAAAGCAGATTTTGTAAGCGTTTAAAAATACATAGAGATAAATAATAAAAATTATATGTAACAAATATATTAACAAAACTAAGCTTAACAAAATTATATGTAAAGCACTACAGCTGATAATATTCATAGTAATAAATATTATTTCTCATATTACAATCGAATTAAAACTTGAAATATACAAAAGGATCCGAGGTATAGCATTTACCCATATACATTTTGCGTTATACAATATCACTATCATCATTTACCTAATACACATTTTCTTTATAATGATTTTGTATTAAAGTATTTTTAATGCACCTTTGGAACCAATTAAAAATGAAAAGTATATGAAAAGGGGAAACTTTATAAACAGTTACATCTTTTTAATTTATTTTTAAACCAATATATAATGAAAAATATATCAAAAAGGGACAATTTAGAGACAGTAGTATCATATGTTTTGTGCATTTTTGGGACCAAATTAAAAGGTATAGTATGTGACAAGAGAGATCAATCGTGCATAAAGCATTAATTATGAAATACTTTCCAATTGCAATGCAATTTTATTTAAAAATCTCTAAAATGCGATACATTCAGCGGTAATACTTTTGAAATTATAACAGTACTACAATAATGTATTATATTTGAAAACTTGAAACTTCATTGAAAAAAATGAACTTTATTCAAATGACGCCATTGAAATATAAATCGAATAGTTCTCTGGAAAAGCAGTAAATATTTCATTCATACACTTTTTTCCATTCATTTTCATTCATCACAATAAAACAATAAGTTATTTTACTTGAAACCTTAAAACTATTGAAGTAACAGTAATTTAACTCTATGTTTAAAACTTAATCGAAAACGTCTGCTATAAAATCGTCTGCGTCTCTATGAAAAATCAATGAATGTTTCATTCATATCAGCTATATCCCAGACTCCAGAGCTAAATAATTTTGTGTTGAAGAAATTCAGCAACTCATCCTACATCGTTAAGTGTTTACATTCTCCATAACTAAAAATTAGGCTTCGTTGGAGAAGTAATCAAAGTTTGATGATCATTTAAGCTCAAATATATTCTAATTTCGTTGCTTTAGAATACAGATGCGCAGAAATTAAGTAAACTTAAAACCATGGAGGTAAAAGTAATTATACTCTATGCTTAAAACTTCATTGAAAAAGTATTCTATAAAATCGACTGGTTCTCTATGTAAAATAAATGAGTGTTTCTTTTATATAAGCTATATCGCAAACTCCAGAGCTAAATAATTTTGCATTAAAGAAATTCAGCATTTCTGATACAACTTATCTTTCAACTTATTATGTTTACATTCTCCATAAGTGAAAATTAAGCTTTGCTGTTTAATTAATTCCGTTGTTTCAGAATACAGATGCATAGAAATTAAGCAAAAATAAAACGATTTTAGGACGGATGCAACACTAAATATTAAAATTAATAAAAACTTTAAAAATCACGATTTTGACACATGATGGATACTATATTTTAACTTGATGTTGGTTACTTGATTATAGTATGACATATAGTATGGGTGAAATTATTATTTTCATTTTTATTTAAAAAATTACCGAGTATATGTTGCTGAAATATTTTTTATAGGTTTTATGGAATAATTTGAATTTTCGAAGGAATTTATAAATTAATTAAAAAAAACTGTTTGAAAAATTAGGTTACTCTTCATATGATATGGGTGTAATTAATATTTTAGTTTTTATTTTAAAAACTACCGAATATATGTTGCTGATTTTTTTTTATTTTTTACGGAATAATTTGAATATTTCCTAAAATTTTTGAAGCATTTTTTGAATTTTAAGTTCGTTTAAAAATGTTTGAAAAATTGGCTCCCATCGGGTTCAATGTATTTCATTTTATGAACCCTGGTTCAATCCAAAGCTAATTGGGTAATACTATTCATTTATGTTCCCATAGGTGCCACAGATATTCTGAACAACATACTAAAATTTCATTTTAATAAAGTCATTTTTACGGAAGCTATCATGCGAATGGACAGACAGACAGAATAGACAAAGTCATAAAAATTTTTCCACTATGATGTAAATTGTTGAAAAGAACTTTAAAAATCATAATTTTGTACAAGAGGGATGGCATTGATCATTTAAACTCAAATATATTTTAATTGCCTTGTTTCAGAATATAGGTGCACAGAAATTAAGCAAAAATAAAGCGGTTTTAGGACGGATACAACACTAAATATAAATTTAAATGAACTTTAAAAATCACGATTTTGACACAAGATGGATGCCATATTTTATTTTGAAGTGGGTTACGTGATTTCCTCATATAATATGGGTGTAATTATTATTTTAATTTTTATTTAAAGAACTACCGAATATATTTTGCTGAAATTTTTTTATGGGATAATTTAAACCTAAAATTTTCGAAGCAATTTCTGAATTTTAAATTCGCTTAAAAATTGTTTGAAAAAAGATTTCCCATATGATCCAATGTATTTCATTTTCTCAATCCGGGTTCAGTCCAAAACTGAGTGGTTGATGTTATTCATTTATATTCCCATAAGTCACACATACTGTCTTAACAACATACTAAAATTTCATTTTGATAAAATCATTTTTAAGGCAGTTATCATGCGAACAGACAGACATACAGACAGACAAAATGAAAAGACACTTTTCATAAAGTCATAAACACTTTTCAACTATGTTGCAAAGTGTTTAAAAAGATAAACTTTATAGAGTGAATAATTTATAATACTTATGACAAGCTACATTTTTATTTAAATATTCCACTTTATGTTTAATTTTTCATTTTTAAAAGCTTAAATTTTATCTAGAACAACGTCACCCCCCATAATATATATTTATGTTTTTAGATACATAATTAATAATCTCTCAAAGCTTTATGTTTACACTATGGAAAACAGTGATTTATTTTTACAGTCAAGATAAAAGAAAGTGTTTATGACTTTCATAATAATATGATTGGTAGCAAAGTATGCTTAGCATGATGAAACATATTGTAATAAAAGTCTTTAAGCGCTGATAGTAGGAAAACAAATCAGCCAGTTTTATACAACTTTTATGAAGGAAGATTCGATCAGAGGAAACTTTCCCGGCTTACAATGGCTATGGCCATTAACTGTTATTGATCACATTTAGTGATCATGGGAGCAAATGGAACTTAAACAAGAAGATAATGGATTTTTTCATGGTTTTCTGTATCTTTCTTGAAGTGCATCCTAAAATAATTGATTTTTGATGTGCTGTATGTGAGTATGTGTATTGGGGCGATTTTAATTGCGATAATTTATATTTATGTTTTACTTTCAATACAATGCATAAAATATGTTTAGGTAAATGACTGTGATAGAGTCAAACATGCGTTTTTCGGACTTTAATAAACAGAGATTTGTTGAAGTCAGTGATCAAAAAAAGTGTTTATGACTTTTTGTAATATCTTGATTAGTGAGTGGCAAAGTTAGCTTAGCAGGATAAAATACCTAGTAATAAGAAGTCCTGCTAGTGGGAAAACATATCAATCAGTTTTATACAATATTTATAAAGGAAAATTAAATCGTAGGATATATTTGAGGCTTTTTAATAGCTTTGGACATTAACTGTTATTGGTTCCATTTAGTAATCATGGAAGCAAATATAATTTAAGCATGAGGATAATAGAATTTGCTATGGTTTGCTGTATCTTTTAAGTGCTCCTTAAAGTAATTTATTATTTATCTGTTACGTACTTTGGGGCAAAATCAAATGCAATAATTTAATTTTTACTTACTCTTCAATGCATAGAATATGTCACGAGAAAGTACTGTAACATACGTCTCTCAGATTTTAATGGACGGTGGTTTATTTTGACAGTCGGTGATCAAAGAAACTGTTTAGAAAAATAATATTTATGACTTTTATAAGAATATGATTGGGGCGGAGTATGCTTAGTATGCTAAAGCAATTTGTAATAATATTCTCTAAATCCTGATAGTAGGAGGATAGGAAATCCTCCAGTTTCATACAATGTTTATGAAGGGACTTAACAGTTAATGAATTTTGTCGCTAACTGTTACAGCTCCTATTTGGTGATCATGGAAGAAAAATTGAACTTAACCAAGAAGAAAGTAGATTCTTTCATGGTTTCCTTCTTTAAGTGCCTCTTAAAATACGTGATTTTTAATATATTAAAAAGCGTATGGTGACGATATTAAATGCGATAATTTAATTTTTACTTACTTTAAAATGCATAGAATATGTTAAGGAAACTTATTGAAATGGAACTAAACATACTTCTCTCAGAATATATTTACATGCTCCAAGCATCTCTACATGCAAATTAATAATATCTCAATGATGCTAGTCTGCCTGTAAGTCTGTTGACTTGATATGGCATAAAAATGCTCAACTAGTCAAATGGAATTTATTTCGATCAACATATAAACATCTCGTGAAATACTATGCCTTTACCCCGGCGCACCAGACGGGCCGAAAAATACTACGCACTCAATGGACACCACAACATCTATGCCTGAAAGTTGGATCTCAAACCACAACGCTGCAGACAAGAGAACATGAGGAAACGCTGGCTTTATAACTCTCAGATACACGGCCGTCTTAAGTGGGTTAATAAAAGTTGGGATTTTTAATAATGGGAAATACGCGAAAAGTCGATAGTGGAAAACGCTCGAAAAACAAGTTCTAGCTTTCTGATGTCACATCTAAGGGGTTGTCCACTGCTACAGTTTTCAGGGGTCACACATTATTTCACTGGTTTTCAAAAATTCGCTGTGAGTTCAGATGTAATTTTAATCAGAGATTTCCGTTTTATATCCTATAAACCGAAGGAAGTTGCATGATAGAAATTACAGACACTATATACTATAATAGACCGAAATATAAGGCTAGTATGTACTGATACCATGAATTCCGAATATTTAATCACAAAAAAAAATTTATCATAGAAAATAAATTTTATATTTACATAGGAAATGAGACAGACGTCCAGTTGACCATTTATTAAAAATATTTTTTAAGAAAAAATATTATTTGAAAGATTTGGTTAAAAATACTGAAATATTTATGATATTTAATATTAAGAAACGTCTTCGGAAAAGATGGACTATGAGTATTGTGTCAATATTGAGATAGTTTTATCTCAGATATTTCAGAAACGCTGCATCACATGTAATTGGAAATTCAGGAGAAAGGCGAAGTCATCGAAATATGAATATTGATTTTTCATTGCATTCTGAGATAAAGCAGGAGATCTTACATGTTGAACATTTTTTCTTGTAACGATTTAAGATAAAGATTCTACGTCACACATATTTTAAAGACTGTAACAAAATCCCCGAAATTGTCTGGGCCCTCAATAAGATCCAGCTACTGAAACCTAACAAATAAGGATAACACCACTCAATTTCCTAATCACCTGTTTCAAAATAAAATTATTCCCGCGCTCCGCTTTTTTTAACATGCAACCATGTCAATCTATGACAGAACCAGACAATAAAATAAAAATCGCAAAATAAAATGTTCATTCACCCTCTGAGTAAAATTAATAAGAAATTATTCCTATCTCAGCGAATTTTGATCCAATTTAAATCAAAATTTAGCCCAATACTTACATAATGATAATATTCATAATGACTCATAATGATGATGCTCATAATAAAAAAATGAAAACGAAATATTTTGCATTTGTAGAGTTAGAAAACTCATAAATTAAATGCTCTTAATTTTCAAACAGCAGTGTTTTCGTCAAGACGATACATCTGCTATTTATGCAAAATACCAGCTATCGTCTGTGGCGACATTGGAGGAATATATTTAATTTAATACAATAGTACAAAATTGTAATTTTCGCCTTTGAAAATTTCGGAACTTTTTAACTAATTCGAATTTTAAAGAAATATCGCCGAGGTACACATTAATAGGAAAGCATCTCTGTATCGATTTTCATAGCAATTTAACGTTTTGATTATCCTATAGATGACGAAAACAGCAGGCAGAAGGACTTAAACACAGATACACATCCTTAATATGGAATATTATACTGTCTCTTAGTTTTATTTTGTAACTCCTTGAAACGTTACATGAAAATTCGCTGTGCCTACCGCCTTATGAAGACGAAATGGTTTTGCGTTGAATAACGTGCTATAGACCAAATCAGTTCGAAATATTAAATATATCCGACTTTTAAAAATAGTTCAACCAACTTTTAATAATAGTCAATCAAAAATATAACGACTTATAATAATAGTTCAAATTAATAAAAATGACGAAAACCAACCATCCGAATTATAACCAACCATTCAAAGGAAGTCAAATTATTTAAATATTGGAATTAAAACCGATTTTATCGATGTTATATCGAAATTATCTTAAAAACAAAAAGCTCGAGTTGGAATGTTTTATGTATATTTGTAGGGCTTTTAAATTGCTACAAATTACTCGTTTACTAAATCGCAAGAACACATCGGAAAGCTACATTATCCAAAAATGCATAATCTCTTATTTCATTTCAAAATATATAATCTCTTATTAACTTATTTCATTTCTCATTGCATAAAAATCCGCGGTAGATCCAGTCTAATGGAGATGAAATGATTTTGCTTGAACAACGTCTCATAAAACCAAAATAGTTCAAAATATCGAAATATAAAAAAAAAATATAAGCACTTTTTTTCAAAATAGTTCAAATTAAAAAAATATCGAAATTATAACCAACATTTCATTGTTCAAATTATTAAAATATCGAAATTATAATCGATATTATATCGACGTTATATCGAAATTATTTCAAAAACTAAGAGCTGGATTTGAATTGTTTTTATATATCCTTATAAGGCTTTTAAATTGTCATAGTTTAAATGTTTATTTAATTACAAGAACCCACCAGAAATGGGCGTTCCACAAAATAAGGAATATAAGCCCATTGCAGGTAACAGTATCCATGTAATTCTATATGAATAGAGTAATCTTCATTGGGAGTGTCCTCTTTACTTGCTTACTGTTTGTAGCCAACTTAAATATGGAAATATGAATAACTTTGGCAAAAAAGTTGAAATATTACAATGCCAAATGTATAACCACTGTATTTCCATAACTAATCCATAACACTTTCCATAACATTCAAAATCGAATTATATATACATATAGAACTTTGAAAGGGTTGTAAATTCTTTCTTACAGTTTATAGCTACCATATTTAGTTTTCAATGTATAATTACTATAATCTGTAATACGAATGATGAATTATGCAAAAAGCATTGATTATGAAACACTTTCCAAATGAAATGCAGTTTTATTTAAACATCTTTAAAATGCGATATATTTAGCATTCATGTTATTTAAATTATCACAGTACTACAATAATTTATTACACTTGGAAACTTAAAACTTCATCAAAAAAGCCAATACTATAAATCGCCTGCTTCTCTGTGTAAAATCAATAAATATTTCTTTCATATCACTTATATTCCAGACTATAGAGCTATATATTTTTACGTGATAAAAAATCAGCAATTCGTATAAAACTCACTTAACAATAGCTTAATTTGTTTACATTCTGCATGCTATAGAAAATAGGCTTCTTTGTAGGAACAATCAAAGTTTAGTGATCATTTAAAATAAAAAATATTATACTTATGTCGGCACATAATTTAGATACATAGATAATATACAAAAATAAAGCGGTTTTAGAGCATATGCAACACTAAATATAAATTTAAACGTTTTTTAAACATCACAATTTTTACACCGAGGAAAAAATGGATACTACATTTTAATTTGAAATGAATCATGTGATCTCTTCATATTATATGGATGTAATTATTACTTTACATTTTATTTTAAAAACTATCTAACACATTTTGCCGAAATTTTCTTTTATACATTTTACGTCATAATTTGCTATAATTTTCGAAGCAATTTGAGAATTTTAACTGCGTTAAAAATTGTTTGACAAATTATGTCTCATAGGATTCAATGTATTTCATTTTTTAATTTTGGTTAAATTCGAAAATAATTGGGTGATATTTTCCATTTCCATTCCCGTATGTTCCACAGACCGTCCCAACAACATACTAAATCTTCATTTTGATGAAGTCGTTTCTACAGCAGTTATCGTCCGAACGGGCAGACAGACAGAATGAACAAAATCATAAACACTATACAACTATGTTGACAAATATTAAAAATGGAAAATATTCAGTTTTTTTTTTCAATTTGGCAAACCGATTGCTTAAAAACTAAAAAAGAATTGTATAAAAAATATCCTGATCTAGAAATTGGATTCTTTACTGAATATTTGTGTTACTTATTGTTTATATCTATATTTTATAGCTAAAAGATATTCCCAGTAAAATCAAGCGGAAATATACAAATTCTCGCTCAGAGAGAAACTTTTATATATTTCGAAAAAATATATTTAAAAATATTAAAATGTTAAAATTATTTTTACATATTCCTACTTTATAATTTATTCCCTATTATTTATTCCCTATATTATTCCCTATTAGTATTTTATAATTTATTATCTATTATTGTATCTATATTATTATTTTATAATGTATTCCCCATTTTCGTCTTACATTTCTTCTATCACATCGATTTCACCCCCAATATCTTCGACCATCCATTTAAAAAATTATCTCAGATGTTCTCAGATGTTTAACTTCATTAGCACAAAGCTGGACAGAAACATTTTCTCTAACAAAATTAAATGGACGTTTTAAATATTTGGCAAGCACAGAAATGTTTCCTTATGCGTTAAATATTGCGACATTTTCTAGTTCTATAACTCCGTAACATATATATATATATATATATATTTACTTTCCTTATATACATAATGTATAAGGAAAGTATTGTGACCTGGTCGAAAATTCAAAATCGAGTTTTCGACGGGAGAGCACGTTTCAAGCATCCCTGATCACGAATCAAACGTTTTTGAAGTGATGTCTGTGTGTGTCTGTGTGTGAAAGTATGTGTGTGTGTGTGTGTGTGTGTGAAAGTATGTGTGTGTGTATGTGTGTGTGTCTGTGCGTGTGAAAGTATGTGTGTGTGTGTCAGTGGGTCTGTGGAGATGATAATTGACTAACGAATGGACCGATTCGAACGAAATTTGGTACAAAAATCACAATCCGTAAACACTGGAAGCCTATTGTTTTTATGTGCAATCTTCAGAACTCCCTTAAATTTTCGAGTGAAATTTTGAAAAAATCGTCAAGAAATCAAAACCGCTAATAAAGTCACGCAAATAGACATTTCTTATGTAATTTTTCATTAAAAAACGATTGACATAAATTTTAGAACGCTAACATGAACTGTTCTCGAGATATTGCACATGTTTAAAAAAATTATCTGAAAGTCATATAAAATAAGAAAAAAATATTTCCTATTGAGAAACATGTTCACTTTTCATATGTAATACTATGCGATAAATTTGGTGATATCATGGTCGTGGATCTAGCTCGTTCCATTCCTGAAAAAAGATACTTTGAGTAATACTTTTGTATTTGAACGCCAATAGTCATTTATCTGCTGTAAGAATAACTTATTTCTTTCTCCATAATGTTTGGCGAGATTTTGGAGACGAATTTGGTGGCGACTTGGGGACTTTTTAAATGTTACTAAATTAACGAAAAACTCGCCAAATGGATAAAAATGACGCTCAATCAATAACGACTCACTGATGATGACGGCATGGAAAATGTCAACTCATTGACGAAAATTCAATATCTTGGAAGGAATATAAATAACTACTGTAAAATTAATCTATTTTTTTTCACTGTAAAAGTAGTAAATCCATTGCATTATATAAGGAAAGTCATGTGCTGCCCACATCAGATTTTCAATATTAAATTTGATGCATACACAATATTGAGCTTGAGCTTGATTTGATGTACACACAATATAGCGTTAACGTGTATTGATACCACACTTTCAGAATATTTAGTGGCACACAATACTTTACTGTACATTTGGAAGAGAAAAATGTCTTCAATTAGTGCTTTCAATTCTACATATATTTTAAAGTTAAAATTAACAATATAAAACGCGTAATGTAAAACATGCATTAATGTGAAACATATTATTGCAAATATATTTTTAAAGTCAGCATTAATAATGTCAAAATTAATCGTGTAAAACTTTACAGAAAACAAAATAATACTGAAATGTTTTCTACTTCTTATTGAAAGAAATATCGCTAGAAAAAGGCGACACTATGCATTTTTGGATGTTATTTATTTATTTTTTTTTTCAGAAAATTTCTAAAACCCTGCATCACTCGCAATTGAAATTTCAGAAACAAAGTAGATTCAGGGATATTTAATTATTGATTTTTCGTTGCATTCTGTGTTGAAAGAAAAAAAAACATCCAACTTATATTTTTGTTTTACATACTTGAGATGAAATGTATGCAACATTTGTATATTTTAACTATATACTATCCCTCATATTTTTTTTTCATCTTGCATATTAAGTAACATATTCATACAATGTCTTTTATTACGTCTATAAAATGAAAATGAACAATAGTAAAATATATCATATATTAACTTAGGTGTAATTCTGCTCTACTTGAAGCGAGAATCTGAATAATATTTGATATTGTCACATAATACACTGATATTGTCTGATGCATGTTTCTAAATTGGTAGGATTCTTTCACAAACATTGCAATTATCTTTTAACTTATCAGTAATTTTTTGCTTTAACTCTGAATCTGAACTACGAATATACAGCAAATGCATCCCTAGTAAACGCTGATTACTATTTTGATTTTGAGATAGAAAGTTCTACATGTTTACATGAAACGTCTACATGTTTATTTCAGAAATAACGGAATGGTGTAATCATTAAGCCTTGTAGTTGTAATATGTTATATTCTGATATATCTACTCAACGATATTGGGCCTGAGACTCTCAAATATGAAATTAAATCAAATAGTTATAAAGTTGAATATTGTAGATTTTTTTTTCAACTCAATGTTATAAAGTTTTAGCAGGTGCATCTCAACTTATTTTATTCCATCAATTTTAATGAAAATACTTAATCCTATGCATTACAGAAAATTTTCTATCTATATAAGATCTATTTAAAAACACAGTGCAATTTTTCCAAATTAGTGAAAGGTTTGTCTTTGGCATGTGCTACGTTGTGCATGTGAGAGAGAAATATGTTCTGCACAATTATTTAGGTTTTCTAAAAAAATTTCAAATGGAACATTTATATAAATGAAATTATTTAATTAGCTGAAAAATGTTGAAGTCAGAAATAATTGAAACATGTGGACATTCAGCCCTGTGGTTGTCATATATTCTATTCTGGTATATTTTCTATTGATAATATGTATATATTCTTATTTTATTTGATGTATATTCGTAATTCGAATTCTGAAATCAAAAACTAAATATAAACCAAAAGTGAATATAATTAGGCATGAAAGAAGCTTCCAATATGAAAACATGTGTCAGACACTATCAGTTCAGGCACTAGAATTCACTTATTGAAATTTCGGGATGGTCGGAGTGGGATAGATTAATGGATCAATACCAAATTATCAAAAGATGCCCAACATGCCTCCAAAGAAACAGGAAACATGTTAAGATTGAAAATCCAGGTTCCAAGTTTATTCAAAGTCCCGATTTCCATGGAACAAAAATAAGTCTGAGTTAATCCGTTGTTTTTCGCACTCATTTATCACTTGCAACTACTGAATAATATAGCAATTGTGATTTGTTTCAAAAAATTATATAATTGAATGTTCATCTATATTCGTTTTAATAATTTCAATCTGTGATATATATATCTCTTCATTCTGAACTCCGGTGGTTCTTCAATAGAGAGGATTGAATTTGTTGTAGAGAGAACAAATATATATTATCTTTCCAAATCTTGGGAGAAGCTATGTAAGATTTGAAGTTTTTATGTTTTTAGTTCCTCATAACTCAGTATCGAATTCGTTTTTTACACACACGCACACACACACACACACACACACACACATACATATATATATATATATATATATATATATATATTTATATATATATATATATCCATATTATTATTTCTCTTAACTTCAATAATTTATTTGCAAAACATCAGCACTTGTTACCAGTAAATGATATCAAAATGCAAAAATCATTCAAATAGAATTTACCAATTGGTAGAACTATTTACAATTACAATGAAGTTTCCAGGACATCAAACTTCGATGATCTTACATCATGTGTATGCACACAATAAAAATATTGCCCCTTATGTCAACTCCTCTCATGGACACATTATTGCTGGGGATCTCAGTATAGTTCAGGATGATATACTTAGGGATATTATGAATAAAGGGTCTAAATTTCGCATTCCATTCTGCCATCACCCTAAGCAACTTCTTCAGTCTATATCATTTGATTTTGATAAATTCATATATCAACTTGCTTGTTCACATTCCATTCCTATTGAAGCATTCCAAGCATTCCATCTATGGAAGTATACTACCTTACATCTACTTAAAAATGTTATTATAAACATTAAAATAATGCAGCCTAGGTATCCTTATAAACAACTCATATATGCTATTATAGAACTACAAAAACATTTTGTCATAACATATGTAGATAAATCTTATAATAATTATGCTATCATTTGTAAAAAATATTATGTTTCTCTGTTACAGAATTACTTAAAAAATAATCAAATTTTTAAACCCATTAATAATCAGTCTATCAAAATCAAAACTACAATGCCAAAATTATATACACAATTAAATATTAATTGTAAGTTTTTTAAATTTCCTTATGTTACTTTGGTTCCAAAATTCCATAAACCACCTCTCAGTTTTAGAACGGTCACTTGTGGACATAATACCTTTACCACTAAAGCTAGTAAGTACTTGCTTAACTGTTTAAATAGAATTACTGAATATCTTGAATTTAGGAATTCAGGATACTTCATTTTGAACAATAGTTTTGATTTAGTTAATAACCTTAGCAAGCTTCCACCAATTCTTGGTTTCCAAACCTTTGATTTTAAAGACCTATTTAATAATATTGTCATTAAAGATTTATATAAAGTTATTATCTCTCTTTATCATGAATATATATCTTCCAATCATGTTGCATTTAATGTCAAAAATTTTCCTATGCTCTTGCACTTTGTGTTATATAACAATTATATTATCCAAGGTGATAACATTTATTTACAAACATCTGGTGTACCACAAGGTGGCTGTAATAGTAGTATTCTCGCTAACTTATATCTTTATTTTTATGAATGTCATTTTAACTCTAATTCATATATTATATATAGATATGTTGAAAACTTAATTTGTATTATCATTGATGATTCCTATCCCATTAATATTGATTTTTCCCATCTAACCTAGAATTAATTCCTAATGAGCCTACCGTTAGTCAAACTGTAAATTTTTAGACCTAAATTTAGATACCATCAATAATCATGTAATCACCAATCTATATGATAAAAAAGATTCTTCCAAATTCACTATCATAAAGCTGCTATCATATCATTCTTATAATTCTATTCAATTGTTCAGAAACATCATTTTAAACCAGCTATTTTGAATACATCGACTTTCTGATCCTCGGTTTTACTTTCTCCACATCAATAATCTTAAACGCATTTGTCAAAATTACCAATATCCGGAAGTATTTGTAAATAATATTATTAATAATTTCAAATATACCACGTAATAATTTTACACATGCAATATTTATCTTTGATTGGATAACTCATTTTTGAGAATTCACCCATTCCTATCACCTTACGTACCTCTTGGCCTGAGTCTAATACTGTTTACTATTTTCGAATGACTATTTTCCACTTGTCCTGAGTCCTATACTGTTTACTATTTTTGAAAGTTTCCTTACATATTATGTATCGTTCAAATGTATTCATTTCGGTGCCCACTCCCATTGACGAAGTGAGGTGAAATGCTCAGTAGCTTGTTCAACTTACACGTATTAGCAATGCTTGTGAGTTCATATTTCTGTTCGAGGAGGTATTATTTTTCTGATTTGTAATTCCATTGATTTATTTTTCTCCTTCCACTAGACAGTAGATAGTTCCAATGCTGTCTATAGTTTAATACTATCGCCATTGTCAGAAACTGGCTATTCTATCGGTTTTAATTCGAATTGTATGACTGTCCTGATGAGAATGCAATTTCGAACTAACCGCCATTTTTTGTGTAGTTTCAATTGATTGTTCTCTATGTCTTAATCTTTTATCTTGAGCAAATTATTATTGCCTTTTCTCATTTTTGCCGTATTTTCTTTTTCATTTTTATTTATATTTATATACTTTTAATTGTGATTTTTGTATCCTAATATTCTTCTCATTCCCCTTTCCATTCCCCTTTCCATTGTATATAAATATATATATATATATATATATATATATATATATATATATATATATATATATATATATATATATATATATATATATATATATATATCTAGCAAAAAGGTCAAGCACACAACTTTGATAGAATGTCTTTATTACATTTCTTATAAGACGTACAAAAATAATAAAAACCAGAGCGCTTTCGAGCGTAAATACGCTCTTCATCTGTGGCTACATGGAAATTAAAATGATCGTTCATACATAGACCAGAAAAGATGACAAATTTGCATAAATACAATAGTAAATGAATGTTCGATTATCAAAGAAAAATTACACAAAAAAACATAAAATATATTTAACAGATTCAAAAATTGGTATATCTCAAGAAAAGTACAACTAAAAATACTATTACAGCAATGAAAATTCATAGAAGACAGTCAGGCCCAATCCCCAAGAGGATGACGTCAAAGATAACTATGCAGAGACTTGAATTGCATGGAGTCGAGAATGAGTCACCAGCCATAACTTAAAATTTGAACGGGGTAAAATTACCAATCGACGTACGGCAGATATAAATAAAAAGGGATTCAAAAAGGAGAATATTAAGGGGGTTATTACAACGCATTAAAGGGAAAGTTTTTTCAAAAATAGGTAGAATATAATCTTTAACAACATAATGAGCAAGGGCCGTAGAATGTTTACCACCTTTGACATCCCGAACGTGTTCTGTTAAACGGATGCCAACATTGCGTTTGGTACTGCAAATATAAAAGTTATAGTTACCATTGATGGACAACAGGGGGACCAAACACACCTCAGCAAAGCTTTTAAAGTCATGCATATCCCCAAGTTTATCAGACCGAACACGGTTAAATAAAGAAGTAATATTAGAGTGAGCAGGCCTGAAACCAAACTCATGACAGAAATGAATAAAGGGGCGGAAAATCTTAGAATGGTACGGAAAACTGACTTTATAAGTTAAACGATCTTTTAAAACAACAAGTTTAGTATCAATTTGAGTAAATTTACGGCGAACATGAGTGAAAATTTTATGTATAAACTCAAAAGAATAGGCAGCCTCATGGCCAAGATTAAAGATAAAATCAATTTCATCACTCAAAGCAGAGATAGATGAACAAACATTAAAGGCGCGATTAAAATAAGCGTTAAAAGAAGCTTTTTTATAAGAAATAGGATGGTACGAATTAGCGGGTACACAGGAATTAGTAAAAGAGGGTTTACGAAAAACAGAAATGTGAAAACCAACAGCAGAACGGGTAATCAGAGCCTCAAGTAAAGGCAAGGAACATTTAGATTCGTGCTCAACAGTATAATTAATCGAAGGGTAAAAATCATTAACTTTAGACAAAAGAAGAAAGGGATTATTTAAATCACAATTTTAAACCATAAAAACATCATCCATGAAACGGAATCAAAGAATGGGGGGACCGGTAAAAAGGGCAATATCTCATTCTCGAGCCCATGCAAAACCGCCTCAGCCAAAATACCAGATAATGGGTACCCATAGGTGCACCACAAGTTTGCAAGTAAATAGCATCACGGAAGCCAAAATAATATATTTCCGCAACAATATTTAAATCAGAAGCGATTGCATCGATAGTTGGGGTTTTAAAATTGTGATTTTGAAGTTTTTTGACAATAATTTTAATAGAGATGTCAACGGGTAATAAAGACCTTCTATCAAAGTTGTGTGCTTGATTATATATATATGTATATATATATATATATATATATATATATATATATATATATATATATATATATATATATATATATATAAATCGGAAAATAAAATGCATTAACATTAATGTTTTCAATTTTATTTTCGCAAAAAAATTGTAACGTTTGCCAGTATTGAAACTACGATTTGAGCGCCCTTATAATGGTGTATAGTGGTATTTTCGTTTGTCCAGCTTTCCTATGAATTACTTGTTTAGTAAGAATTTTCATCTTTGATTCATATTCATATTCAGGATTGCATATATGGGATGCTCATATTCTGAATTGTTTGTCCGGTTTCCAGTTTAGCCGCACTGGACGGGTTTGAGAGTATTACTGTGAACGTTCATACTGCCTCCCTGGTAGAAATTCGACTTGCTCATTCCGGTTCTTCTAGATAATTAAGCTGTTGAGGTTGATCTTGAATACACGTGGTGGAAGAAGAAGGGTGCATGCCGCATGGTAATACAATTTTGCTTAATGTACCCTATTTTCATTTTTTGATGCCTGCAGTCTGGGTTGGAGTATTTATAGTAATGTACTATTGCTCTATCTGAAACAGGCATGTGTTTGGGTTAGTTATAGTTAAATACTCAGATCTGATAAGGAATTTAACTCTGACTAATCATCGAATTTGGGCTGGTGCTGTTCTCTTCTCTTATCGGCATTATGGCCGTGATTTTGCTTCTAGTGTGATGTTAATATTACTTGATTTTTTTTTATTATTGCATATTTCTAATATATATATATATATATATGTAATATATATATATTATATAAGATGGAAAATGGAAGTTATTAAAGATATTAAAGTGTTATAGCATATATGCGCAAAGCAGCTACAAATACTATAGACGATATAAATATAAAAAGTATAAAAATAATTTTAGAATTGAAAAAAGAAGGTAGGCTTAGCGAGAAGCTTACTTAATGGCGGTAAGGGGTTGTGACCTTACACCCCAGTTGTCAACAAGCTTGTCATAAATGTCGCGGCATTGCAATCCTGGACGCCAGCCCTGGCTGAAGCCAACCCCCGGAGTGACAATAACAATTATCACAAGACCGTTAAAAAAGAAAAGTCCAATGGTAATATGAAGACCATCACTGGATGAGCAACTAGTCCTTTAGACCACAATGACCTGTATATAACTTCGTGATATCGTACTGCGGTCCTGTTATTCATAGTATGCGAACCTTCATATGCTAAATGATATAAAATAGATTTTAAATTTGAACAATAAGCATTATTGTTACTGCATAAATTATCAATATAATGTAGCATAAAAGTAATGGGGTATTGTTGTAGATATGTTTGCTGTAGAAATGTCCGATCAAAATCAATACGGATGTCTTCATTGTAGATAATTCTCTGAATTCTAGCCTATTCCCCCCAAGAATACATTCCTAAATATATTCTAGTGAAGATTGGAATTCCAATTGATCAGACAGTTAATAGGTATATTAAAACTTTTTCTTTTATCATAGATAGTAAAACTTACAGGTATTTTACTGAAATATATACCTAAATCTAAAAATTCCACTACATTTTTAAGTGCAGCAGGATTTTCTTTCAAAATTAAGTTTGGTGGGTAGAAATCAAAATTCATACTATAATCTTCATTTTCATATCCGACCATCAAATCATCCACATAACGTAGGTATATGATTTCATTATTAAGATGTGATTGGTTTTCATAAAAATTGAGGTACAGATCAGCAAGTATAGAAGAACACCCCCCCTTCCATAGGGATGCATTTAATTTGCTGATATATAGAAATTCCATTATTAAGGTATTTTTCTTTAATGACAATATTAATTAAAGTCTTATATTTAATGAATTCTAATGTTTTCTTCAAGTCGTATTCTTTATATAAAAGGTTTAGGATAATAGATAAGTCTCCAAGATCAATATTGTTGAAGAGTTCCTGAAAGTCATAAGTTTTAAAGTATAATGGATTTTTGTGATATTTTAAAGACTTTATAACTTCTTGACTGTTCTTGATGATTTAACTACCTTTATTATTGATTTGATGCAACAGAGGTTTTAAAAGTTTAAGTAGAATAGAATTAGCTTTTATAAGATAAGTATTACAGCCGACTGTAACTGGTCTGAAACTTGTAGGGCACTTATGCAATTTAGGAATATTGATTAAGTATGGGTACTTAATTATGCCATTGTATTTAATACCTGTTTTTTGATATAAGGCTTTAATCCTATTAGTAATTTCTTGGTGGGGAAGGTTAACTTTTCGATATAGCATAACATTTTAATATTTTTCTTTTAAGGTTTGAATATAATGGAATTTGCAGGTAAATGCGTAATTGCTTGAAACTTTATCAGTATATGTAATTATGAACTTATCTTGAATGGTCTTGAGATACTTAAAGTTCATTTTTCAAATGTCATGTGGTTGATATACATTTTTATAAAAAACTTGAAGTCCTTGCATATCCTGTAACGCCATTGATTGAAGGTGAAGTCAGGTATACTAAATCGAATTGACAGATCATAGATAAATTTATCAATATCTTGCTGAAAAGTTTCATATGAATTGCCTATATGAGGATTACGATATTTTGTACCAAGTTGAAAGGTCCGTATTAAATTTCTATCCTCCAGAACAGCACTATCACCAGTGACTATATGTCCTATCAAAGGATCAGAATATGGATTATTTTCACAATTACATGCTGTTATACTTTCAGTTTGTAGATTTTTACTTAAGAAGTTATAGTTAAAAATTCTTCTTCCCAATGGAATTTCATATCTGTAGGTTGTCTTGATTTTTAAGTTAAGTATAGGAAGATGATGTTGATGTTCTTTCAAAATTCTGCTAAAAGGAATATGATTGAAGGTTTTGTTTTGAAACAGGATATTAGGATATGCAGAATATTTAAATTGATCCACTTCATCATTTTTCAATTTAAGATTAAGAAATTTTGATCGTTTTTTTAACCAATCACTGAGGGTGGCAAAATTAAGTTTTTGGAATAAAGTTGATTCTTTAGTTTGCCAAATTTTAATTTGTTTGGACCAAATAGTCCAAAGGGTTTTCATATATTTTTACGTATACTCAGAACATAAATACGTATGATATCAGCTTTGTGTGTATCAAATCTATAAACATCCTGTAAAAAACTTTTAAAAGATTCAATGCAATTATTTATATTTTTCTTTTTCCGTTTAGTACTGCGGAACCATCTTTTACGTCCTGTAACATTACTGTAGTTAATACTAAAGTTTTGGGACGAAAAATAATAATCGTTGTTATAAAGTTTGTTGAACATAACAGAATTGAGTCCGATATTTAATTAATATTGTCATTAAAGAAAACTACCCTTTAAATTGAATTTCTATATATCAGCAAATTAAAGGCATCCACATGGGAGGGGGAGTGTTCGTCTATACTTGCTGATCTGTACCTCAATTTTTATGAAACCAATCACATCTTAATAATGAAATCATATACCTACGTTATGTGGATGATTTGATGGTCGGATATGAAACTGAAGATTATAGTATGAATTTTGATTTCTACCCACCAAACTTAATTTTGAAAGAAAATCCTGCTGCACTTAAAAATGTAGTGTTTTATATTTAAGTATAGATTTCAGTAAAATACCTGTAAGTTTTACTATCTATGATAAAAGAAAAAGTTTTAATATACCTATAAACGGTCTGATCAATTGTAATTCCAATCTTCACTTGAATATATTTAGTAATGTATTCTTGGGGGGATTGGCTAGAATTCGGAGAATTATCTACAATGAAGACGTCCGTATTGATTTTGATCGGACATTTCTACAGCAGGCATATCTACAGCAATACCCCATTACTTTTATGCTACATTATATTGATAATTTATGCAGTAACAATAATGCTTATTGTTCAAAGTTAAAATCTATTTTATATAATTTAGTAGATGAAGGTTCGCATACTATGAATAACAGGACCGCAGAACGATGACACGAAGTTATATACAGGTCATTGTGGTCTAAAGGACTAGTTGCTCATCCAGTGATGGTCTTCATATTACCATTGGACTTTTCTTTTCACAAGGTCACAACCCCTTACCGCCATTAAGTAAGCTTCTCGCTAAGCCTTCCTTCTTTTTTCAATTTTAAAATTATTTTTATACTTTTTATATTTAATATATATATATATATATATATATATATATATATATATATATATATATATATATATATATAAACAAGAATAGCGATGTTTATCATCGTCTATATGACAAAAGAAGAGCTTTTGATTGTGCTATTAATTACATTACACATTGGAAATCAGTTTTGCATCGTAATGTTTTTAGAAATGTTGTTATAAATTATTTAAGGCGATGTGAAAAACGAACACATATGACAATGATCGTTATAACTGTATCAGGAATTATATGACCTTGGCTATGAGACAGGGATATCCAGTGGTATTTTTAATTGATATCACTTGTCATTTTTCAAAAATAACTACAACTGTGGGTTTTGATAGGTACATCGTTAAATTGTCTGACAGTGATGAAGATTTAACATTATAGACAGTCAAAGGGTGATGTTTGTGAGCGTTGACAGGTATGTTTCTTTGATATAGGTAACAAGTTGTGTCCGTTTGTGTTTCTAGGGTTTTTAAAGTGCTTTTAGCGTGTTTTTATGGAATTTTGGAATATCTGATATTTGGGATATATTTTTATTGTAATATTGGGATATATTTTTTTAAATACTTGAGACTGTTTGTGAGATTGGGATGTTTTTGGTTTTATTTGTGATTTAATAGTGTATTTTCGACTTTTAACTTCCTTTCGACTTCATTTTGACTTTATTTTCATGTCATTATATTTTGAAGCTTCATTATCTTTCTTTCTGTGGGATGGAACCGGCTACCGGAAGTGTTGTCATGACGCAAAGCTTACTTTAATCGACGTGTGGGGGTCACAACCCCTCTGGTCAACTTGGGGACTTTTCTATCTGTTTCAATTGTTCTTTTTCATGGATTATATTTTAATCTCCTCTGTATGGCTGCTATGCGTCTTAAAGTGTGATTTATAGAATTATACCAACTATGGGTTTTCTTATAGATTTTTACATTATATATATATATATATATTATTTTTATTCATTTATTATGAGACTAAAGTGGTAATTATGTCTGAGATTGTGTTTATTTAGATATATTATGTATTTAAGCAGTTTCATTTTGCCAGAAAAATCATTCAATTTTTGTTATTTTGTTATAACTTGTGATGGTTTGGTGTTCACATTAAATAATCCTTACTAAAAATAATCATAACTCCTCTTCTTCAAAACATAGAAGATATACAGTATATACGAATACAAAAGGAAAACTGGGTACATTTTCCCTTTACTTATCTATCGAACCCTTCTAATAAAAAGAAATCACCCTTATATGCTCTCAGAGATACTCCTGATTACACTAGGTAAATAAATCTAATCTATATAAGTCATGATTTCATTTCCTTTGTTGCTAATGCACGGTGAGAGCTGAAATTGGCTTGCTCATCTTTTGCCGACGGCATCCAATGGCTATGGCTGAGGCAGAATAGCAATTTCAGCTTATTTAAAGATTTGTTGCCATGGAAAAAGAATATACATGTAATCAACGAAGCATAGTTAACTCTTCAAGGAAGCATAGTTTTAATTAAATTTTGAATTTAATTTTTAGAAACTCAACTTTATTATTTTAAAGTATAACATCTTGAATGGATACTTTTACATCCTAGTCAGCAATATTTTTGTTTCTGGAAGCAATAGTTTTGTTGCAATCATGCGCGTAAGCCACATACATAAAAAAATCTGATGTGAGCAGCACATGACTTTCCTTATACAATGCCATGAATTTACTGCTTTTACAGTTATAAAGATAGGTTATTTTTATAGTAAATACATATATTCCTTCAAAGATACTAAATTTTCGTCAATGAGTCGTCATTTTAATTGATTTAGCTTCATTTTTATCCATCTGGCAAGATTTTCGTTAATTTGATAACATATTAAAAGGTCGCCAAGTTGGCGACATTCCGTCAAATTCGTCGACAAAATCTCGCCAAGCGTTTTGGACGGAGAAATAAGTTATTCTTATAACATGAAAATGACTATTGGCTTTCAAATACAAGAGTATTACTCAAAGTGTCTTTTCTCATGAATGGAACGAGCTAGATCTACGAGAATGATGTCTCCTAATTTATCGCATGATATTACATATGAAAAGTGAACATTTTTCTCGACGGTTAATATATATTTTTATATTTATGGGATTTTTTGATAAATTTATATGAAAAATGTACCATATCTCGAGAACGGTTCATGCTAGCGTTCTAAAGTTTATGTCAATCGTTTTCTAAGGAAAAATTACAAAAAAAATTCCTATTTGCGTAAATTTATTAAAGGTTTTGAGTTTTTGATGATTTCTTCAAAATTTCATTCGTAAATTTTGGGGGGTTCTGAACATTCGATTGCGTTTAAAAGCAATAGGCTTCCAGTATTCACGGATTGTGATTTTTGTACCAAATTCCATTCGAATCGCTGCATTCATTCAAGAGAAATCATCTCCACAGACTCACTGACACACACACACACACACACACACACACACACACACACACACACAGACATCAACTCACAATACTTTCCTTATACATTATATATATAAGGAAAGTAAAAAACTTTTAACAAATCTATGAACATTATATAAATTTTAAATATCTTATTATCAGATTTTGCTCATTGAAAAAAAATATCATATATGCTACAGGTAGTCTCTTATTCGCCATAACATTTTTAGTTATTATGGATGTATAAGAGAAGAGGAACAAATTGAAACATGAAGCATGGAAATTAACTTTGTTTATGACACTTTTAAGACCCCTGAAGCCCCTTAAATAAATTCATCTGTCTGTCCTTTAAAATAAGTTTCAGAGACAAACTGCATAAAAAATTCGATTTAAAACCCTACTAAATGATAAAGTCAGGATAATGTGTGTAAGTCAGGAAGTACGACAATTAAATTTCACTTAATTTTGCACTTTTGAGATTTAATTTTTGTTAGTATGGGCAATATCTTTGTAACTTAACTCTTCGCAAGTATAGTTGTATAAAAATATATGTATTTATTTATTTTTTACAAAAATTTTTTAATTACTATTCCATAATTTCCTACGATATTTAAAATAGTTTTGCAATTTGCACTAAGAGTCTACAACCAACGGTTCAAAAAATATCTCGCTTTTCATTTTATTTGAAACATCCTGTATAGTTAAATGCAATTTGCAAACCACGTAATGTTTAACAAATCCTTTAATTCCATGATAAACGATATTTTGCTCCAAAGGTGTTCAGCATTTGAATCTGCATCAGAGCATTGTAACATCAATATCGCTTTAAGAAAGGAAAACAATGTTTGGATTACCTTTGTAGAAAGTCCTTTGAATCGCGGTACAAACATTCTACACTGCAGCATCTATTTGGCGATAAATTCTGTATGCTGACAGCATTTAGTAGTGCCGGCCGTCCAAATGGTTGTTCATGTCCTTTGGACGAGTCGAACGGTCTGGGTCTTCAACATTTTGTAGTGAAATTCATGTAAGTAAATTATTTTCCTATGAATTTGAAACATCTCAGACGTTCGTTATTTCAAGGAAAGAGATATTAGCATATTATTTTCCGTTTCAATTTATCTAAATACATTTGCAATAATTATCAAGCAATGATTTTCATAATATGATTTAAAATAAGTAGAAAGTGTACATCTTTAAACAAAGATACATAATATCCTTAGCAGTGATAGAAAGAATATTACAAATTACTTAAAACAGTATCACCAACAACTAGAAAACGACCAAATTTGGGACCTAATTTATGGATCACGAATTGTAAATTCTAAACGACATACATTGTTTAACAGAAAAAATCCTCTGAGAAATTATGGGTCACAGGCGGATGTGTTACCTCCTAATGATAATTATCTGTATATTAAGTTCATCATATGACAGAATACGCAAATCTGGGTATTGATTTCCATAACTACCCACCTGCATCTCTGCAGCCCTTGCGCACCTAAAGTTCCTCAAATTTATTAATATGCAGATAAAAGTTCGCAGCTAAAACTCTTGTTATACAAATTGATCGAATATTGTTGCTTATATCTAGCACATATAAATTTGAATTATTATCAGCATGGGGGAAAATAAATGATTAACATTATTTCCAATACTGACGGCTCTATGTCAATGTTTATCGCCGTTTGAGAAACACCAGCAAGCTATGAAAATCTATATGCACGATAAAATATGTAACAACATCTAATATACATTGCATTTTACTCGTGCGTATTTCTTGCTCAATTTCGGAAATCCGTAATTATTTTAAAGTTTTTATTTATTATGGGTGTTTCTTTTTGTGATATATCATATACTTAATTAAGTGAACATAATCAATTGTTATCGTTTTATTAATAACATATTCTACTAATTTTATATCTTCATTTGTCTTGGTTATTTGGTGACTCCATTTACTGGTTTTTAAGTTTTTCAGTGCTATTATTCAATTTCATAGTGCTTATTATATTTTAACAAACCTCAAAATTGCATTCGAAAAAGTGGCATTATAATTTCTACTTAATAACATATTTATATTTTGTGGAATATAGGATTTAAAAACCAGCCTGTAAATTTGCTAAATGAAATTGCTGAATCATTGATATCGCTAGCGTCGCCTTGTGAAAGCTTGGAGTTGATTTCTGTAAGGCAGCGTAGCGGTCTTATAATAGCGCTCACAGTTCCTCTGTGACAGATCGCAGCTAACTGCAGCTTTTAACTTGCTACAGCAGATAGCGACACCAATGCCAGCGTGAGCAGCAATCATTTAAAAATCATTTTCTCGAAAATATCCAAATTATATATTTCAAATACCATTCCGTATTTATTTACAAATAAACGTGTTTAAAATATTATTAAATCACCATCATCATCACTAATCGTGCCTAGTGGCACACAAGGCCTTCAACATGCGTCTGCACCCTGAGCGATCCTGTGCCGAAGTCATTGCTTCTGCCCAGTTCGCCCATCCCATCAAATTTCTTTCTTGTTCTATTAGTCTTCTCCAAGTTAGCTTGGTGTCGACCGCCATATCTTTACCCACCGGGTGCCTAATTAAGTGCTACAGCAGGGATGTTATGCTATGGGGGTCTTAAGACCTGTCATTCCATTTCCATCTACAGTTTTTTATTTCCACATCTATTGGTTTCTACCCAGTACTCTTGTACAGTTTTCCTTCTTCTTCTTTGACCCAGACATTCAGACCTACCAGAAAGGTATAAGGCAAAGGTTTGGACGGCTGGGAAATACCAGCCAATTTAAACCGGAACTCAGTGGTCGAGACATCCACAGGGACCGTACCCTCTTTCCCCTACCACCAACCTCACGGAAGGACATACGGACCCACATGTTTAAGGTGATCGTACTCCGCGTGAACATGTTGACAGTTTTGGCAGTGAGGGGAAGCGATCCCGGGTCGTCCGAGTGCAATTCCGGTGCGCTAACCACTGGGCTGTCGCGCCCCTCTTGTACAGGTCGGAATTAGTAATAACATAAGGTTAGTCATAACCTAACATTTTTCTCAGACATTTAGTCTGTCAGGCATTCAACTTGTTACATTGCCCGTTGTTAATTTTCATGTTTCGGGTCCATACAATAAAACGCCCTTCACTAAGGAATTAAAAAGGTTGATTTTGGTTTCTAAATTAAGGTTAGTAGCCCTCCATACTTTTAGTTTTCTAAAATTATAAAAATGGCTGTATTTTATAATGATTGATTCGTATTAAAGACTATTCAGAACATACAGATCTATCGAAATCCAAGAGTCGGATTTTTTTACCCAATACAATACTTCCTTTTACATATACTATATATAATATGGAAAGTAAAAATTAAGAATGATTTCCAATCCCGGATGTTTTGAAGCCCATCCACAGAGAACATTTACGAGTCTCTGCAGCTAAAGTGAAATACCAATTCCAGCTTGTATCAAGATTTGTTTCCATGGAAATAGCAAACTCCACTTAAATCGCTTGGGCGACGAAGCATCGCGGTCAAATAAATGTGACCGCAACAAACCATCCGTTGAAGATGGATACGGGAGTGAAAACCTCAAGCAAAGTGGGGTTATCGAAAATTCAATTTGGACGCGTCCATTTTCTAATTACGTATGAAATGAAAATGCCACTTCTGGCACTTTTACGCTAACTGTTGTCACAGCAGGAAAGTGATGTGGCTGCTAATAGGGCCTTGTGGATGGAAAGAGATTTATTATTAAGTGGTGGCGATGTTATTTTTAGCAAGATATATATTTCTGAATATAGCATCGGTTCTTTTAGCTTCAAGTAACACTTTAAATATTTAGCAAATTGAGCAATCGTTTGATGTATGTATTAAACGAATTTAGTGAAATTCATATTAAAGTATCAGATATAAACGCATTTGCTCATGAGTTAAAATATGTGTATATTCAAGTAGTATTCTAAATGAAAGTTATTTAAAAAATTCTATTCAAATATCTTGTTTATCTCCCCTTAAAAAAAGAATAATAATCTATGTTATTGCTATACAAAAATATCTTCACAGACCGATCGTAAGAACAGAGCATACTAGTATTTTTCTTTAAAAAAAAACACTTGATCTATACCCGTTGCTAAACACAAAAATGTAAATGTTTTTCAAAATAAATTTTCAAAAAATAATCATCAGCATTCAATGGAAGCATTTTTACCAATTTACAACATAGTTCAAAAATTTTTATGACTTTGTTCATTCTGTCTGTCTGTCTGTCCGTTCGCACGATAACTACCGTAAAAATTGCTTTATCAAAATGAAAATTTAGTATGTTGTTTAGACGGTCTGTGGGACATATAGAAATGTAAATGACTAATATCACCCACTTAGTTTGGGATTGAAGCCGGGTTTAAAAAATGAAATACATTGAACCCTATAGGACCTAATTTTTCAACATTTTTTAAGTGAATTTAAAATTCACAAATTACTTCGAAAATTTTAAGAAATATTCAAATTATCCCATGCAATATATAAAAAAATTCATCAAAATATGTTCGGTAGTTTTTAAAATAAAAATAAAAATAATAATTGCACACATATTATATGAAGAGATCACGTAATTCACTTCAAAATAAAATATAGCATCCATCATTTTTCCAAGTGTAAAAATCGTGATATTTAAAGTTCTTTTTAATGTATATTTAGTGTTGCATCCGTCTTAAAACGGAATAATTTTTGCATAATGTATGTACATCTATATACTGCGCCAACGCAATTACAATATTTTTTAGTTTAAATGATCATCAAACTTTAAATATTTCTGCAACGAAGCCTAATTTTTACGTATGCAGAATGCAAACACATCAAGCTGCAAGATGAGTTCTATAAGGATTGCTGATTTTTTTAACGCAAAATTATTTTGCTCTGGAGTCTCGAATACAGCTGATATGAATGAAATATTCATTTATTTTACGTAGAGAAGCACACGATTTTACATTATTGCCTTTTTCGATGAAGTTTTAAGCATGCAGTTAGAACGTATTTTTACCTCCATGGTTTTAAGTTTTTAAATAAAATAAATTCTTGTAGTATTGTGGTAATTTTTAAAATATCACCGCTGAATGAAAGAAATGGAATATAAGTTTATGAATGAAATATTCACTGCTTTTGTATACAGAGCCAGGTGATTTATATTTCAATGACTTAATTTGAATAAAGTTCATTTTTTTCGATGAAGTTTTAAGTTTTCCAATATAATAAATTATTGTTGTATTGTGATTAATTAAAAAATATCACCACAAAATGTATATCATTTTAGAGATGTTTAAATAAAATAAAATTGCAGTTGGAAAGTGTTTCATAATCAATGCTTTATGCATAATTGATCTTTTTTGTTATTTGTATATATCGACAACTCTAAATCCTACAAATTCGAAACATAGAAGAATTACCCGTAGTGTAATAGAGAATAATCTTAAAAAATTAAAAAAAAATGACAAGAACGGGGGATTTATATACGGAGCAGACGTACTTCACATTTTATATATACATTACACTATACATTACATACCCGTCATTACCCGTGATTAAAAATATGTAGAAAATCTGAATGCGTTCATATTTCTTCTCGAGAAAATTCTAATAATACATTGAATAAATTCTGATAAAAAAATAAAAATAAAAATAAAAAGTATAAGCTCAGTCAAATCTGCAAAATATAACAATGTAGAAAACAAAGAAAAATTGATTATATAAAAAAAATAAAAGAAACAAAAATCCAATTCAATTAAATATCCAATTAATATCAAATTCAATTTAATATAAAAATTTATGTTCAGAAGAATCAACGAAATTCCCATACAGGATCGATTACCTATACCTGCGTGTCTACCATTTTTGTGTTTTGGTCAACAACAAAACATTGAGACAACAATCAAGTTCGAGCATAAAATTTGGATTCCATATTTCTGATGATGGACCAAGCTGTTGAATAAGCAACGAACGTGCCTCAAGTTCGATAGGAATATGGGATATTTTCTCAGTTATTATTAAATCACATATGTTTGTTTGTTCGTTTGTTCAACCCAATTAGACCGGCAT
Organism: Amaurobius ferox; assembly: GCA_951213105.1. Taxonomy (NCBI): domain Eukaryota; kingdom Metazoa; phylum Arthropoda; class Arachnida; order Araneae; family Amaurobiidae; genus Amaurobius; species Amaurobius ferox. The sequence continues at coordinate 54,584,194 of OX578135.1, forward strand.
ACCACAAGGTATAAGGTATCTGTTTGGACGACTTTTACCATCCAATTTAGACCAGAATCCATAGGGAACGCATCCTTCTTCCCCTGCCACCAACCTCTCGGAAGAACTTACGAGTCCACATATTTAACATACCCGTACTTGTGTGTGACGACGGGGACAGTTTGGGCAAGGTTTGGAATCGAACCCGGGTCGGCCGAGTGCAATCCATGTGCTTTAACCACAAGGCTGTACCACCCTTAAATTCATACTGTTGAATCCAAGGTAGCATTCGAAAGAACTGCAAGCTATAATTTGGGAATAAATGCTAGGAGTATCGCACCAGAGAGCGCAGCCATCAAGAGTAACGTACAGAGGATAGAAACGGGGAAAAACAGTAGAAGGTAGTGCCATCCTAGATTTGGAAAACGATAAAATACCCATTGAGGATAGATTAGATACTTCTGTCGCCGATATAGAGATTATTTTGGATATCTTTATGGGTGCAAGTCCCCAAATTTATAACTTGGGTAAAAGCACAGGTAAATGTAAGTTGCATTCGACAAATTTCTTCCGGTGTTCGTCACTAAGATTGTTGAGATCGCGCAAGGGAATGCAGACAACTATCGTAGTTTACAGAGAATACGTACGGCCAATAGTTGGAGTGGGGTGTGCCACCCCCCTCACATCCAAGGTTTTGGTAAACAGTAAGCTACAGATAGGGAAGATATAAAGATTCGATACTACTTTACCAAATAGAGAGACCAAAAGCATGAACTTTTCCAGCGAACGAGAAGTTAGTTGTTGTTCTTGATATCCCTTGCGGAAAAACAAAATTATCCGATGTTTGACACCGAACGAATAGGACAGTGTTTGATGGTATCCACCAGCTACAACCAGAAAAAAGTATGCTACAAATACTATTTCTCTACTATCGGAATTAATAATTTGTCAAGTAATAACATAATGTATATCACTGTAAGATGTCCATTTTTTCTTCTCAAGTCCGGAAAAGAAACTTTTTAATGTTATGCCCGACTAATAAATCAAAAATATAAAACAAAGGAAACGTGTGATAAATTATACCTAGAAGAGTTCCATGATCATCACGACACATTGGATCTAAATAAAATACTATCTTTACATGATATACACAAATTTTAAGCACCATTCATGATGAAGCCGCGATAAAATACTTGTATAGAAATTATATGTTACAAACAAAATCAGGGTAATCGCGAATTTAAAGTTATTTATTGGTACGACATATTGCAGTAACCTATGTTATTTTATTCCTTGGAAATGTATTTAAGTCCCCCCCTCCCGAGAAAAATATAGTAAAAAGGAGCTTGAAAAGACCATTTTGCTTTTATATTAATAGCTGGTGGATATAATCACCAGACACTATACTGTTCGCTCGGTGTCAAACATGGCAGAGAAATTTTACTCGACAAGAAATACCAAAAAGAAGCTTGTTTACTCGTTCTCCTTGAACGAAGGAAAAGTTCAGATTCTGGACCTCTGTATTTAATAAAATATTATCGAATCTCCTCTATCGGTATCTAACCGTTTTCCAAAATCTTGGGTGTAAGGGGCGGGGTAACACTCCCCTAACTGGCTATTTGTCGTTCGTGTCCTCTGTAAACAGTGCTCGCTAGCCGCATTTAATTTGCGAGATATCCACAACTTTAGCGAAGGACGCCTGAAGTAGAATTTTTTGTGTAACTTACGTTTCCCTGTGCTTTTCCCCAAGTTATAAATTTGGGAGCTTTCACACATAAATCTATCTGAGTTAACCCATAAATCGGTGCATATTTTTGGACCTTTCTTGGATTAGACGGAGTAGTGTATGTTTGGGCATAGCGACTTTAATTAGTCTTTAGGCGCGAATGTCCTCGCCTTAATGTTCTTCGCCTAGCACTGAATATAAACATCTATCTGCACGAAAACTTCTAGTATAATATAAGAATATTAAACATTGAAAGTCTAAAAAAATTGATAAACTAAAACTATTACATTATCAATAAAACAACAGCACTATTTGCATTTAAATTAGTTCCATTTAAAACTTAATAAACTTACCATATTATGGAGCATATTCTTTATTTTTACCAGTCAAATTAGTCTTTAATTAAAACCATCAAGCTTTAAACTGATTGCCTCCGAATCCAAATATACCCACCATATAGATTGCAACCATTCAAGAAACTATGCAAACTTTACGATAAGAAACATGAGGATAACTCAGACATAGATAAATGACTGAGAATAAAAGGATGATCAACAGAGAGCCCGGGACACGAAGACAATTTAAATCTCAATTTAGAGTTGCCCGAATTGTCAAACGACGCAACTTATCCTTAATTTGTTTTGGGCATGTTCCGACAGAGATCCAAAATGAGAAGTAATAAATCACCCTATTTCGCGGAGATTAGGGGAGGATTTGGGTAAAGGGTAAATAAGTGGGAGAAGCATAAAAACGCAAGCGATCTGATCTGTTATTGAGAAGATTGTTATGGTCGAGTTTGGCTGAGACTTATTTTCGTATCTGAGGTACGCGTTGGATGTGGTATTTATATAAGAGGTTTTTTGTTTTGTTTGAAATGATGATCTTATATAAGAAAATTACTGACTGAAATCGTTAAGTTTTCTGGAATATGATATTACACCTTCAATGAGTAAGTTCAGAAGATTATGATCCTACACACTGATAAGGTGGCGATTTGCCTGAGAGTATTTTGCTAAAGCATGTAATCGAAAATGAATAATTTTATAAGTAATGGCTAGTGTGTATGTACTACATATCCCGTGCTACACTATATTTGATTTAAGTTACTACCGTGTTCGTCCAGAGTCAAGCCCCTATCACACCTCCAAATTGCCATTACTTCAATTTGTCTTTTATTGCTTCCACTTGTGTAAGGCCTTACTTGTTTTTCGTATTCGTATTTATATATCAGCAAAGTCTTATGTTTGCTATCATTTTCAATTCAGTTTGTAACGCATGCCTTATTAGGCACATTTATGTTTTGGCATAGGACTATGTCTAAATCCGCGGATAGTATGGTGCGTCTTAAGACTGACCGTCTGTGACAAAAATAATTTCCAATTGAAATCGTTCTATCAAGAAAAATACAATAATCGTGTTAGCATATTTGTTAACAACATATTGTCCAATTTGCGTACTGCCACATACATCGGTCTCACTCCCCTAGCACATAGGAAATGATGCAATACTTCTTAAAATTAATTCAATATCGGTTAAAATAAATATTTTTGCTATTTCCATGCTATTGCATAGAGAAAGTTACCGACAAATTCTTTCAACTGAGATTTTGACGACAAAAGAAAAATGCATTTAAAGACATCCTAAACCCATTTAGAACATTTTTGTAAATACTTTTATCAGTATGTCGGTATGTATCAATGAAGTGCGTACAGAAGTGCTCGAGAATGAATACACATACCACTATGAAATTTGATATATAGGTGTGATCTGTGGAAAATTGGTCAAATGGTGCTTACGCACTTGTTACTGGCCCGTGGAAGTGACTGCTGTGCAAGCACTTACAAGGCTTCCCCACTCTCGCTTTACTGATGTTTGATACGGATTTGATCCGCTAGGAGGATGCAAGAAACATCAATTGCCACGCCCTAAATATACCTTATTAAACGCCCTATGTACACTTTTTTACATCTGCATGAGCGTAATACGTCATAAATAAACGCCTTTGATACTACCTGAAGAAGTGCGAGGGAATAAATTATTTGATGCATAAGAAAATGCACTGATATCCCCTAAAAAATCAATATTAAAAATAGTGAGCTGTGTCTACAAAATGTTGTGATACCAAATTGACAAGCTTTTACTTTCATCATTTTTACACTATTTTATCATTTTTACATTATTCTATCATATTACATTTTATCATTTTAACATTATTCTATCATTATTACATTTCATCATTATTATATTTTTTCATTATTACATTTTAACATTATTGCATTTTTTATACGCGGTGCGTAGCGGCCAGCTTTTAAAAAATATATAATTCCCTTCATAACAATCATAAATTTTCAATTTCCACATTAAATATAAATAAATAAATAGTAGCACATACTTTGCTGAAACATCTCGAAAAAAATGGACACGCTTAAGTTACAAGAAATACTTTATAGGACAGGTTCAATAAATTGATTTAAAAGACGATAAGATGGAGGCCAAGCGCTGACCATACATAATGTAATAATTTTTATTTTTAGAAACATAATATAATATATTCATAGGGAGAAGGGCTATAATTGTACAATTTACTTATATTTAAAATTAATTATTACCAAATACTAATTAAGTAACAAAAGTAAAAATCTGATGCGGGCCACTCATGACTTTCGTATATAATGCAATTCATTTGCTTCTTTCACAGCGAAAAAATAATGTATAATATACACGACAAGTGTTTTTAACATTGAATTGTGCATTTGGCAATTTCCGGATAAAACATGTAAAACTACTTCGAAGTATTCAATTAACTTATGTTTCACGCAAAGCTAAATAAATAAATTTCAATATTGATAATATCTTCAATATAGTCAATACATTGATAGTATCCTCACTATACTATAAGTAATATAGTCCATATATTAAAATATTTTAATTATTTAATTACTTTGACTTTATTTCTGTTAATCTGGAGTCATGTCTGCAGTTTTGACGAAATTTTCATCAATCTGGAACGAAATAGGGTCAAGTTGGCGATATTTTGCTAGATTATTCGCCCAGTTTGCCATATGTATCACCAAGCGTTACAGACAAACGGAGTGAAGAGCATGCCTCAAATACTAGAAGGCATGCTCATTGTATAAAATAATTCAAAACTTGCAAAACATTATCTCCCATCAATATTATTTTCATTTATTTGGCGACATTTTTATAACTTTTGTGACATATTTTTATGTTGGCAACAATAACAAAATACGTCGTCAAGTTGACGATATTCTACCAAATTTCGCCAAGCGTTACGGACAGGAGAAATAGATTATTCTTATAGTAGATAAAAGACTATTGGCAAATTGTTTGGCGTCAAGTCACAAAGCTATTGCCCAATGTGATTTCTCTCTTGAATGGAACGAACTAGATCCACGAGAATGATGTTCAAACTATGATCTCTTAATATTACACATGGCAAGTGAGCATATTTCACAACAGTTAATACTTTTAAATTTATACTTTTAATTTTATATTTTTAATAGTTAATATTTTTAATCCTGCACGCATCAGTAAACAATCCCAATGCAATCATAGGTACGAATATAAAAGACCCGAAAGATTATCACTGAACACTCAAGATATAAACAAAACTAAAACTACACTCGTAATATATTCTCTCTCACACACAAAAAATCCAATTTAAAGATAAAACTTTAAATAGTTAAAACAAGTCATATAAAATCCCTTAAAAAACCATAAAATTCTTATAAATACTAATATGAAAACACTTAACATTAAAATCACTACGTCAATAAACACTGCGTTTAAACCATCTCGATAAAATCGCTCAAGCAATGTCATTCCATACCTCTCTACATTCAGTGGTAAAAAACCATATCAGATAGATACTTCGTTATACAGTTATCCTTTATAAGAACGTGTTGCCATATGCAATAGTTAATTCTAAAACAACTACTAATATTTAATAGCTCGCTTAAATGAGATTTAACACAATATCTACACGTATTGTATACATGTCCTCTTAGGAAATTCCTCGGATATCCGTTTTTTTTATGGCATGTTCAATAAATTCCATGTCTCGTATTTTCAGTATGTTTTCATTTCCAATAATACGCTGAAGTCTTCTAATACTATTAACTACAATATTTCAAAAAATATTATTGTGTGCCTTGGGAATCAAATCTTTCAGTGATGAGTCCCGTTTCGAACTGAGTCCCGACGACAATCGCAGACGTGTCTGGAGACAGCTCGGATATCGTCAGGATCCTGCTCTTGTTGTCACACGCCACACGGCCCGACAACAGGGAGTTATGGGCCTGGGGTGCCATTTCGTTTGATAACCGCACCCCTTTGATAGTCATGCGTCGAACCATCACTCCACAGCGGTTCGTTGCCAACTTTCTACGACCCGCTATATTGTCATTCCTTTCCCGACGCCCGAGATAAATTTTCAGCAAGATAATGCCAAGCCACACACTGCACGCCTCTCTATTGATTGTCTGCGTGCTTGCGACACACTTCCTTGGCCAGCCAGATCCCCAAATCACTCGCCTATTGAGAACCTTTGGGCTGAGATAGGGCGTCGCCAGCGACCATCCCAGATTATAGATGAATTAGCTCGTCAATTGGAGGCCATTTGAAACGGCATCCCTCAGAACACCATCCAACAACTTTATGCATCAATGCCACGGAGGGTAACAGCTTGTATCAAGACCAGAGGTGGACCACGGTGATATTGAGGTGCTCACTTTGTGTAGATCTTTCAGTGCAATAAATCTCTAAATTGTTCTGAAATTCTAATCATTTTTACTTTCCTTATATACATAATGTATAAGGAAAGTATTGTGACGGGGTCGAAAATTCGAATTCGAGTTTTCGACGGGAGAGCACGTTTCAAGCATCCCTGATCACGAATCAAACATTTATGGAGTGATGTGTGTGTGTGTGTGTGTGTGTGTGTGTGCGTGTGTGTGTGTCAGTGAGCCTGTGGAGACGATAACTGACGAACGAATGAACCGATTCAAACCAAATTTGGTGCAAAAATCACAATCCATAAACAATGGAAGCCTATTGTTTTTGTACGCAATCGAGTGTTCAGAACCCCCCTAAATTTTCGAATGAAATTCTGAAAAAATCGTCAAAAAATCAAAACCACTAATAAAGTTACGCAAATAGACATTTCTTATGTAATTTTTTATTAGAAAACGATTGACATCAATTTTAGAACGGTAACATGAACCGTTCTCGAGATATTACACATTATTCAAAAAATTATCAAAAAGTCATATAAAATAGAAAAAAAATTCTATTGAGAAACATGTTCACTTTTCATATGTAATACCATGCGATAAATTAGGTGACATCATTCTCGTGGAGTTAGCTCGTTCCATTCATGAAAAAATATACTTTGAGTAATACTTTTGTATTTGAACGACAATAGTCACTTATCTGCTGAAAGAATAACTTATTTCTTCGTTCATAACGCTTGGCGAGATTTTGGCAACGAATTTGGCGGAATGTCGCCAACTTGGCGACTTTTTGCAATGTTGCTAAATTAACGAAAATCTAGCTAAACGGATAAAAATTACGCTAAATCAATGAAAATTACGACTCATTGAGGAAAATTCAATATCTTGGAAAAAATATAAGTATCTACTATAGGAATAACATTTTTTTAACTGTAAAAGTAGTAAATTCATTGCATTATATAAGTAAAGCCATGTGTTGCCCACATTAGATTTTTATTGTTGTACTTGTAATACATTATGGCACGTACATACCAAGATTCGTTTTATTCCGACTTTTGGCTCGTGGAATGTTCAGACGTTTGAATACACTTAACTTTCTCTCCCCATTCTATTTACCAAAACAAAACAAAAAATGAATAAATAAATAAACTCCACCGCAGAAAGGGTTTAATAGAATATAGTTAAAAATAATATTTATTTAACTACGCGTTTAAATATTAGAAACTAGAAATGTAGATCAAATATAAGTTTATATAATTAACATCTTTAAGCTTATTAATAATCTTCGAACCTAAACTAACTCATTAGAGATTCCAGAGTAAATATTTATTACAATAAACATCACCTATTCCCAATGCAGTAATAAATAGCATAATTTCGAACGAAACTCCAAATTCGCTGCAGAAATAAGAATATCATATTAGCTATTACAAATCTATATTAATGTACGGCTAAATATTCATAACAAGCTACGAATTTAAGAACTGGCTAATGAATTCAAATGTTTAGGAAGTTCATCCGGTGAGTTAGTGATGTGTCTTTGCAGTTTTCCGTTTTAATTTCCCATTAGCTATGTTTGCTATTCTCAAAGGTTTCGAATCCGTCCTTTACGAGAATCACTCCTAATTATTATTTAATTAAATTTCCGTCCCTTCGTTGTGACATCGTTACATATATCCATTAATGCAGGCGTTCTGATAAAGTATACCAGAAATCCGGTGCTCAAGTGGTATAAATTGAGATGGATGTGTTTCAGAAAATTCTGACTGTATATGCTTGCGTTCAATTTTTTGTCATGTTTCCATTTGAACTTAGAGATGCCGTAAAAACTATTGAAAATTTCTAAATTTTTTTAAAAGCTGAATTTGTTACTGTTAATAATATCCATTAAGAAACTTACTTTTAGGCATAATCTTTAATCTATTTATGATAAGGCGTATTTCGAAAATGAATAGAAAATGGATATGAGAAAGTGCTATGCAAAATGGAATTTGGAATCGAGGATATTAAATAAGTGATTCTTGCAAAGTGATTCTTTGCTAAAATATTTATACCCTCAACATTCACAAAGTAGAATAGGTTGAAATAGAATCCATACCAGAATCCATTTTTAGAGTTTGGCAGAGTACCCCCCCCCCCCCTCCAAGATGAGCTAATAACTTTACGAACACAAAAATTGTACCGCGGCTATTTTTAATTACAATGATCCAAACAGTTAAGTTTCAGGATAAATAAGCCATAAATGACCCTAAAAATTATTAATATCACTTTATGCATAATTATGTCAAATGTTGTTCTTGTTGTTATATCAAATGTTATGTTATCATGTTTAGGAAATATAGTTTTCACTCGAATTTGAAAAAAAAAATCTAGTTCTAGAATTTTTGTTAAAAAATCCGCATATAAAGTTTCGTGAAAGTTCCACTAGCATATGTATCAGCTATTGTGTACCCAAGAAATGGATCATAGACAGACAGATGGACGGACATCACTCTAAAAATAGTCGAAACGTGTTCAGGAGGTCTTAAAAGGTATACTGGCATTAAAATAAGGAAATTGAAACTTTTCATGAAAATAATAATTTCTCTATACTGTAATCTTTAGCATGAGAAAGTAGAAATAAATGTACCGCCTATCAACTGCTGAAGTTTATTTCAATTCAACAATCGTCTCGGAACTGCCAAATAATAGCACTTTTCAGGAACGATGCATAGCAGAAGGAAAGGCAGCCCAGGTCGACCAAGGCACAGCTACTCAGAATGTATTACTTTCCTTATATACTACTCGTACATAATGTATAAGGAAAGTATTGTGACGGGTTCGAAAATTCGAATTCGAGTTTTCGACGGGAGAGCATGTTTCAAGCATCCCTGATCACGAATCAAACATTTTTGAAGTGATGTCTGTGTGTGCGTGTGTGTGTGCGTGTGTCTGTGTGTGTGTGTGTGAAAGTATGTGTGTGTGAGTGTGTGTGTATGTGTGTGTGTGTGTGTGTGTGTGTCAGTGAGTCTGTAGAGACAATATTTGACGAACAAATCGACCGATTCGAACAAAATTTGGCACAAAAATCACAATCCTTAAACAGTAGAAGCCTATTGTTTTTATACGCAATCGAATGTTCAGAACCCCCTAAATTTTCGAATGAAATTTTGAAAAAATCGTCGAAAAATCAAAACCGCTAATAAAGTTACGCAAATAGACATTTCTTATGTAATTTTTCAGTAGAAAACGATTAACATAAATTATAGAACGCTAACATGAACCGTTCTTGAGATATTGCACATTTTTCAAAAAAAATATCAAAAAATCATATAAAATAAAAAATATATATCCTATTGAGAAACATGTTCACTTTTCATTAGTAATACCATGCGATAAATTGGGTGACATCATTCTCGTGGATCTAGATCGTTCCATTCATGAGAAAAGATACTTTAAATAATACTTTTGCATTTGAATGCCAATAATCATTTATCTGCTGTAAGAATAACTTATTTCTTCGTCCATAACGATTGGCGAGATTTTGGCGACGAATTTGGCGTAATGTCGCCAACTTGGCGACTTGTTGAAATGTTGCCAAATTAGCGAAAATCTCGCCAAATGAATAAAAATGCCGCTAAATCAATGAAAATGACGACTAATTGTCGAAAATTCAATATCTTGGAAAGAGTATTAGTATCTACTATAAGAAAAACCTATTATTTTTTTACTGTAAATGTAGTAAAATCATTACATTATATAAGGAAAGTCATGTGGTGCCCACATCAGATTTTTTTTACTGTGTAACTGCAAAGGTGTATTGGATAGTTTTTTTAAATACAGCTTCTACAAATAAAATTTTCTTAAATGTAACAACTATTTTTTGCATTCAAATCAAATGCAACTGTGAGACCAGAAATGAATCTCACATGTGTTTTGGTGAGACAGTTTATTGTCAGTTATTTATTGATCTGACACATCGAGCAATACTTGTAGTCTGGATGGCGCCGAGGTTTACAGCAAACCATATATTTAGGAGCGTGAAGACAGAGGGGGGGGGGGGCGAGCGGGCCGTTACGAGGATGCCAAGTAGCGACATTGGTTCAATGATTAACCAATGAAGAAAGAGCTTGTTGCGTCACGCTGAATGCCGCAAATGGAAGTAAAGGGAAGTGACACCCCCGAGGTAAAAAGGGAGCCACAGCCTGTGACCGAAGAAGGACACTAGGAGTAGACTTATACAAATAACTTCGAGACGATGACTAAATAAGATTTATACAGATAACTTCGAGACGGTGACTGAATAACACTTATACAGATAATTTTGAGAAGATGACTAAATAACACTTATACAGATAACTTCGAGACGATGAAAAAATAACGACTTGTGGAATAACAGTTCGAGTTCGAGATTAAAATTATGACTTAATGACTTGTGCTACAGACTAGAGAGATACTTGTGCGACTTGATGACTTGTTGATGTGCGGGTGTGCATGCCATGAGTACAAAGTGTTCGTCGATATTACGGTTCAGTGAATAAGTACTTCGAGTCTATTCCGGTAATATGATCGGCGCAGTACCGGGTGGTGACAAAGTACAAGACAGACTTGAAGGTATATGTTCTTCAAAAATATATCTAGCTCTAAACAAATATATTAAGCCAGTTAGGTGGTCTCATATGTTCCCCCGCTAAAACTAATAATTAATTGTGTAATGAATTAATAAGTGTTTATGTTATTAATAAATGTTTTATTGTTAAAGTTTAAATAGAGTAATCGATTTAATATATTATCCTAATAATATTCCTTTACAGAACTCATGCAAAGATACATTATTGGAGGGTTTTATATAGCGGCACAACAATGTAATGTACAATAAGTACCACTATACGAGTAATTCACGACCATGTATATTAAGTTTAAGTTAACAATATTATATTATAATTAATAATAGTAAATCTTAATAGTACTTTTAAGTATCTTTTTATTTAGCGCACCACAGTTTCCTTCTTTAAGCGTTAAGCGTTAAAATAAAATTATACACAACACTTGCATTTATTCGATGAATTTGTTGTAAAATAAAGACAGTTCGGTTTAAATCACTTATCGTCATCATTTCATTCTCTTAGAAAGCATATTGTCACAATTTTTACATAAAATTAATTAAATAAAGTTGCTGTCGTGTAAATTATGTCATTTCCTACTTTTTAACTAAATTTTAGTGTTCTAGCGTGACCTGACATTAACTACATATCTAACGTCATTATACATTGAAGTTATGAACTACATCCTACATTAAGTAGACCTATTGCAATTTAGAATTAAATTAAATGAACTAACTAATCAGTGTTTTTGATGAAAGATAAATTATTAAGTAATTATTAATTATAAACGGCAGCGAAGCTTCGGCACCACCAAGAGAGACTACGGATCCCGAAGAGATGATATTTACATGGCCTGCGATCGCTTTTCGCTGGCCTGCTAGAGCTAAAAATTACTGGAGCACAGGCTGAAAACGCAGTCCCGGTCAATATTATAAATTATTATATAGAACTTTTTAACATACGAGCGATTCAATTATAATATCTACAAGACATATTAAAAGTTATCCATTAATATGCAACCCATTAGCGTACCAACATTACTATAGGAGCGCCCTTAAAAATATTTTGGTCGTAATTGCTACACCCCTAACAAAACTTATAATTAATATATTACATCCTAATTCGTGCCATTGGAGCAGAGCTGAGGTAGACAGAAAATGTTTATATAGTATAGTGCATTTGTAGGTAATATAATAAGAACTAATTCTGCATTTCTATTTTTATCGAAATAGATTTCTCGCTACGTTATTAACAGATTCATTGAAACATTCTGCAAATATGCAAAAACTTTCTGTAAGTAAATAAAAACTTCTTTCATATTGATAATTTAAGCTGAAAAACAGAGACGTCTTCATTGGCACATGATATAGTTTAATGTGCATTTTAACTACTTATTTAATGTACATTTTAGCAACTATTTGCTGGAATCGCAAATGTTTTATTTTTTAGTTTACAATACTATAAATAGTAGCTGTCACTATAATTCTCACACACTCCCAAGAGAGCAGTGAAAAGCATTACGACAAACGGTATTATATATTTAACTGTAAAAATAAGAAAATCATATTAATAATTACAACGTTGCATCAGTGTAATGTTAAATACTTTAATCAGGTTATAAGTTTAATAACTACAAATGAATTTACGTATCAACAGAGTCATTCTACAAGATAGAGACTTGTTATGGAAGTTTTAAGCTCATTTAAAGAATTCTCAAAGGTTTCGAACTTGTCATTCTTTGGATGGCTTCATAATTATATTATTTAAGGAATATAATTTAACTCCACTTTAACATGTTTAAATATCCTGGGATGGACTATTTAACAAAATGTATCAGAAACCCAGTGCTAATCTTTTGTAAATAAAGAGGTAAAATCACACGGTCAAGTTCAATGAGGACTCGACTATTATTTATGTATATACATTTACTTCAAATATATCACATATTATATGTAAAAAGAATGTATTTTGTAGGTGTAAAAATTCCGATTATTCTATTTTAATGGAATTACAATTTTTTACGACAGTAAAGGGTGTACAACAGTGTGTATTGGTGTAGGTCATCTAATTTTCAGGTCGAGCATTGGGAAATATCTCGATTTTTTCGCATTTTCCATTCAAATTTTGACAAAATATGGAAGTACTTGTGCTACAATAATTAAAGAAATAAATAATAATTCCATATATAAATATATTTATATGCATTACTTTATGTCAAAGCCAATAACATCACTTATAGAACGGTAATATCTTCTGATCCCAAGATGTTGAATACTTTTCATTTAATGCAAAATGAAGGAAACATGCTCATTAATTACAATCGTTATTCTTAAACAAGATGTTATGTATTCAGAAATAATTAAAACATATTTGAAGAGTAAACTCTACCAGTTCTCTATTTTTTTAACTTTTATTTTCTCAACAAAAAGCGGTATATCTATTGGATGAAACAATAGATTTTCAGAAAATTAGGTATGCTTATTTCACACAGAAAAAAAATGATGTGCTGATTTTCAGCAATTTTTAGATAAGAAATATAAAATTTACCTTGTCCAGAAAGATCGAAATATGTTTTATTTTCTTGATAAAGCCACGGATCATGTCTGTTCATTTAATATTTTTGGTAATGTAAAGTAACTAAAAAGTCAAAAGTCAACAAATGACTTTCTATAAGGAAAAAACAAATGATTTCTGTGTAAATAAATTCTCTGTAGTAAACAGTATAAGGAAATTATGTAACGGTTTCGTAGAAGGCATTTAGATATATACTAAACACCTGATTTATAAAACAGCCACAATTACCTAAACTACATTTTCATATATTTGCAACAAAAAATGTTCCACTTTTTTAGATGTTTATCTTGTTCTGCTGATTGAACATTATAAACTCCTCCTTCTCTGATGGTCCTCATTTTGCAAGCATATAGGCGTTTTTTCTTTTAAAATGGCACATAATATAACATGGGTTTACTAAGTGAACGGATATAGAATAGTGTGTAGTGAAAAATATGAAATTTTTCTCTTATTTTAATGTTACCTGGGTATTGTTGTTGTTGAGACCTAGACCCAACCTACCAGAAAGGTGTAAGGTAACTTGTTACCTGGGTGTGTAAAATATGTGGTTGTATACCAGTGTCACATTGTAAAAGTTGTTTTTATGTATGTTCTTATTATGAAGTCTCCAAGGACTTTTATGCTTTGAATTGTTAATTTAGCCAGCAATACGAAAATATTACGTAAAATACCAAGAAACATTTTCCTGAGTGAACAAAGATTTTTATTTTATCCCATTGCCAACAGAAAAGAGGTTCTGTGCCATTAAATTAAATCTTGCAGCACCCCAAGAGGTTTAAAATCATAGACATATCTTATATATTTCAACACAAATATCATTTTTATTAGTTGATTAAAATATAATAAAATTACGCAATGTGTGTGTTATGTAACACACAATGTTTGGGAGTTTATCTGAGAACATAAACTTCCAAACTTTAAAAGAAAGTGAAAAAATAAATGGTTACACAAGAATACAACTTTTCATTATTATTACAGATTTCGGTGAGATAATATTTTTTTTAATGCTTCATAAGTGAACTTGACTGAAGTCTCAATCGAATAAAGTCATATATTTTCTCTTCACATACAGACTAGGAAGCTCCAGTTCGTAAAGGACAATCCGATCAACAGCTTGTGAGTATCATGGGAATTTAGAACATTTCAATAATGATGAACTAGTTTGCTACCATAACATTCCAACTCTCCTTGTTTAATGTATCTGATGAGTAGTGGCTCAAACCTATCTTCTGGAACTCAGTGAATCATGTTAAAGTAACGGATTGCAACTAAGTTCTATTTTGGTACTTTAAATTTTCGAGCCCCAGTAATATTGTGTTGCTGCGCTTTATCAAAAATAAATTTTCTGATGACCTCTGGACAAATTAAACAATGCTTGAAATGCTCTTCTAGCAGCCATATTGCACCTGCATTACACACAACATGAATATTAGTGCCATTGCATCCTTTAATCACTAAGTTGACCGTGTTAATGTCATTGCCATTTAGAAACAAAGTAATGCCTTAAAGCCTTGTGATTATGTAATTAAGTAATACATTAAGGCACTTAAGTAATACATTATGTACTACATTGGGGTGTCATATATCCTAAGTAATCGGATATTGGCTCCTTTACAAGAACAATACGCTCTTCTCAAAGTGCAATAGGCAGGTATGTGTCTCTCCGCTCATCTGTTCTGATATTATCGCTTCGTCCACCGAAGTACAGACCTCAGACTTTCATATCCATATGTCTGAACATGAAATTAATGTATTTTATTTTGTCTTTCTCTTCGTATCTTGCTTGGATTCATCACATCTGTGTCATTATCCACAACTACACCAATGCTCTGCAGTACAGCTGAAGTAATTTCAACTGCTCAACGAACAAAAGTGCACCATGTGTAACATTCCCGTGCTACTGCTTGTAATTATGTGTGTGACGATTTATGAAGATTTGTGGAAGTAGTTATCACAGTATCAGTTGTTGGAGAGCCTATACTGTTGGCTCATCGGATTCCGTATCTGAATTCTGTACCTAAACATTGCAAGACGTCGTCCATGTCATCATCAACACAATCAACTCGTGACAGTTTGACTAACCGAAAAATTTTGGTTTGCTTTCTTTTATCCTTTCACTTCATGTAGTTTTAACATCAGTGTCCCCTATCATCATCTTTCTTCTTATTCGTTGATTGGTCAAAGACGCTTTTTTGTAACGGCACCTTCTTAATCTGTTCACAAGTTCAAATAGCGAAATCGCCTCTACAACAGGCTAGTTACATCAGACAGTTATTTAGAAACATTTGGATCTTCATTTTGCAGTTAGTATTTTTGCACCGCCTTGAATCTTAATAGTGTGTCATATATTTTAATAAATATTATGACGTAGATCTTATAAATATTTTTTTCACTGTGAAAAATATAAATTAATTGTATTATATAGGAAAGTTATGTGCTGTCCGCATCAGATTTTCTTGATTTGCTCTGCATTTTACTTCATGGACGAGTTTCTTACAGTTTATCCCTCTATTATCCGATGCAGTTTTAAGATAAAACTTCCAAATGTATTTCCGAATTTGTTATTAACATAACATTTAAATCCTATCGCAACCTTCAATTTCCTACAAACTGTAAATTACAATACATTTAAATAAATGAAAAAAACAAACTCTAAAGAAATATAGACATTTAAAGAAAACAAACAAAAGTTTTAAAGTCAACACTCTCCCTGCCTGCATACTTTAGAATTGAGAACTCCGTGACGCTCCGAGCTGTTACTGGAACGATACTAAGGCACATATCAAACGCCCTGACTGAGATGACTTAAAACAGAAATGTAGGTCTCAAATGTTTTGATAGTAAGGTAATATCTGTGAAGTCGACTCATTTTGTGAATTACAGTCATGTTACAGCGATGTTCAGATTGATTTTCGACCTGCGAGGTGTTATTTTAGAAGAAATACTTTCGGAGTTTTACTGAAAATACAATGGTATTTTGTAATAATATGAAAGAAAGTGGAAAAATATTCCCCAAAGTGTTTATTTCAATATATGAGATATTTGTTTATACAACGAGAAAAAGCTGTGTGCAGACTTAGAAAAATATTTTTAGAAAGTATAATCTTATTATTTCACGTTGCAAAAGAGTTTTAAAGGAGTGAATAATACAAATATTTCGTAACCGGAACCTGTATTCAGGATTATATATGAACTAGTAATTTCTTTCCCATCAACGGATTATAGACCGTATCATTGGTTTTCTTATATATATATATATATATATATATATATATATATATATATATATATATATATATATATATATATATATATATATAATTTACAAATCTAAAGTATTCTGAGATAGCTACATGAAAAAAAATTCTCATACGTAAAATATGTAAACATGGCGCTAAGCTGCCCTTGTACACATTTACAAATATATTTTCCAAAAACAATACCTAAGTACAGAAAAGCTAAAGATGAATGTGAAAAACATGTATAAGTATCGGCTTCCGGGAGTGTCGCCATGGCATAAAGCATTGCTTAACCGGAGAGTGGGGGTCACAACTCCCCCCGGCCACTTGTAATACTTTTCGTTTTTCACATTCATCTTTAGCTTTTCTGTACTTAGGTATTATTTTTGGAAAAAATATATATATATATATTTCAAATCATTGGGAGGACAACAATCACACAGGATACTAATCTGTATAAAAATAGTACTAATACAGCGAACAGGCTGGTCGCCGAACACGGCCAGTGAGTAATGTATGTGAAAATGCTGGTACTGCTCATTGTTGCTAACAGCACCCCTTATCACTACTAAAATTTCCCTCTTCAGCAAAATTTCTCCTCCCAAGTTAAACTCTTGTTTCTTAGATTTTGATTATCACCCGAATATCTAACCAAATTAAACGTTTAGAATGTCCTATTGGTTTCGAATAGATAACGTTAAAACCTTAATATTTTTTTACATTTTTACTCAACTACAAAAACAATGGCAACTTGCAATTTTTTTATGCAAGCTTTTGCAAAATTTTGTTTTTTTACATTGGGCTCGCAGAGCATCAGAATCCTCAAAGCGCTGGTTAGGAATTACTGGCATAGATTATTGACATCTCATGGGTATTGAATCAAACAAAATAATGATTAGATAATAGGTTATTATAGTTTGATGTGGAAAAATGTGTCCTGAAAGTAACTTTCACAAAATTGTTTTTTAAATTCGTACAGAATAGTTCTGTAAGATTTGAATCTTAAATGAGTTTTTTAAATAGTTGAATTGCTGATTTTAAAAATGACTGAGTAGTATGTATAATAATTTTAATCTTATAATGCAGATTTATTGTATAAAATGGGTTATATAATGGTGATAAAAAAATGTTAGAACATTGATTCTGTCATTGATTTTTACACATATTTTCTATCTTTGAATTTGAAAACCTTATATTATATACGCTTTTAACCCCCAGCCGTAAAATGTGATAAGATTGACAATCTGGGAATATTTCTTGTTTCTCGTTTCCTTTCTGATTTTAATATACCTTCATGCCGACAGGAAAACTCAGAAACGACATCCCAAAGCTACGATACAAACGTTGCCGGCGACAAGTAACCGACATTATCGTGTTAAAATTTGTGGCCGACATTATCGTGTTCCATTTTCTTTACATTCTCATTTATTTATAATCTCCTGTAGCCTTGTACTTCTCTAATCCTTGTACTTCTCTAGCCTTGTACTTCTCTAATGTTCTGCATAATCTTTAGTCATAAGCATTTCATTAATTTATTATACCATTGCCATTTTATTACTCTATAATCCATTATTTTATATATCTCGAGCATTTCGTAATTCATGAAACGGTTGAGTAAAAATGGTTTTTTCTCTGCTATCTACTCAAATTGTTTATTGCTTAACTAACACCTTTTTCAAAACCAGCTATTCAGTTTTATATTGTTCATCTACAGTATATTTCAAAACATTGCTTAACTACTTCTTAGGTTAAAAGTTTTAATTGTGTTTAAAAAGGTTAACATCCTACACAATTCAGTAATATCAGACTGATTATTTTGTGTATATTTTTGTCTGCGATGAAACACCTCGTTAGAATAAAATATATTTTTATTTTAAAACAAATCAAATTTTAAAGAATTAAAATCTGGTTGTGCTTCTTTGTTTGGGGCTAAAGCGGGCAATGATTTATAAGTCCGCAAATGATTATCATAGAATTTCAATCTGTGCCATTGGTTCTACACTCCTTTTAATTGAACTTTCAGATTTCTGTCAGATGGTATTGACAAGATACTGTTGATAAATTCTCGGCACTAAAGGCAATTCTACCCTAAAATTAATGGCGGTATCCAGGAATATTGATTCTTCAATTAATCAACGTTTGTGCGTAGGATCATTTTATTATCTTAACAAAGCCAGAGGGTATGACGAAATTCCCCAGCCTGTAATTTGAAACTTTTGTCAATTATATAAAATGTTTATATTATAATAAAAAATATAATTCTCGTAAGCTTCTGATAAAAAATAAATCGTGTTATGATTAATATACTGATTATATTGTGCATGAAAATCATGTACAGGAAAAATATACCAATTATTCCATATCGTATCCATTAATAACATATATTTAATATATTATATATATATATATATGTATATATATATATATATATATATATATATATATGCATATATATATATATATATATATATATATATATATATATATATATATATATATGAATTTGGGATATATGTAATCATATAAATCGATTTCAGAGCCTAGAATCTTGTAAATATTGATCGAGAATTGTATACCTTCAAGCTTTATTCAAAATATTTCGAATAAAACGTCAATATTGGAGATACATTAATTGTTTGCCAACTTTAGCAAGATGTTGGCATTGCAATTTTGCAGCAATATTGGCGTAAATTAGGTATTTTCAATCAAACACCAATATTTGGGATATAATGATATGGCAATATTAGCTAGAAGGTCAGTCCGTAGTAGCCCAATATTGGAAAATAATATTGGTCTAATATTATCAGAACGTCCACATTTTCATATTATTCCAGTAAAAATTGCCAATAATGGGCTAATATTAGCAAGCTGCTAAAGTGGATGTATCAAGCGTGCACATCCTTCAAAATTTGGCCAGTGAATCTTTCATTAAACGTTCCATATTACTTAGACTGTAATAAAATGATATTATTAGACTGTAATAAAATGAACAATCATTTCTTAAAAGAAACTAAATACGTGAAATAAATAAGGAAAATATGTCAAAAATCTAAATAAAATACTTATCTGCTTCCCTAAATCACGTGATCACTTTCCAAGTTATCATTCTAAGACCGTTTTGTTCCCAAGTATTTCTTTTTTAACAAGCCATTTTCTTTCTTTTCAGAATTCCTTTTCGAAAACTAGAATGGTATTTCTTTTGTTTAGAAGGTCTTACGAATAGTTTTTCAGCGTATAAAAGACGGATGTCACGGACAGATTGAGAACAAGACTTTTGATCACCTTTAGTATAAAGAATGCCATGGCTGCAATTCGAAACATGGAATTGGTCTTTGCTGCGCATTAAAGTCACTTTGTAAAAGCAAATGTCAGGTTATTTAGTTTTATTGCGGTTTTTCTAAGACGTCGAGTGAAAGGCAACTTATTTGTTGTAATCAAAAGATTTTCCTTCTACATTCATGTCTGCTATTATTCTGCGCCATTTAATTGCAGAAGTTGGACATATTTTTTTAAAACTTCTTTAAAAAAATGCAGAAATGATATTTCTTTTGAATTACTAATTTACTTGCAACGCTTTCTATTATTAGTGAACAGATCCCAACGTGAAATGTTGCGCATATATGTGATGATTTCGATAAAAAGGTAAAGTTGTCGATAATTTTACTTTTGAGGAAATGTGGTATATAGCCATAGTATACCGATGGTTATGCCCATTTAAAATTTCAATAGATTTAAATAGCCGCATGCTTTTCAAATATGAATACTTATATTATGCTCTACATGTTGCCAATTCCGAGAAATTGATTTTTCTCTGTCAACCAAAGTTGAAGAACTTGGTTTAAAAAATAAATAAATAAAATGAAAAAACATGGTTATAAATATGCTTTTAACAAAAAATATAATTTAAACAAAACAATAACCATGGTATTAACTGATGTTTAAACCAATACAGTTTAAACCAAGGTGTATACTAATAGGGTTTAAAACAGCAAACACTGTTATTAGTCCAAAAACTTTCAAGCTGTTTTTTTTTGTTTTAATGTTTTTAATTGATTGATAACGCACATTTTGTAAGATGAGTTGTAATTGTCGTAAAACAAAAGGTTTGGTTTTATAATCAGCCTAAAAAGCTATATTTAAAAATACCTAAATTCAATTTTCAAGAAATTTTGAAATATGAGTCCCTTTTATTATACTCAAGATAAAATGCTGCAAAATTTTACACATACAGATCAAGTACTGAAACTACCTATAAAAATTGCAAACCCCCATAATTATATGATGGGGTTACAGACCAGTTAGGCCCATGTTTAATTACTATAAGCTCCTTCAATTTAAGGTGTTTTTCTAAATTGATCATTTCTTAGCTGCTAATTACGCTAAAGCTAAACTTCAAGGGCTAAACCGTGGCTTGAAATATCAAAAGCTGCGTATCAGGGTTGCAGACAGCCTGCGCGGTTATTTAGAGCAGTGTTTTTCCTACATTTTTGGTCGCAAATTTTTTTTTAAATTTTATATGGTAGCAGAACCCCAAAATGAGGAAATGTCTATTTTGGTTCAGATTATAAATTTTATGCGTATTTTTTTATTAAATTTTTAAAAACATTTGCGCAAAGCTATCAATTAACGAAACCGCTGAAATACTGTCCCGGAATCCCAATGGTTCTTGGAAAAACTCTGATTTAGGATATGTAACTAGGGCACAATTTAGCCTAAGTGGTGCCTAGGGCAAATAGTCCTATAGAGTCCCCTCCATCTCCCGACATGAAACTGGCAGTATTCCTGTTCTTCGTACGGAATCTGTCTATACAAATGACATTAAAAATATGTTTTCGTGTTTATTTGTGGGTATATTTTGAGTTTATTTGTCTCACCATCACGGAAGGACAATTGCACCGGATTGAATGAAAATTTCGGGGTAGATTGGAGTAGCCCCCCCCCCCTTAAAATTTAGTCGATGTTTCGAATTTTTAAGACCAGGGGTTATCGAGATATTAATAAAAAACGCAATATTAAACTTTACATTGAGATAAAATTATGCAAATGATATTTGTTTCGCAGAATTATTATTCCGTATATTAGAAGATATGCCCTTGTTTCAGAAGATTACCCGTATTACAATAGGAGATTCAAAAATGTTTGCCAAAATAAAACAAATGACGTAATAAATTGAAAATATCTGTAACCCCGGTAAAGATTACACGTACTACAGCACATAAGTTTCTAAAATCTTTGTCAATATAAAAATAATCCCTGGAAATATTAGTAATAAAGTTTAAAACTGAAGACCGTAATTGATATCCATTCAAAAATACTATATCGATCAGATTTATTTTATATACCTATCTTTAATATTTAAATCAGAAATTTAAATAAAAATCGGATTTAAAAGCCGTTGCTAAGCGATAAGATATAATTTTCTTCGAATAAATTGGTGGAAAAAAAATAAAAATATCGTCTACATAATGCTATCTCTAGGGAAAGTTTAATTGTGAGTTTTTAAGGTATATCTAGACAGCCTCTAGCCCTCGAAACTCGAAACACGGACAAAATTTTTAGTGGGGCTATTTCAAGTTTACCCATAAAATGTCATCCAATGCCGTGCAGCAGTTCTCCAGTGATAATGAGTAATATACGCAAATAAACGCACAAATAAGCAGATTTTCAATTTTATTTATATAGATTAACTAAAATATTTCTTAAACCATAATTGGATTCTAGAAAATGGTAAACAAAATGGAGTACTTACATAGATTTATAAAATTTTAAATATTGTCAGATTTCTCATCAAAATTAAGTTCTTCGATATTTTAATGAAATTTGAATTATAGACAAATTTATCCTCAATAATGAAGTACTTAGTAATTTTATTAACATTTTATTTATTGACAAATTCCTCATAAAAATGAAACTCTAGCATATGTTAATGCAATTTGAATTATTGGCAGATTTCTCATCAATAATGAAGATCTCGCTTATTTTAATGATTGGCAAATTTCTTATGAAAATGGAATTCTTATATACTTAAATGACATTTTAATTATTAGCATATTTCTCATCACAGCCAGGTGCCATTTCTCATCATAGATTCAAAGTGTTCTTGATCTTATATATCCCCAAATAAAGATCTCTGGATCTTAGAATCTCTATATATCACCAAAATGAATCATTTCGTTGAGAAAACTTGTTATGATGATATAATTTTTTTTGAGGAAGCAGGCGTTCATTTTTGAATGTTAGATTTGTTAAATTTGATATCCCTCTTATACGTTGACCCGGGCCAGTGCCCCACATGCGTCTGCGTTAGTCAGACACTGCATCAGACGTTGTGCAGACGCACGTTTGATCACGCAAAAGTCGAAGACGTGTTTACGCATTTATTTATGAATTAAATGGTTAAAAATATACCATCGTATTTCTTTACAATGTTTGATGTATGCACTTATTTGTCAGATGACTAGGAATTCCATCTATCTTATTCTAATTAGCTTGTGTGCTCTAATTATCTTGTGCGAAAAATATGTATTCTTTGCTAGTTATTACATATATGCCAAACCAATCAGAGGTATATCTGCAAAGTATAAAATGTCTTTTTTAACGCTGCCAGGATATCAAAATGGCAGAAACGATTTTCGAAACATTAAACGCCAGATAGAAAAGCCAAACTTTTTCGCCATTTCCCAACTTTTTCTCTCGTTAAAAATGAATTAACGTCGCTATTCTAAAGAAAATGTACTTCCACCTTATTTTCTTAGGAGAAACTTTAACCGTTCATTTTTATACTTGAAAGAAAGCTTTTTATGCACGACAATACAAGTTGCTCAATGGATTCACATCCGAACATATTTAAGATGGAAAAAGAAATCGCACAAAAGTGCAATCCAAGTGCAGAGGGTAATTACGGATGTTCTGATGTATGAGAGATATCTTAGCGTTTACAGTTCGTAAATGCATAAAAGAGTCTGTCATTGTCCCGTTTTGTTACAGAAAGGTTTTTAATTTCAATGAAGGCATACATATACATTGAAATAGTATAAGTATGTAAGTTTTCGCTAGTGTTATTCTTATAGATTCAGATACAAAGTTTCATGAGAGTTAAAATAATTATACAGGATAATTGATGGAAAAGGCATGCATATCAAACTTTACAGTAATATAAATACCGTTCATCATTGGTATGATCTACTGTTTCAAATCATACCGATGACTTGAAATAGTAGAGAGTGAAATTCTTTTATGAAATGTAGATTCTAGAGTTCATAAATAGATTTAGAATGATAAGGATAAAACATAAAACTTGCTAGTTAAGTAACATATTGGGATTCATACAAAACTATGAATTGGTATTGCTGTTTCAATGTACAGTTTATGCGGTATAATTCGATTTACATACACATTACAAATATTCTAACTTATGCTTGTAAAATAAACATATTCGCTTCCTTGGTGAAATCAAGTTATGTAACAGCAATTATTTCGATGGCTACTGTTCTACTGTATATTGTTCGATGTGTTGTTATGACCTGAAGAATAAGGCTTACAACGCCTTCAAACAGGTGTAGTCATCTAACTAACATATGCTTGTTTTTATCATGAAAGTTCTGTAAGTTTTCAATATAAATATGTAGAATTTTTTTAATTACTGAAGATAAATTTTAATTCAGGAAATACAGCAGCCAAAACAAGCTGAACAAACAACTCAGACAAATGGAATTGATACTGCCGAGAGTGATGGTGACTAGAGTTGAGGTGATGTGATCCTACAAAAACGCCGAGAGCAGTAGAAAATGAGAGTCTCCTGTATAACGGAGAATAATAAGATTTGTGCCGTATCCATGCAGTGTAACTGGAATATAAATTGGTATGTACCAACAAGTTATAATATAGCAAAAGGTCGAACGTAAATTATTTCAATGTTCAGATATAGCCACGATCTCACATGACCTCCTAAGTATTTTCTAAAAAAAGTTAATTAACGAGTATCATAAATTAATTCATTGTTAAGGATTCTTGTGAAAATGTATGTTAATAATTGAGTGCAAATATATCAATATAATTTAAAAGATAACATTTGTGATAAATGATCAATGTGTTTTTTTTAACTACGGTGAAAGACCCCACTTAATCGCAGGCTCTCGGTAAATTTAGTGGTTAATTGTAAATACAAGCAATATACTAATCTATACGAGCGCAATAAAAGTCATCTTCAAAAACTAAATACTATTTGGAGAATATTTAATTTAATTAACTACCACAGTAAAGGTAACTCCACATTTTAGTATTTGCAACTCAACAAAATAAGAATACCACAGTTTTACATATCTATATATACTAATTGCCAAGCGTCCGCATGTCTATCTGTCCGTCTGTCACGCTTTTTTAGGCACTTTCCGAATAGATAGAGACTTTAAATTTGGTACACGGCTAGATCATTCGATTAAACTGTCTGGAAAGATCGAATTTTTCGAAAACGTTCTCTAGAAGGGGCGTTCCACACCAAAGCGTTCGAAAAGTGAAATGATAGGAAAGCATACTTTGACATAAGATAGAGACTTCAAATTTAATGTATGGGTAAATCGTTCGAAAGAAAGAAAGTGTGCAATTTCCAATATTTTCTACTTAAAGGGGTGCCGCACACCAAAATGTTCGATTTACCGAATAAATGAGAAACGGCTCCTTTAAAATTCGATAGAGGCTTGAAATTAGGTATATAGACTAATCATTTGCTGAAAACACCCAAAACGAATATAAATTCTCAAAAACGTTCCTTTAAGGTGGTACTCCAGAGGAAAACGTTAAGAAGGTGAATTGATAAGAAAACGTACTTCGAGATCAGATAGAGATTCGAAATTTGGTGTACGGGTAGATTGTTTAGAAGTAAGAAAGTGTACAATTTCAGTTTTCAGATATTTTCTACATTAAGGGGTGTCGCACACAAAAATGTTCGATTTTTCGGAATGAAGTAGAAACACCCCTTTTAGAACGTGATAGAGGCTTGATATTTGGCACATGGGCGAATCATTCAATAGAAAACATAAGAAGAATTGAGTTTTTCAAAAATGTATGTTTGAGAGGGGTGAGTACTCCACAGAAAGCATTCGAAAGGTGAAATGGTAGAAAAAGCATGCTTCGTGATATGATAGAGACTTCAAATTTGGTGTACGTGTAGATAGTTAGAAAGGAAGAACGTATGTAATTCCAGTTTTCCATTATTTGCTACTGTAGGGGGTGCCGCACACTAAAATGTTAATTTGACGAACAAATGAATAACGCCTCCTTTACAATGTGATAGAGGCTTGAAATTTAGTATACGGGGTAATCATTTGATAAAAAAAAACCTAAGATTATTACGGGTTTTTAAAAATGATCGTTCAAAGGGGTGGGATACAGAAAAACGTTCGAAATATGAAGTGATAGAAAAGCATACTTCACGATAGGATAGAGACAACAAATTCGGTGTACTGATAGATAGCTTGAAAAGAGGAAAGTGTGCAATTTCGATTTTCAATTTTTACTACTTTAGGGGGTGACGAACTCCAATATGTTCCATTTTCGGAATAAATAAGACACGCTTCCTTTTAAACGGGAGAGAGGCTTGATATTTGGTATACGGGCCAATCATCTGATAAGAATCCCAAGGCGATCAGATTTTTTCAAAAATGTTCATTTATGGGTGTGCTCCACAGAAAAACGTTCAAAAGGGGAGATGATAAAATTATGTGCTTCGGGAGGAGATGGAGACTTTAATTTGGTGTTCTGGTAGATAGTTCGAAAGGAAGACGTGCGCAATTTAAAATCTCCAATATTTTCTTTAGGGGGTTCCACAAACTAAAATATTCCATTTGCTAAATACCTGCGAAACGCGAATTATTAAAAAATGAAAATATTCATGGGTTGCTTATTGCGAGACCGTTGATTTTCAACGGGTATTCGGCTAGTTTATTTCTAAATATCATAAAGATAGATATTTTCTGAAAACGTCACCCATATGTAAGGCACAGATAACATTTTATAACGCATACGATAAAACTGAGATTTGAATATCATGCAAAAGTATTAGTTTATTTTAATTTATGTACCATATACAACATTGGCTATTTCCGGTAATGTTTTCGTTGGCGTTTACTTTATTTGTGACCTGAAACTAATTTAAGTACATATGTTTATTACTAAACACTGATGTGTTTGGAAAATGTAATTGATGAAATCATTGAATTCCTCAGGCAACGTCGAGTACATTTTTAGCCTATATATAGATTTAAAAAAATATATACAAAATTTTCTTCTAATTACAACACGCAATGTTTTGTTGGAAATCTAACAAAATGCAAAAAATCAATTTTATAACATTTTTGTAATTTGCAGGGACATGTTGATTTCCATGGACACATGAAATTTATTGAACATAAAATGTTAACAATTTGAAAAATGAGTTCGGAAAAAGTTTTCATCAATCATGAGGTGCTAAACTCGGGTTTCTGTTGGCGCACCTAATTTAATAAAGACTGGAACTTTTGACACATATTTACAATGTATTTCGTGCAATTGAGTAAGATTAATGATGTAGCTTTTCATGCGCAGGTTAGTTATTTCCATTAAAACTGCTTTAGAATTTTAGAAAAATTAGAACTATTTTTGCGCGCTATCCAGCATTTGCATTCCATATGCATAACTTTGGAGTAATCAATGAAATATTCTCCAAGAACAATTTTAAAAGAAGTTGCTGGTACAAAAGTATCGTTCGAAAGATTGCATATATTGTTATAAGAGAGAAAATACGGATATTTTGTTCTGGCAGTATTGCATGCGTGGTTGATTTCCATACATGAAAAACACAATTTTGGGATCAGAATCTTTAAGTGTTCTTATGAAAGAAAATATTCATACATCCAAAACATGCGTTCACCTACAAACTATACAATTTTATGATCACAGAGTCTGCCTAGAAGTGTCATCGGTACAGATATGGTTGAGCTTCTGTTGCAGAAAATAGCACCGGTTAACCGGTTTCATTGTTACTATCACTACGTACATAGTATATTATGTAACGAAATTATAGTGTCGGGAATGAAAACTTGAATTCCTGTTTTCGGTGGATGAACACGTTTTAGGCATCCTTTAACTCGAATCAAACGCTTAAAAGGTGGCGTCAGTGCGTATCTGAGTGTATGTACATATGCTTGTATGTATGTGTGTATGTTATTGAGTAAGTCCATGAGCTCCTGGAAGCGTTATCTCACGAAAGCCTGAAGCGTTTCGAAAGTAATTTGGTAGGGTAATTACACTCCATAAATACTGGATTCCTATAGATTTTTAGCAAGATTGAATTTTCGGATAATAGAAGAAGACAAAAGACCTCCAATTTTTTATTGATTTTTTTAAAATATCATTGAAAATGAGTTCCATATTTTGTCCTACGCATGGGAAATGAAACTCGGCGGATTCCAGCAATATTCGTCATTGTCAAGTTGGATTAGCACGAAATATAAGTAAATTTGGAACTTCAAATTTGTTTCATATGTTGTCATCCAGAAAATTGCCAAATTCTAATGTATCATTCAATGCTAAAATCATTAAATTTATTTTGTGCATAATTATAATGCTGTAAAGCAGCGAAGACATTCAATGCATTACGTAATAAAAATCATGTACAGCCCAAATCACATATTTTTATGGCCTCTTTAGCATAGAATTAAATATACTTAAAATTGCGGATTAGATATTAGCCTCAAGAAGAAAGCCAACCATTTAAGATTTGCACTTGGCAAGACCAGTGGCGTAGTATGAAAAGTTTACGTATTTGCAGAAATATGAACACTAATATAAGATACATGTGAAATGAAATTAGTAACAAAGGTACACAGGAAGATATACAGACAGTAGTTATATAAGATTTACCATTAATGTCTTAATACTCATAACTATATATAATATTGATAATGGAAATATATATATATATATATATATATATATATATATATATATTCCTCAAGTACAATCAAAATGAAATATAAAATATAAAATTTAAGATCTTCATTTCGGGATTCCGTTTTTCCCCTGGCATACTGTTGATTGCTGTTTCGGGCATGTAGTGGTTTCTGAGAGTGTTTCCTGGGACTAAAAGCATGCGTAAACCAGTAAAAGGGGTCGCAATCCCCTTTGACCTCTCTACAATCCCGTAAACATACAACTTCTAATTGTATTCAACCATATTCAATCTCATTTTTTCTTCTTATATATATATATATATATATATCGTATATATATCACGTATATATATATATATATATATATATATATATATATATATATCGTATATATATCACGTATATATATATGTATATATATATATATATATATCACGTATATATATATGTATATATATATATATATATATATATATATATATATATATATATTTTCAAATTGGTTAGAATAAAAGTATCTCAATTTAGAGCAATATAGAGAATAAACAGGGGTCACAAGAAAGCCAAATCTAAGTGGTATGCCTTGCAGAACATGGGGAAACGAAATGACACAAGAAAAATAGTTAAAAAATGACCGATGGGAGAAGAGATGGCTTTGCGAACAGTCCCTAGTACAAACAAAATTTAATGAAACGTTTGGCAGATGTGATGCATATTAATTACGAGTTCTAAGTGGTATAAACGACCACAAACTATCATAAACTTTTACTATGAAATTCAAGTAAGCATTTTGCAAATGCTCCAAAAGGAGAAGACATCTACAAAAGAAGAATACTTCGTTTCATGCACATTATATAAAAACAATTTACTATAAAAACATATCCAAAGCTTTGTGGAAGCATTCGATGATCGCTATGGGATTCTCATTATCTTACCGCACTTTATTACTAAAGTTGTTTCCACGAGTAAAGGAAACGCTGATGGAGCTCTTCATGAGTAACAACATTTGAGATCGTTAAATGCATGTCCTCTGATAGGCTTCCCACGGTTCTTAAAAACTCCTTAAGAACTCCTTATTTTTAGCTTTCCTTTTTAAGGGCACTTAAAATTACTTAGTTTTCATCAACACTCCTTATTGTCCCCTGAAATTGGAGCATGATCATGTTTTTCCCTAGAGGGCGATTTTCGCAATTTGCTGATAAATTCCACTCAGAAAAAATGGCTAATTACTTACTATTAAAAATATCACTAATTTTTAAAATCCCACTTAATTTTGAAGTTAGGGTAGGATAATCACACCAATTTTTTTTTTACCTAGGGAGAACCCTGATGATCGAATTCCCCCCAGTGATGCGATTACATCTTCATTTTCTATCTATTTTCGAGCTTCACTGCCCGACATCCCAGTGTTATCGGGTCTTTTCCAAATATCACGCCCAACAATTGACTAAAACTAGCCCAATGTTTAGTGTTGTAAGATTTCGCGCAATGTTGTCAAAAACTACTAAAATTCATTAATTTACCGAAATCCCAAGATAAAATTTATTAGCCTTCTAAAAGTTCGTCGAAATTTGCCCCCAAAATAAATCATCGAACTTTTCTGGAAGTAGCCCAAAACTCTGCAACCAGAAAATTTTCCATCATACTTTACCGCAACACTTTGAAAAAACTAGCCCAATTGAACAGGAAAACTGTGGAATTAGCAGAATTTTTAAAAATAGGTTTTAGTTTATTCCCAAATATAGGATTAGAAGTTGTCCTAAATTTCCTATTTATTTTTTAAAATAGGACAAACCCCCGAAGCAGAATTTTTTCTATGTTTTGCGACAAGACTTATTTGTTCTACATGCAACACATGGAAATAATTCTGATTCCAGGTGCTTTCCTATTCAAAACATATATAGGGAATATAGTACAACTTCTAGCTCTGTAAATATGAATATACGTCACAACCCAGTGCATTTCCGTAGTGCAATGAAGGCCTCAATATGATTTACGGTCTATCTCAATTAGTCCTTATAACATATTAATTCGATCCTTAGAAACTCCTTATTTTTATTTTGAAAAAAGTGGGAACCTTGTCTGATAGCATGTGGAGTCCGGAGAATGGTTCAATGCATCGGAAAAACTAAAAGCTTCTCAGTTCGACCAGGACTAGGCAAGAAACCTGTAATAACGTAAGTGGCTGAAGAGGTTGCAACGGCTGTTGTTGAGTAAACCAGTCACAATGAGGCAGAAAGGAGTAGTTCTCGAGAAGTAGCAAGGCAATTAGATTTATCCAAACACCCAAAGATTAGAAACACCCCAAATAGCCACGTCTGGGAAATGTAAAATCCCCGCCAACTTCAAGAGATTGCATTATCCACATTCTCTAAAACATACCGTTTGGATTTGATTTACAGCAACATTTCTGAGTGGTCCCTATTTTTTTATGAAATCCATCTACATGCATCAAAGACTTGTTCAGTTGCAGCACAGCGTTATAGCGACATGTTGCAGAACTTCTTTATTACTCATCTCCAGCAACGGGGATGCTTCAGCTCTATCATATCGCAACAAGATGAAGCACCTCCCTTAATTGTATGCCTTGTTCAACAGTTGTTGTGACAGCAATTTTCAGAAAGTCGCGTAATGTATCATGCATTTCCATTTTTATGACCAACCTGTTCAGTAGATTTGAACCCTTGTGACTTTTGGCTGTCTGTGGGATTACCAGAAAAGTTTATCGGGGAGATATTCGTAACCTTTCAGATGTGATGGACTGAGTCATTTTCCATACGAGCAATATCACAATAGATCAATTACGTGTAGCTGTCGTACACGCTGTCACACAGTACCAGTTGTAGTTTCTTCAACACGATGGACACATTGAAAACTGCCCATGACTTGACCTTCTATAGCCTTCTTCCCTTCTGCGTTCCATGTTGAAAGCCCAGACCCTCCGACTCGTCCTTGACCATGAGCAGCTGTTTGGACGGCCGAATGTGTAACATGTTCTAGTTTCATTCATTAAATTCACATTTGAGTGTTTATGAGTATTGTCAGTCTGTATCGCACGCTTATACTACTTACAATGCGTAATTAATATTCATCGCAACTGCAAAGTCTTTTCATTAAATTATGTTTTTAATAGGGACTGTTCGCAATGCCATCATTTTCGCTATCGGTCATTTTTGGAACTTTATTTTTCGGTATTCGTTCGGCCGTGCCCTGTAATGCATACCAGTTAGATTTGGCGTTCTTATGACCACTTGTGTTTCTCCACAGTGCGTTAAACAGGGATACTTTAATTATAACTATTATATTATTTTATATATATATATTTTATATATATATATATATATATATATATTCATATATATATATATATATATATATATATATATGTATATATATATATATATTACACGTCCTATATTAATTCATAACATGCTGCTCAATTGAGTGCGTGATAAGGGTGTATAGAAAGGCATTTCAATCATTCACCTGCATTGCAATTTGCATTGAAATCATTATGGCGTATTCAATCAATACCTTACTATCATTCTGCATTAGAAAGGTAGTGCACGCCTACACCATGTCCATAGTGTTTTCATTTTACTAATGCAAGAAGCCCTTTATCTGCGTATCCCGGTATTATTATCCTGGCTATAATTTATTGTACTTTCTACGCAGTCGATTTATCAGGACAGGTTCGGTTCTGTCTCTCTAATGAAAAGAAGTAACTTTTGTAGATGTGGGAATGCCGTTGATACATAACACTCTATACAAAAACGATATAGATATATAAAAATATCAGATATATGCAAAAGTGATACCGCTCAAGTGAACAGAAATATGCCTCAATCAATCAATAGAGTTTGAATAAATAATGAAGAAATACTTTTTAATGTCTTCGCTTATACAATAGCGTGGCAGAGAAAACTAGAAAATGAGTTTTAATCACACACGAACACACGTTTTAATCACACATGAACACACGTTTTAATCACACACGAATCACATTTGAACCAAATTGAGGGTATATGCAGAACCAATTCAAAACTGTATTTATATACAATAAAACTTTACTATAAAACCAAGCTATTAAACTCTATTATGTCTTATCACTATCTAAAATTAATATTATGAAATATTGTCGAAGGGAAATGAAAGTGCAGGTAAATGATTTTTTTTTTCATTATAGGATATTTAGATAATAGCAAGATTTATATAGTAATAGCAATATGTCCGTTCTCCGTATGAAGTATATAATATATTTTTGAAGCCTACCCACAAAATATCATTAAATTCAGATCAGCCGTTCTGTGATGATGAGGCAAATAAAAGTTTCAGTTTTTTACTAATATCTCAAGAACCACTTGTCGTAGAATCTGAAAATATGGACTAAATTTTATAAGAGGTTATTTCAAGGCTACCCAAAAAATTGCATCAAATTCGGTTCAGCCATTCTCCTGTAATAATGGAACAAACACACAGACAGACA
This sequence comes from Amaurobius ferox, assembly GCA_951213105.1. Taxonomy (NCBI): domain Eukaryota; kingdom Metazoa; phylum Arthropoda; class Arachnida; order Araneae; family Amaurobiidae; genus Amaurobius; species Amaurobius ferox. The sequence continues at coordinate 54,617,459 of OX578135.1, forward strand.
GACATATTTTCAATTGTATTTATATAGATTATCTCGAATTACATCTGCCTAAAAACATAATTTGGTTCAATTTTGTGTGTGATAAATTTTTTTCGTTTTCTACTTTTCTGTTCGCCACTATTGTGTATGGGAGGACATTAAAAATTTGATTTTCGTCTCATAATTTAACTTCATACTTTTCATTTTTACTTTTCTTATGTATATATAATGTATAAGGAAAGTCTTGTGACGGGGTCGAAAATTCGAATTCGAGTTTTTGATGGAAGAGCACGTTCTAAGCATACCTGAACACAAACCACACATTTTTGAAGTGATGTGTGTGTGTCAGTGAACCTGTGGAGACGATAACTGACAAAAGAGTGGGCCGATTTGAACGAAATTTGGTACAAAAATTGCAATCCGTAAATACTGGAAGTCTATTGTTTTTCAACGAAATCGAATGTTCAGAATTCGCTTAAATGTTCAATTAAAATTTTGAAAAAATCATCAAAAAATTTAAACCTTCAATAATGTTACGCAAACAGACATTTCTTATGTAATTTTTCCTTAGAAAACGATTAACATAAACTTTAGAACGCTAGCAGGAAACCGTTCTCGAGATATTGCACAGTTTCCAAATAAATTTATGAAAATATCTCATAAATTAAAAGAAAATATTAACTGTTGAGAAATATGTTCACTTTTCATATGTAACATCATTCGATAAATATGGTGACATCATTCTCTTGAACCTAGTTCGCTCCATTCATGGGAACAGGTACTTTGAGTAATAGTTTTGTATTTGAGTAATAGTTGTATTAATCATTTATCTGCTATAAAAAGAACTTATTTCTCAGTCCATAACTCTTGGTGATTTCGGCGACGAATTGGGCGGAATGTCGTCAACTTGGTGACTTTTTTAAAAGTTGCCAAATTAATGAAAATATCTTCAAATTGATAAAAATGAGGCTAAATCAATGAAAAACTAACGGCTAATTGACGAAAATTCAATATTTTCAATAAGAATATAAGTATCTACTATAAGAATAACCTGTTTTTTTTACTGTAACAGTAGTAAATTCATTGCATTATACAAGGGTCATGTGCTGCCAACATCAGATTTTTTACATTATTTACGTTCAAACCTATGTAGTAACTGTGCAGTACGTGGATCAATGCGTTAAAAGCCGGTGAATATTTCATCTGAAGGCACCGAACAGTAATAAATAGAGGATAACCAAAATAAATGCAGGGACATTTCAGAAACATACCCACAAAGTATGTAATATGTGCAATTCATTTTCGACGAAATTATTGAATAATTTTATATACTTTTACATACTTATTTCGTCCAATCACACGAATTTTTAGAATAACCGGAAAAACATCTTCAAAACAAAACGCAGAAATCCTAAGCAGATTCCACAACCCCTTGTGGATTTGGATACTGAATTCATATCACTCGTCATTTAAGCCATCGTTTTTCAAGGTGTGCTGCACGGAACCCTTGGTGTTCGACGACAGTATTGCAGCAGGGGTTCTGCGATGTGATAGTTGCGTGATACTATTCTTAGAAATTGAAAATTTGTGTAAAATTTGAATATATAATTTCGAGCATACAAAAATTTATCTCATTCTGGCTATCGAATGGAATTTCGAAAGACTTTCGCGACCAAAAATGTTTGAAAAACACTGATTTAAACTATACCCATATCAGATCTAAAGAAATATATATTGCAAAGAAAATGTAAAATTTTAATTCGGAATCTACTCTAGAATCGGAAATAAAAATCCGTAGTGAACATTCTTTCTCTTCCAAAATTCGGTGTTACATCCTTATCAGTCTTCATATATGTTTTTATCTACAGTCGATCCTAACAAATATATATCTCTATTAAAAATTCTGAAGGGAGAGCGAAAAGGAGCAGTAAAAGAAAATCCTTTGTAAACCACCTTGTCTCTTCTAAAATATGATTCACAATTCATATTAGGTTTCATCTAAGCTCTATCTGAATCCAATCTTGAGAAGATGTTTCTAGGGAAATGAAATATTTTGAACCGGGAATGGAAAACAACATTAAGAGAAAATATTTAGTGAACATGTCTACACCCTCCGGAATTCAATGCTGAATAGATATTAGATATTACTTAATCTCTATCTATAGCAGATTCTGAAAAATGGAGGTTTCAAATAAATATTTAATAACAACAATAGTATTCCATCATTAGTGCAAATATGTCTGCCACCGATAATGGTATTGTAGCTATTATCCATCTTTGGATTATTAGATATATTTAGCATTTTGCTTTTGATAAAAAACTTATTAAATTCTATCAAAGTGTATGTTTGGGGGAACTAAACTGCTAATAATATAGACTGTGATTGCTTTTTCTTTATACCAAACCAGATTTTGAAGACGGGATACTATTTCTATTTATTATCAAATAAATAGTTTTAATGTGATTTCAATTACGAAAATTACTTCTTCTTCCTGAGAGAATCCGTTGTTTAGTAAGGATTGGTATTTTGGTGTTTAGTCTCTTAGGAAGTCGATTAATTCTCTTGTAATGCGATAAAAATATACGAGCTGTTAAATCCATCAGGTGTATTAACCGTATTTTTCTGTTACCACAAAGCGACCTCTGTATGTATCGAAATTTAAAGTTAATTTTAATCTGTCAGAAGGCAAAAACAACGGAAAAATTATTTAGGATCCTTCATAACGCGACAAATGATGTGTGTGTGTGTACGCTTCATTGTTTGCTGAACTATTTTTCCTTTTCCTGCCTTTTACATATGTATTTCGTATAGTCATGCAAATTTTCGGAAAAATCGAAAATCGCATATTCGATACCGGAAATTTCAATCAATAATGAACCCGCCAACATTCTCTAGAATTCGAATCTAAATTCATATCAGTCATCCTCTAAGGTACATCTATATTCCTGAGAAATATATGGAAACAGATATTAAAAAACAGATATTAAGCAGATATTTAAAGAAACCTCTTCAATAAATTTCCTATCTCTGCCAGAATGTATTGCTAAATTCATATCAGTAATTATCGACTCCCTATATATAGCTAATTTTGAGAAATAATTGTTTCGTCAAAGTTGTCAAAGCTTTTTAACTCGAAAATGTAAAAAAACATAGTAACCCCCTATCCCTTTTAGAATTTGAAATTAAATACATATCAGTCATCATGCACAGCCTATACGTATATCTATAGCAGAGTCCGTGAATTAGATGTTTCAAAGGAAATGAAATGTTTAATCCAGAATAATACCTCCAGTACTTGAAATGGAAATTTTTGGTCAGTCCCTTTAAACCCTTTAAAATCAAATGCTGCGTATAAATTAGATAATTTTGCATGAACATTAAAAATCTTTGAGTATTTAATTATTGAATAAAACATGCAAATGTGTCATTCATTTTTAAAATGTATCTTAATTTTACTTTTATGTTCAAAGAATCACTTCGGTAAAAACATAATAATTTAATCATAATTGCACAAAACAAAATAGTAAAAGCGCACTTTCCTCGCTTCGCCGCCTGCATTTCACGAATGTTACTTAATAAGATTTGAACAAATACAACACCCTCAGTCTATTCAACGAAAGAAACATGCAAATTAAAAATTCCCTAATTAAAACTTTCTTAATTTAATTTAACACATGTTAGATTAAAATATTTCATTTATCCCGATTTTATGCTCTGTTAATTCTTTTGCTTTTAGAGAGGAGGCTTCAACCTCGTAATTCAAAAGGTTGATTTCACTCGCTGCGAGAGACGACTTGTGGCAAAAAAGTTTTTATCAGCGGACATAATGGTGAAACAAATATCTTACTGTATGAGCATTGTAGATGGTAAGAAAACATTGATGAGGAAAGTACTTTTTGTGTGTGACGCTGAGAATGTATTAGTTTGCTCACGTTGAGCTATATGAAAGTATGGTGATAATGATTGTGACTTGTACCACTTTTCTTGATAGATATGTTTTTAGGAATAAATTAAGCAACAATTTTACTTAAAGCGATGTACTCGTAGTTTAAGAGAAGCACGATGATCGTGATTTTATTAAAATTCGAGTTTTCACCATAAATATCATTCACCGTCAGTGATGCCCTTAACTACTAGACATAAATTTCGTCGGTCAACGAGGGTGTGGGTGTGGATTTCAAATCCTTGCACCTTTGTAATCAACTATATAAAAATGCAATGCCAGTATCCCAGTTTCCCGATTGCAACTCCGAGGGATGATAAAACTCATTTGTACCAAACCGAATACTGGAACAAATCCAAATCTAAAATTATATTTCAAAATTACACCCTGGATCTGGAGAATTGTGTCTTAACGTTTTTTTCCATTTGCTATTTTAGGAGAAAATGCTCTAGAAATGTGAATTTTGAGTAGTTTTACAAACAAAAAAATTCATGCCGGTCAACTCACTGATGCTAAATCCAACTCAGATAATCTTTTTTTTTTAAATAAACTTCATGCATTTGTAAAAGTGGCGGAATGAACAAGCAAGCATCTCTTGATAAAAACAGGATGTTTATTCTTAAAACTGTAGAAAATCACAAAATAAACACCAATTAACGTAATTTACAAATAATAAATCAGGTTGTACATGATCGGCTGTATTCACACCACACACAGGCACCACGTAGCATCTCGTGCTTCGCACTTCACATTTTTAGAACCTGGTTGCCAGATCCCCCAGTCTTCGCAATTTGCGCCGCTGCTATTTAAATTTGGACTCTTCTTTCCCCGAGGAAGACATTGCTTGAAAAATAAGAAGTCGGGAATAAAAATTGTTAATCCTTACACAATGAGTTACTTGGGGCGCGGTAGCCCATTGGTTAGCGCGCTGGAGTTGCACTCAGTAGGCCCGGGTTCGATTCCAGCCACTGCCAAAACTGCCGCCGTGTTCATGCGGAGTACGATCACGTTAAACATGTGGGTCCGAAAGTCCTTCCGAGAGGTTGGTGGTAGGGGAAGGAGGGTACGGTCCCTGTGGATGCCTCCCCCACTGGGTTCCGGTCTGAATTGGGTGGCACTTCCCGACCGTCCAAACAGTTACCTTACACCTTTCTGGTAGGTCGGACGGTCTGGGTTTCAACAACAACAACAATGAGTTACTTACCGTAGAAACTAATATCTCTTCCCGAAATTCGAAAAAAAATTACTTCGAAATTATGTTTCAAGAGATCTCTACAATTAGACAAGAATATGAGCTATTGGCATTAAACCATTTCCGTATACAAAACTATTAGTGGTTCAATAATCTGTAAAATGGTTTTTATACTGAGAATCAAGGTTGAATGCACAAAGCATTTACATGATCACAATGTATTGAAAACAATTTCAAGCATGTCTGGCAATTTTAATAACCAACAGGTCCCAAGGTCAAACATTGGATAAAGGTGGGTTGAATTTGCACAAAATTCTCTTGGAAGGCCAATTGTAGATAACAAGAGCCCAAGCAAACGAGCAGGGCGTATTGTGTAAAGCGAGAGAGTTCTGAGTCCTGCTGGTCTAAAATAATACTGAAGCGGTTTCAACTACATTTTGGCGGCAATTGCATATAGCAGTGGTTCCCAAACTTTCCGGTCCGCGGACCCCCTCAGAGAGAAAAAAATTCGCGGAGCATTTAAAACCATATTGCAAGGGGAGATTCGGGAGACGTTCGCTACGCCCCCCTCTATTCAAAGCTGACGTCATCCGGTCTCTAGTAGTATTAATGCTCGAAGTTACAAGTGCTTTGACGTCCAAGCTACATCAGAGAATCGTCACCGTTAATCATGGCAATGTGCCAAAATGAAACCTACTCCCAAACAATTTAATTCTGTTTGAAGATATAATCTATCTGTTTGAAATTCATTTCATGAATGTATTTAATTCAAAATTATTTTGTAAAAAAGTTCATTATTATTTTATTTAAAAAAATAAAATTAAAAAAAGAGTGGAGAAAAATAATGAATTTTATTTTTTATAAAGCTAACTATTGATTAGTTAAATATTGCGTGTTGTTCACGGATCCCCCTAAAACCTCGTCGCGGACCCCAGGTGTCCGGGGACCCCAGTTTGGGAACCACTGGCATATAGTATGTAAATGTGAAAGCAGAAAAATATTCTGAAAAATGTGTGTGGTTTGACTATGAAACGGTATTTTGTTAAAATTTTGATCCTTTGTGGTCTAGAAAAACGCTAAAGCGATTTGGACCATATTTGGGTGATATACTGTGTGTATTCTTTAGATGTAAACCAGAAAAAAAATGACAAAATCGATCAAAATAGTACTTTAAAATAAAATAGAAACACCAATTCGAATAAAAGCAAAATCGCTCCGAAGTTTCTTTGGACTTGACCTGAAATATAACTGTATCAAAATTTTTATGCATAGGTTACTTATATTTTTCCTTAAGCGACCAAAAGACAGACAGACATGCAAATATCTTCTTTTATATTATATGATTTAAAGATTGTTATTTAAAATAAAAATTATCATATTTTTATATATTGAATTACGTTCTTATAAATGAGTTATTTTTTATATTTTCCCCACTTTTTCTTTAATAAAAAGAATCTGTTTGCTAACAAATGGAAAAGAAGCGTAATTAGATCATATATAATCAAGATAAATAAATAAAATATTATTTTATCGTTTCGAGGTCTCAATAACACAGATTTTATGGGCCTTTATGAGTTTAAAACAACACTTCCAACTTGCCTAAGTGAATAAACATTAATAAAATCAACGAGAAACACCCTAATTAAAACTTCTTCACCATAGTTAAGCACATGCTTGATTAAAAATTCTCGCTTAAGCTCTTTTTTCGCTATAAATTATGGCGATGTCTATTGATGTTCAACTTGATACTTCAAAAAGGATCATGTTTATATCAAACCATGTGAAACCAGGTGCTTTTACTCATCTATCGTTCAGAACAATATCGGAGTGAATATTAATAATTAGCGTATTGTGGATAAACACGACTACTGAGGAGAGGGAACGGCATTTTTAGCGAAAATTATATTGATTTATTTCGTTTATATAGGCTAAATATTTATTATTACGAGTAATTATTTTCGATTCTGAGTTTGTTTCATGACAATATGCAGAGTTCCTTAAAAATGCATTCAGAATCTGATAATTAGATATGAAAAGGTCTATGGGTGTACATGTTAAATCTATATATAGTACAATGGCCATGCATGATCGAGTAATCACAACCGCTGCGAATGTGACGTTTATTTAATTATCGCGTCACCTAACGTCACATTCTTACGTTACCTAAAGTCAGATTCACGCCCCCTCATGTCATACTCTAAGTTACATTTTGACGTAAATTCGCACCTGCCAATCGAGGCAATTCTTACTCAAAGCTCTGCAGCTGAATCGTCCAAAAATATGAGTAAATCCACACTCAGATGAGAACATGGTTTTTGGAGTTGGATAAACTTGGAAAGCAAAGATGCTGGGTGCGGGAAGTATAGCTGAATCTTCGAGTATTCCAATGTTCAACACTGCAAACTCTGAAGGTATGTGCCTAATTTTCCATAAACTAAAGTTCAAGTGTGAATAATAATTAAATTGATGTTAATATTTTAGTTATAGTCATTACATACGGCAATTATAATTAAAAACTTACTAAATGTATCTCCCCACTCGATGATTATACTAGCATTTTGGCTTAAATTTTGGCTATTAATAAACTGATGTAAGTGTTACAAGTATTCAGGTGTGCTCATGGGGAATAAATAAATAATTTATTTTAGCTAATAAGAATATATTATATATAAGAAATAATAATTAAGAATGAAAGTCTGTTTGATCGCTCTCAACTGTATGAAATGTTCAACACGGCAAACACTGAATGTATGTGCCTAATTCTACAGTATCAATATAATATCATCTCCATATATATATTAATTAAATAAATATATATGTAGTAGAATTAAATAAAAAGTCTGTATAGAGAGTTCCCAGTCTTCTCCGTAAGTAATTGTATAGAAATTTTCAGGTGTTGTGTTGCTTGTATTTTCTGATATACACGTCCGTACTCTGTCCCAATACCACATGCAGATATATTATCGTCTCATTATAGAACAAGAAAATATGCTATAAGAAATAACCAAACTCTCAACTATTTTAAGCCTTGTGCTTAAATATATTAATTAAATGTGTCGTGATAAAAATAATAAGTACTTAGTCGTGGTAGCAATGACCATGTTATAAATCGTACACAGGTTTCATTCCAATTACTACCTAAAGACTAAGTTTGTGCTGTACACATTTTTTCATGTCCACATAGAACCCTACAGTTGATTCTTACTTTTCTGAAAGGTAAATATTAGTATGATCATTAATTCGACCTTTTCAATTTAATTCATATATTTTATTTGTTATAATAATTATCAAGATAGCAGTTACACAATATTTCTTTATTCGATTTGTAGTACTCGTATTATTCTAATTGATGTTATAGGAGAGATATTTACTAAGTTATTCACTACGATTATCCTGACTTAATTCAAAATATGAGACCAATATTTTCGAAAACATTAACGAGAGTTATTCTTAAAGTGATTCATCTAACGGTTCTATAGATTAGCAAATACCTTGCAAGTAGAAGGGAACATGTGTCATTTTCATGACTTGTTCGTTCATTATTAAATTCTAAGATTATCACCGTTTTAAAACATCCCTATTCTCTGCTGCATCGTTCGTATTTTTAATTCAGCTATCTGAATTTTTAATTGAGAATTTCGTAAAATGGCTTTGGGTAAGCATTTTCCCGTAATATGACTGGTGGGCCGCAGTGTTTCTTATTAAATGGCTTGTCGCCCCCCCCCCCCAACTGTGACGTTTAGCCTCTCATTGGCTGGGTATAGTCGGCCTTTCGCCTTCCTTCCGGTTTTGCAAACTTAATTATTGGATATATGATCTATAAAGATCACCTGAATTTAATGTCAACGCTGTCTCCAACCAGCCTAATTTTTTGTTAGCCTTTTAGATTTTACAAATATGCAGCTTATTGCCAGCGCAATTTGATATTTCTGGTCTCACATTAAGATAAAAGCATGAAATGTACACCTCCTTGTCTACGCAGGGTATTTTTAAAACACGTGTGGGGTATTGATTCTGATGCAGTAGAATTTTTGGCGTCAACATTGAAAAGTTCAATACAATTCAATTTCTTTTATTAAACAATTCTCAAACTTTTATTCATCTTTAAATTTTACTTTCACGATTAAAAATATTCTCACAGCACTTTAAAGATAAGCATAATTAAGACATAATTGCGCAAAATTAAATAATAAAATTACATCACTATCGCTTCGCAGACTGCATAACACGGATATTATTTTTTAGAGTGAAACAAGAGCATTTTCCTCCTAAGAAAAATAACAGAAAAATTATCAAAGGGTAATTTTTAATTAAAGCTTGTTCACTTTGATGTAGAACATGCTTTATTAAAATCTTTCCGTCACACCGATTTTATGCTTTTTGCGCCTCTTTACAGGATTTAGACGCTGCGCGTTAATAATATTGACATTATTTAATGTGACTTCAACATGTGTCTATATCGCTCTTATCAAGAAAGCATAGTATTGAATCATATATAATTTTTTAACCGTAGATAAGAAGAGGAATTGATGTTCATAAAGGGATAGAAGCATATGCAGTCAGTAGCAAGAATTTTTCCATATATGCCGGAACTAAACTACTTTGAAGCATCTACTTCTTTGGATCTACTATAGAAAAAGCTTAAATGATGACTGATATGGGAATTCCAACGGAGATGGAGGAGTTTAATAAGAACTTCCACTTCCAACTACAAAAATATTTCCGTTTAATTTTCTATTTATTTAGATTGGAAATAGATAGATCCTAGATGATAACTTGTATGAAATCAGTATAATATTTTCGAGGGGTGGGGATATCTCTGCAGGGGAAAGAATTCTGAAGATATCGCTTCCGATTAAAACATTTTCGCTTTTCTTACAACACCAATTTCTTTCAACATAAATTGCATTCGCAATCAGTGGCATGGATATTTCCATATAGTTGGAACTAAACCTTTTTGTAGCATCTATTTCTCAGGATCATCTATAAATATATTTCATGTGAAGATGGATATTGATTGAAAATTTAAATTTTAGATTTGTGTCATCTGTACCTCAACATTACGCGTTTATCGCTTGTGCCGAGCGCACTGGCAGGGTTTTTGCAAAACATTCGAACCAAATGTTTCATCGTCGTTTGGGGTTCGATTCAAAAGAAATACATTTCCTTCTATTAAACTATCGGAACTGTGAAATTAAGAAAATATAAAAAAAATCGAAACATTTTCTTAGGAATCTTCTACTATCGTCACATACAATACACATAAACCTTTTCTTGTTCTAAATATGGGAAAGTAAATGATATTTTACATCAATTTATATGAGTAACAGAGTTATTCATTATTTTTTATGATGTGCTATTTAATATAGTTTTCTACGTATAAACAAAGTATTGTGATTCGTTTGAAACTGAAATTAACATTTTTGACGAATTCAAAACTTTTAAGCATATCATCATGGAAACCAAAAGGTTTAATGTGGTGTGTATGTAGAAATGAAATAAAAGACAAAAATCCTTTACCAACACAATAAGTCGCTTCTACGCTCAAGGTGTATGCTAATTCTATTGAACCGTTATTTGAGTCAATTAAAAGATAACTCTTGGTAGTAATTTCGAAAACATTGGTCCTACATTTTGAATTTAGTCCGGACAAACGTAAGCAAATAACTTAGTAAATGTATCCCTGATAATATCAATCAGAATAATGCTATATATTAAATGAAGAAATGCTTTGTAACTGATGTCTTGAAAATTACCATAACTAATAAAATAGTTGAATTAAACTAAAAGTATAGAAATATTTGAGGAGCTAACTACCTTTTGTCCAGTCTACTGTACATTACATGCTATCATCTTAATTATGAGGGTTTTGAAGTTAACAGTAAATTGATTGAAAGCAAAGATTTTAGCTATCAAATTAATTACTCAAATGTTATACTCAAATGTAAAATTCTCTCTAGATTCCATTTTCACAAGGAAGCTTTTCTCTAATGAATTAAAAAAATAGTAATAATAATTGAGCAATAATAATGCAAAATTAAATAAAATGTTTTCACTTTTATCGCTTCGAAACCTGCATAACAAGAAGATCACTTTATAAGATTAATGCACTTTCAACGTACTGAAGAAAAGTACCATAAAAATAATCAACGAGATTTCCTCGTTAAAACTTCCCCGCTGCATCTCAATATATGCTTGATTAAAATCTTTCACCAGTTTTATTGTTGTGAGCTATAAATTCAGGCGCTGTTTCGCCATTTTCTTTTTAGCTTGGAAGAGGTGATACTACGAACAGGTTGATGTCATTGGGTGAATTATGTTACAGTTGTTATCAATAAACTTAATGTCAAGATAAATATCACGTACCTGTACACTGTAGATAAGAAAAACACCCACTGTTAATAGAAACACGCTATATTTGGGGTGATACTTGTATTGGTACATTGATATTAGTATTTAAACTTACCAATGTATAACTGCCATAAGTTGCAACATTTCATTTCACGTGTAGCATAAACTGCTTTATTTTACGTGTAGCATAAACTGCTGCTGAAGTAATAGAAATGAAATAATTTATATAAGAACAATACGCAACAAAAAATTAATAGTAGTAATAAGTAATATCAATAAATACTATTAATTTATGAATATAGCGAAAAATATTATTAATTTTAAGTAGTATGATGTTCTTAATATATTTATTTTAGCTCTAAGTTGTATTTTGTTTAATAATGCATGACGCTTGCTGTCAAAATAGTTTTTTATAATCGAAAAGTGTCTCATTTAGATTATGTTGGTACTATAAATTTTAAATTCAGTTGATACTGTAAATGTGCAACGTTTCAGTGTTTTAAGTTTACGGGGCTTCTGAAGGTTGAAGGTTTTGCAAAAACTTTTCAACTCTCTTCCCTCATTTAGTTTGCTCCCTAAAATCCTTTTCCTCCAGTAGCTCGTCCATCTGTCCATGCATTCATGGAGGTAATTGCTGTATGTTTGAGGTACGTTGTGTTTGCGCATAGTAAAATTTACATCGTAATACATACTACTAACGCAAAAAGGTTAGGGTATTTTGCAGTAAAAAAATTGGCGATGGCTACAGTCCGATTGAACCCAAATGGGTTGTTGTTGTTTCTTATCCCACTTGACCTACAGCGACATCAGATCAAGCCCATGAACCCGTGAGTCTTCAGAAGATGAAGAACTAGTCCGGGACTGGAGTAGGGTGGCTCCTCTGGCATCCAATACATGTCAAGGTATGGGCAGGAGAGACCTCAGCCAAATGGGTTTGTGTTAATAGCATTTTATAAAATAAAACTCCAGTAAAGTTGAATAAGTTTATTCTATTTTTTCAAACTCATATGTTCGGTTTGCAGGCTTTAGATGCTCTATAATATATTGACCTAGCTAGCCTATTAGTCTATTTATACCTATCTTATTTTACCTAGCTTATTTATACCTAGTTTTCACCCAATTTCATCTGGAAACTCCGGTCATAGACTGCACTTCAAAATATCAAATAATTTTGATAACTTTCATTGGGGTATATAAATTCAACTCATATCTGAGGGGATTTTATATTCAAGTTAATCTATAAACTAGCTTGGTGGCACACAAATACGTACTTGAATACGTATATGTTCATCCATTTTGTTCATCTAGTTTGTTCAAACCTCACCAATCATTACATAACTTTAGAACCCCCAAGTTTATTTAACATCTTGATTTTTTTTATACCTAACAAAATATCTCATGCTTTTGCACCAATTTTTTTAAAGGATTTTTTTACCAAGGTAAACACATTGAGCAGCAACATTCATAACATTTTAATTATTTTTCAGCTTTTCCGCAAATCAAAATCTCGGATTAAAATGCTAAAAAAATCAACATTATAAATCTTATACTTGAAAAATTAGGAACTTTATCTAATATCCATTTATATATACTTATAGGGTTTTAAAATAGCTACAAATTGCTGCTTATGGTTTACAGTTAGCCTTTTTATCATTTAAGATATAAGCATTACAAACTTGATAAACGGAACATTTTCATTATTTTTAAATTTGATAAGACGAAGAGTCAACTTTAAAAATTTAGTCGAAAACTATGAGCGCTTATTTTAAAAATAGATATAGATGTGGTTCAAAATATGGTTGTACATATTTTTATCGCTTACTAATTAGAACTCTCTTTCATATTTTCGAAGACATTTCGAGTAAAATTAAGAGAAACACACACAATCATATAGATAATTAAAACAAGTAAGATCAATCATGCATAAAGCTTTGATTATGAAACACTTTCCATCTTCAATGCAATTTTAATTAAACATCCCTAAAATGCGATACATTCCTCGGTAATATTTTTGAAATTATCACAATACTACATTAAATTATTATATTTGAAAACTTAAAATTTTATTGAAAAATATGAACTTCATTCAAACAACTGCATTGAAATATAAATTGCCTGGTTTACACAGCTCTAAAATGTGATACATTCCTCGGTAATATTTTTAAAATTATCATAATTCTATAATAATTCATTATATCTGAAAACTTCGTCGAAAGCAAATGAAACTTATTCAAATGATATCATCGAAATATAACACACCTGGCTCTCTCTATAAAGGCAGCATTTCGTACATAAACTTTTTCCGATTTATTTTATTCATCACAATACTGTAATAATTTATTTTATTTAAAAACTTAAGACCATAGAGGTACAAATAAGTAAACTCTATGCTTAAAACTTCAGCGAAAAATTCATGTAAAATCAATGAACATTTCATTCATATCAGCTGTATTGCAGACTCCATGAACTAAATAATTTTGCGTTAAAGAAATGCAGCAATTAGTATACAACTGATTCTAGATCTTTTGATATATACATTTTCCATAAGTGAAAATTAGGCTTCGTGGTAGAAACAATCAAATTTGGATGATTATTTAAACTCAAATATATTGTAATTCCGTTGTTTCAGTATGTAGATGCACAGAATTTAAGCAAAAATAAAGCAGTTTTAGGACGGATACAACACTAAATATGAATTAAAAAGAATTTTTTAAAATCACGATTTTGACACAAGATGGATGCCATATTTTATTTTGAAGTGAATCACGTGATCTTTTCATATAATGGTCACGTGATCTCTTCATATAAAAGGTGTAATAATTATTTTAATTTTTCTTTAGAAAACTACTGAATATAGTTTGCTGAATTTTCTTTGTACATTTTATGGGGTAGTTTGAATATGTTCTAAAATTTTCGAAGCAATTTGTGAATTTTGAATTTGTTTAAAAAAATGGGAAATAAAATATTAGGTTCGGGGTATGAGCGTCAGAGGTGTTTACAAGTTTCGTAACGCTTTGTTTTCTGTAGCAAATAATTCCAAAAATAGATGTATTCACATGGAAATAAAATGGTTAAAGCTTTTAATTACCAAATTAAATAGATAACGAAGCGCATTTAAAAAAAATATATATATACTCCCTCTATTTTTCTTTCATCACCAAAGAAACTTTTCTCTAACAAATTTTAAAAACATAATTAACCCATAATCGCACAAAATAAAATAAAAATGCATACTTTTACCGCTTCTTAACCTGTGTAACAGGAAGATCACATTATAAGATCAAAACAACAACATTTTGAATCTACACAAGCGAAGTAACGTAAAAATGGTTAAAGGGTAATTTCTTAATTAAAACTTCTCGCTCTAATTTAACATGCTTGATTAAAATCTTTCACTACTGTTTTTCTAGGCTATAAATTCTAGCGCTATTTTGAGATTTCAAACTTTGTAGTTGAGGTTGATATCATCGTGAGAAGAAAACATCTGTTTTGTAAGCCTTTATCAATGAAGTTCATGTCAAAGTTAACTTCAAAGTAAACAATCAATTTTTGTGTTTGGTCTATATGGAGCTGGTGTTAATGGAGAGCTGCATGCATTTGGAGTGACACTTAGGGTGATATATTGATAGTGTTCTTACTAATTATTTATAGCTCTATTATTTGTATATATTTACGGGATGTACTTTGTTTGGAACTTAGCATGGTATACTGATATTGTTCAAACTTAATTATTCGGTGTTCCATTATTTGTAGTTATTTGAAATTTCTTTATAGGATACAGTTTGGGCAACACATCGAGTGATATATTGCTATTGCTCTTACTAATCATTTGTAGTTATATTATTTGTATTTATTTATAGGATATATTTTGTATTAGCATCAGCATGATATATTGATATATCGGCACTTAGCATGATATATTGATATTGTTCAAAAATCATTTTTTGTTGCTAAATTATTAATAGTTATTCATAAGTAGTTATGCTAATCATTTTGTGCGGCACATAGCATGATATATTGATAATATTTAAAGTTCATAATTTGTTGTTAGATTATTTGTTGTTATTTATGGTGTGTATTTTAGGCAACAAATTGAGTGATATGTTGAAGTAGTTCTTACTAATTAATTTCAGTTTTATTATTTTGCAGTTATTTTCTTTTTGGATAGATACATCATGTACAGCACTGAGTATAGTATATTGGTATTGTTCAAACTTCATTAATTGGTTGCTGCATTGTTTGTAGTAGTTTTCAATTATGAGATATATTTTGGGCGGATTGATATTGGTCAGACATATATATTGAGTTGCATTATTTGTATTTACAATATTTAGAGCTTATGCAGTTCTACAAATTGTATTTTTATCACTCTAAACACTGCATACTTTACACACACAAAACATATTTTTTTTTTAAATTTTTACTTAAAAGAAAAAAATATGGCACAGTCATATGCTTTATTTTGGGAGACACAAAATTTACCTAATGATGAAATCTCTTAACAAAAGAGGTCCTATAGTCGCAAACATAGCGATTTTACAAATAAGGTACTTTTGTAAGTTGCAAGGCACATGTATGTGATACCGAAGGGCTCAACTCTAAATCTTCAGGTGCGAGAGTAATCTGTTTGAATTTTATGTACTTATAGAGGGCAGTGTATACAGACATGCTCGATGGTCGTGTTAGTGAGTGTGAAATTTAGTTACAATCTAGCTCGGGCTGAAACTAACTCACCAGTACATAAACAGACAAAAAACGTCAGCTATGGGCATCACATGAGACTTTTCCTAAATACTTAAATTCACTTCAACTTCCTTTCTTTCAAAATTCATTAAATTGAGTTTAATTTCGCAAAATAACGCCGATAATTATTTGAAATTACACCAAATTTGTAATTTTAATTCAATTTTTGTCTTCAATTGGCAACACCGCGTATTTAAAAAAATATATCTCGTGGACATTTTGTGCTGAAGTTTATCTATATCTTTTCATCATCAAATATTACGTATAAAACAAGAATTTAATTGAGTATATTGATAAATTCGAGCATATGCAAGCTTTCCTTTAATTTTGACGTATTTTACAGTGAGAGGTTTAGAAAAATGGCAAGCCAGTTTGCAAAAAAGAAAAGCTTTTTTTCTTCGAAATCATCATACTAAAATCTTATCAACATTAGGGTAATGTTGAATAGTCAACTAAATTGTGTAAAAATTGTCAATTAATTTATTAGTCAGACTGGATACATACGATTTTAGCGTTTCGAATTTTGGATATTATATTTGCAATAGTTCCGATTTTTGTCACGATTCCAAAATTTTTCTATATATTGGAGGTAAAGTAAAAAGCGCCAATATTGTTACGAACGTCTCCCCTGTAATCGTGGGTTTGCAAGCAGGATACAAGACTGAGCCCTATTTTCTGGATAACTGAACAGGTTTATTCACAAGCACCACAAAATAAACATGAACAATATAGAAACAAGCAACACTTAAATACCCAATTAATTTCACAATGTAAGTGATATTGCTCTCAAAATACTGACGAAAATAATTTCACAAAGCAGCCCCTACTATTCTCAAAACATTGACAAAATTCACAGTTTAATGTAGCTCGTATATTGTCAACTCAATTCCCACAGAGTGATGACTCCTTTCATATTATCTAAATAGAAACTTCTCGAATTATCGCCTATCACGTAGAATAATCGTTATTTGGAGGAACTTTTCGATGATTCGAAAACTCAGCAAATGTCGTCAAATTTGCGATAAATCGCTAAATTTGGCAACCTTTCTGGAAATTCGAAATTTTGGAAACCCTACTTTCATGTCATGCTTACGTCAAAGTGTTTTCACAGCCTATCTTTGAAGCAGTAGAATGTAAGGAGAGGGAAATATACTCCGGGTGAAAGGTAAAATTACCGCGTTCGCAACAATACAAATCCTTTCAGTCATATTTGAGTACTGGAAACGTTAATCAAAGAACAAACTTCTTGTGGAAAATTTTGTTGAACACTTTATGTTTCCTATAGAACAAGCAGAGCGATTCAGATTACTATATTAGATGATCTGGGTGTATACATTTTTCAGCTAACTTTTCCTTTAACCTGTAAAGAAATATCTTATTGGTGTTGAAATAATGTAACGGGATATCAACTTTTCTAGGCCATTCTTCTTTCTAAGCTTGGAGTGATTATTTCGATGAGGGCGAACATAAAATATTTCAAGTAATGCCTTGAATGAAGAACACAGTAAATCATTTCCTTGAAATTAATTTATGATAGAACAGTTCGGAAATGTCAACAGTTTTCTTTAAGGAAGTACATTCATTTTCAAGCCTGGAAAGCAGTTGGCAAGAACATGAAAATGAACGATTGATTAACCACCATCACTCATGGATCATTGCTTCGTGATCGATGGTTAATGGAGTTATTTACCTGTACCAGAAAGAACAAACACTTCCAGAAAAGTAAATATATTTTTGCGTCTTACAGAACAACTGGTTGCATATTTATTTACGTATATTTTAACTGGATAGAACGAATGTAGGTCCTGCTTCTGGTTCTTATGTTCATGTTCGTACAATAAACAGTAAAGCACAAAATTATCCAATTCAATTTCATTCGAAAGCTACAAGCACTAATGGAACGTTTATCTACTAAACTATTTACATAACAAGATAACATTTTGTTTCCTACCGGATAAGTAGATGTTTGCTTTGTACAAAACCACTGAATGCATATTTTTAACAGTATAGTGCAACTAGATAAAGCGTCTGGGAGCAGACGACCTGTGTTCAGACGACCTGTGTTCGATGTTTTGCACCGCATGAGTATTTTGTTGAGTCTAAATTAAGTATAATACTTAACCACATTGTCTCCTAAACTAATGGGTCTCGACCTATTTATGTGTAGGAAATTTTGCAGAGAAAATTTTTTACAGTCAGAAAAATAGTGTATTATTTAAATAAAATATTGAATATAAAAATAGTGATAAAACATAAATAATGAGAAAAAAATGAATAATAAATGAATAGTAAATGAATAAAAAATGAATAATAAATGAATGCATAATATAAGCATCAAGGTGACGTTTCTAAAATGTTCAAGAAGTACTGTTTGACACAATATAAAGTACGTACGTCTGATAGAGAAAATATTATGTGTCTGGCTCATCTAAGACTCTTTAAACACAAATTCCAATATATAATATTAACTGAGTCAAAATATTTATGAGGAGCATTATGGCATTTCCTTACGAGCATAACGTATCACTTGACATTAAACTTGAGGCCATCCTTAATTAGGTTGCACTTTGTGCATTATAAAAACATTATACCCATGTACTCCTAATTACTTTGTTGGAAAGTATTATAACAAGACACTACTCACGAGAGTGCCTGTTGAATATGAATAATAGTATACTTAAGATAAACGGGATAGGCTAGAAACTTTTCTTGTTAGATATTTAAAAGTGCACAGTTAAAAAATTAGGGGATTATCGATTTCTTTAAAATCACAGTGTTAGTTTGTCAGAGCATCAAATGCAATTCAGAGGGCTTAAAATATTCATGTATGTCAAAATTCGGCAGTGGTGAATCTAAATCTGAAATCCGTTTTTCAAGTTAGCACTTGGATCTAGAGAAATACACAATTCAAAGTTTAGGCTTTTTGCTATTTTTGTATTTATAACATCAGGCCGAAGACTTGGTAAAACATAATTCAATTGCATAGTTATGAGACTTTAATGAAGAAATAAAAGGGAAACTGTGTTCATTTCATGGAGTTAAAATAGTTGTTACCAGGTTATGTTACACCATCTCCATGATCAGCTAAATAGGAAAGTTAATATTGTGAGGTCATCCCAATTTATAAATTCAGAATATAAATATTTAAACCACGGAGTTAGAAAGATTTCCCTCCCACTCTATCTTCAAATTCACGTTTTAAACAACGCAATTATTCCAAACTTTGTTTATAGATTGGAGCTGAATTGTATGACCCATAAAGTTAAAGAGAGTTAGTCACATTTCTTCCATGGTATGGCCAGAAATTCAAAACTTGAGATAAAATGTTTTGAAATATTGAACTTGAAAAATAAGTTTGTTAAAAGATCTGGGGGGGAGAGTGAATGATTGCATTATGTTTGAGGTCGGTAGAGTATACACAGAGTGTTCCAAAAAGATTGAAACGCACTTTAATTATTTACCTGTTGGAGATAAGTGGGCAATATGAATTGCAAAAATGTTGAAAGTAAGATAGGAAATAAGACTATGTTAATGAAATTGTCATCCCATTAATTTTCAAAAAGTTACACTTTTTAAATTTTTACACGACGCCCTTAGACAAATTTGGTCAATCAGAAAATTTTTGTTTTTTTTGTGACAAGATCATTAAAAAAACCGCATATTTGTAGCTTGAAAATCAAATGAATTATGATAAAGGAAAAAATATGACTTATGCAACTTTTCCGTACCATTTGAAAGGTTGTTTCATCAGTGAAAATTGGGATTATAAACAGATTAACTATGGAATTTGTTTGCATAAAGAAAATGTACTTAAAAGTACTAAATTATTGAAAAAGTGCTTAGTTATTGAAAAGTACTTAAGAATCCGTGACTGCATCGTGTGCCTACGCGGAATTCGCAAAAATGTCTCCTATGTATTATCATCCAGTTTTATCTTTTTTGTTATATGTCACAAATTTACAGTTCTTATTTGATATATAGTCCCCATTCACAATTTTCAATTAAATATAACTCGCTCAATTTTAAAGATGTGAGTTTTTTTTAATAATCTTGTTGCATTAAAATAAAAATTTTCTGATTAACCAAATTTGTCTAAGGGGATCGTATAAAAATTTAAAAAGTGTAACTTTTTTAAAATAATGGGATGACTATTATTTCATTAACGTAGTCTTATTTTCTACCTTACTTGCAACATTTTTGCAGTTTATATTGCCCACTTATCTCCAACAGGTAAAGAATTAAAGCGGGTTTCAAACTTTTTGGGACACCCTCTAAATAATTTGATTGGAAGTCGTATAAGAAATGGTAATAATGAATAGAAGGGTATGCCAGCATGTATTAGGTGCTGGTTGCAGGGTCGGCGATAGTTCATGTCCGTCAGTTCATGTTTCCCATGCCTGATCGTGGTGTATTTGGACGGGCATAGCGCATGAATGGTGCGGACTTCGAAAGTTATAAATGAATATTTAATTTTTTATTGAAAAAATATTGAATATTTTTAGAAACACTAATATTTTTCAAACCAAGAAGCATTATGAAGATTGATATGTAATGCAATTTTTATGTACATTTTACGTTTTCAGATTCTAGTTTATGTCCTAAACTTCTGTACTTATTTCAAAAAGCAGACTCTTGCTATCGGCCGAGTCTATGTATGACTTGAGGTATATATATATATGCACACATATATATATATATATATGTGTGTGTGTGTGTGTGTATGTGTGTGTGTGTGTGTGTATTCTATATATATATTCTCATTATATATATATATATATTTATTCTATATATATAATATATTCTCATTATATATATATATATATATATTTATTCTATATATATATATATTCTCATTATATATATATATATATATTTATTCTATATATATATATATTCTCATTATATATATATATATATATATTTATTCTATATATATATATATTCTCATTATATATATATATATATATAATGAGATGGTGACCAATGATATGGTATATAATCCGTTAATGGGGACGAAATGACTAGCTCCTATATAATTTCAAGCATAAGACGGAATTGCACGTTATTATTGTCAATGCGGATTTTGCAAACGCACTGGCGAATAGTGTATCAAATGGCTTACAGTAGAATCTGAACATTCTTGAAAAGTATTGCACTAGAGGAAAGTGAATAATTGCTTTACGTAGAAGATTTAATTTCAAATTGTATTCAAGCGAAAATGTTGAGAAACTCAAATAAGTTTAGCTATACCGTATAATTATTTAAATTCAGGTATGAAATATGTTCATTAGTATCCGAAATGGTTTGAATATACAATTTATGATTACATTTCAATAAATTAACATAAATTAATAGGGTATTTAAAACATAGCGTATTCACTCTGGCATTCAATGACACCATACTATAATGAACGTATTTTCTCGCCATATCTGAGGAATTCTTAATCCACAAAAATGTCTAAACTTACCGTCCGTGCATTCCAACAATGCACTTATGATTGGTGATCTGTAAGTTAAGATTAAATGGATTTCTGTGATGAGAATTAATAGCAGAAGAAGTGTCAACATTTCACATGATATGAAAAATAACTTTCTCGGCACGGGGGATATTTAGTTGAAACGAGCATTTCATGAATATATAACTATCAATACTATCGTGTTTCGGAATTCAAATTAATAGGTTTGAAACTCCATTTTGTCGAAACAAGTGCATTGCTAATAAATAATAAAAATCTGAAATGATTGAGTATCGAAGTGGAAAATATACGAATGGCATTGAAATGCGGCAGTGTATGTAAAATGATATAAATATTGCATGTATGTATAAGTTAGGGTTGTCATATCCCCTCCCGATTCCGTCTAGAGATATTAATAGCTACATCCAAATTTACAGACTAGTATTTATTGACAGACTAGTATTTCTCCAAACCGCATATTAACACTCGAATATTGCTGGTGAATTTATATGGTCGCAAATGCAATTATATGAAAAAATATCTGATGTGGTCAGCACATGGCTAGCCTTTTACAACACAATGAATTTACTCCTTTTACAGTAAAAATAAAATCTGGTGTAGGCAGCACATGACTTTCCTTATATAATGCAATGAATTTACTACTTTTACAGTTAAAAAAATGTTATTCTTATAGTAGATACTTATATGTTTTCCAAGATATTGAATTTTCTTCAATTAGTCGTAATGTTCATTGATTTGGGCTCATTTTTATCCATTTGGCGAGATTTTCCTTAATTTGGCAACATTTAAAAATGTCGCCAAGTTGGCGACATTCCGTTAAATTCGTCGCCAAATTCTCGCCAAGCATTATGGACGGAGAAATAAGTTATTATTACAGCGAATAGATGACTATTGGCGTTCAAATACAAAAGTATTACTCAAAGTATCTTTTCTCGTGAATGAAACGATTTAGATCTACGAGAATGATGTCACCAAATTCATCGCATGATATTACATATGAAAAGTGAACATGTTTCTTAACAGTTAATATATTTTTTTAATTTATGGGATTTTTTGATAAATTTATTTGAAAAATGTGCAATATCTCGAGAAGGCTAAGCCCTTTTAAATTTCTCGCCAATCGTTACGGACAGGCGGACGGGGAAATGGGTTATTCTTATAGTCTACTCCTATGTTCTTTCCAAGGTATTCAAGGTCTATTAATTAGTCGCCATGCCATGGATTTAGCGTCAGTTTCATCAATTTGGCAAATTTCTATCAATTGGGTGACACTTTCTTCAATTTGGCAACTATTAAAATCAGCAAATTGCAGATATTCTGACAAATTCGTCACCAAAATTTTTCCCAAACATTAAGGACAGAAAATAGGTTATTCTTATAGTAGATACTTATATGCTTTCCAAGATATCGAATTTTCGTCAATTAGCCAATATTTTATTGATTTGGCATGATTTTTTATCAATTTTGCAATATTTTCGTTAATTTGGCAATATTTTAAAAGTCGCCAAGTTGACGATATTCCGCCAAATTTGGCGCCAAAATATCGGCAAGCGTTGGGGACGCAGAAATAAGTTTTTCTTAAGGCATATAAATAACTATTGACGTTCAAATACAAAATAATTACATAACGTAACTTTTCTCATGAATGGAACGAGCTAGATCCCCGAGAATAATGTTACCAAATTTATCGCATGATATTACATATGAAAAGTGAACATATTTCACAATAGTTATTTTTATTTTTACTTTATGTAATTTTTAAATTAATTCATTGGAAAAAAAGGTGCAATATCTCAACGGATCATACTAGCTTTCATGAATTTATGTCAAACATTCACTAAGGAAAATATACATCAGAAATGTCTATTTGCGTAACTATATTAAAGGTTTTGATTTTTTGTTAATTTTTTTCAATTTCACACGAAAACTTAGGGGGATTCTGAACATTCGATTGCTGACTCGAATTCGAATTTTCGACCTCGCACACTACTTTCCATATACATTATATTATGTATGTAAGGAAAGTAATTTACATTATACTATATATATATATATATATATATATATAAGAGAAAACTTCTTCAAAGAAATCTCAAAAAAGGGGGGGGGGGAGAAAAGCCAACAGGGAAATTTGAAAAGGCCTAGGGGGGTGGTGACCCCTAGTTCCCCGGTTAAAAGTCGACTTTTATTCCATAGGAAACACTCCCGGAGCCGAAAAATACCTGAGGCCAATCTCCGTACAATCGTCAAAGCAAAAGACGCACAAAACAGTCCGAACAAGGAACAAATGGACTCCATTACGACGTTGTAAAAGCAAGGGTATACATACAAAGTCAGAATTCAGAGTGACAACACACAAGAAAAGTAAAACGGCCAACTGAAATCCCTCAGTCAAAAGAGAGAAGGGAGTAGAGTGTATAGGACTAACATCATCGTTGCCATTTATAACCCAAAACGAAACGTTTGCCAAAATCATTTTCAAATGCGTTGACAGTTTTATTATGATAGGTATTATAAATATGTCTGAGGAATCCAAGGGGATAGTCTTGTTTGATAGCCTCCTTGATAAATATAACATCACTTTTTATACGGTCTTTTTTATAAGTATGCAAGCGGGCGTTCCGTATAAAGTGATTCATTACGATATTACGAAAAACTTTCTGACTTAAATTAGACCTCCAATTGATAACATAATTCACTTTAATCTTGAAATGTCGTCTTTTATCATAAAGTATCGTATATAAGGGTTCATCTTCAGCGAAGTGAATGATAATATCCAAGTAATTAATTTCATCGGCAGAATCTGCAGGAGTTTCAATTAAATCCAATTGTGCAGGGTAAAAGTCGAAGTTAAATTTAATATTGGTTTCTTGATGTGCCACAAGTATATCATCCACAAAACGGAAATACGGTAATTCGTTTAATATATGTGTGCCTTTTTCATAGTGATGGAGGTATAGATCTGCCATCATCGAGGAGCAGCCTCCCCCCATAGGTATACCTTTTACTTGCCTATAATAATTCAAACCATTGAATAAGACATTTTCAAAAAGCACAATATCCAAGATAGCCTTGAATTTGTGTAAAGCTATGTATTTATGTAGGTGATATTGACTATGGATTTCTATCATAATATCATATAG
Organism: Amaurobius ferox; assembly: GCA_951213105.1. NCBI lineage: Eukaryota > Metazoa > Arthropoda > Arachnida > Araneae > Amaurobiidae > Amaurobius > Amaurobius ferox. The sequence goes on from OX578135.1 coordinate 54,642,288, forward strand.
ATCTTTCAGATCTATGTTATTAAAGAGATCTTTAAAGTCATAAGACTTGTAAATCAGGTTTGTGGGATGTTTGTTCAAATACTTTATTATATCTCCACTATTTTTAATCATTACTGAACCACCTTGCATAATTTGAGTCATAATAGGTTTTAAAAGTGTAATAAGTTTCGTATTTGCTGTAGTAGTATAAGCTTTATAGGCTACCGTTACTGGTCGAAACTTTACAGGTGTTTTGTGTAGTTTTGGTATCAATACCAAGTACGGATATCGAATATGATTGATGTTGATACCTATGCGTTTATGTAAAGCCCTAATTTTATTTTCGATTTCCCTTCGTTTTGATTTCAACAAAACATACATGTCTTCGTTATTATAACTGATATGGAGTTGATCGATGTAATATTTCATACAAGTAAAGGTAAAATTCGATGTAACCTTATCGGTATACGTAATTGCGAATATTTTCCATACATTTTCCAGTATGTGTCTATTCATTGTGTGACGTTCATCTTGTCCACAAGAATGATGATAATACAAATAAAAATTCTCCATAGTGTGATCGCGCCATTCATTAAAAGATGATAAAGGCATGCTGTATCGTACTGCCATTTTATATATGAAATCACTCAATTCATGACTAAATTTCATGTCTATACCTTTAAAATCCTGCATACGAAATTTTGTTCCCAATTTCAATGCATCCTTAAGGTCATTATTGGTGATTATGTCCAAATTACCAGTTATAATATGACCGTGATCGTGATCAACAAAGAGGCTAGAAGCACATTGACAGGTCGGATTATCGTAAAGGTTCAGATTTTTACCAATATGAATATAGTTAAAAACTTTACGTCCTAAAGGAACAACATATCGATGAGTGATAGTGATCTTCGTATTAGAAATGGGAAAACAATGAGCCTGACCCTCAAATATTCGATTAAAAGGTATATCATCAAAATTCTTATTACTAAAGGTTGTAATAAAGAATTCCTTATTAACAGGTTTTTTCTCTTCATAACTCAAATTAATGTTAAATCGTGATGCTCTTAATTTAATCAAATCCAAAAATATAGCATATTTATTGGTTTTATTGTCAGATTGATTTTGCCTTGTATCTTCATAATGTTTAACACTATAGTGCGACCAGATACGTCTTACATATCGTTTACGAATGCCAAAAACGGCATTTTTAATCCAATTAGTACTTATTTCTTCCATATTGTAAATTTGTTCTATTAAAACATCTAATTTTTGGAGAGTATTAAGGTAAGATGTTCTTGATGCACATTTTCCTCGATTATGTCGTGTAAGCGTATTACCATGTGTGCGGGTCAAATATATATATATATATATATATATATATATATACATACATACAGGGTAATTATAATTAAAGTTCCCGGTTTAAAATGGTCTCAAATAAAAAGCACTGGTCAGAATGATTTGAAATTTTGCGTGAACACTTGTGGAGCAATGGATTTTTGTTTGGTGAAGAAGAAACAGTAATTCAAAAAGTCGCCTCTAGGAGAATATTTGGCGCTTTACTACACTAGAATGCAATACAAAAGTAATAAACTTTGTCTTACTCATTGACTAATGACGAAATAAATGTTCAATATGATGTCCTTCGCATTCTGAAACAAGCTGAAAGCGCAAAATAGCGTGTTCAACAACATATTTGTGTGTTTCTGTAGAGATGTTGTGGATGTGATGCGTGATGCCAGCTTTAAGTTCCGCTAAATTGGTAATGCGTCCGTTAAACAAAACATTCTTCAGATGCCCCCAAAGCCAAAAATTACATGGATTGAGGTCAGGGGAACGTGTTGGCCATCTTACAGGAAAATGACGGCTGATGATTCTGTCATCTCCAAAATGACTGCGAAGTAGCCGATTCACAGGTTTTGCGATATGTGGTGGAGCCCCATCCTGCATGAAAATAGCGTTATCGATACACTGATGCTCCTGCAGTGTGGGTATAACGTGACTTTTCAGAAGACGTTCATATCGATGGCCAATGGCAGAACAGGTGAAGAGGCCATGAGTACCAACTTCTTGAAAAAAGAAAGACTCGATAATAAATGCTGCTGTAAATCCGCACCACACAGTGACTTTGGGGGAATGAAGAGGCATATGGTGTAGTTCCTGTGGATTTTCGGTTGTTCCACGTTCGACCACGTTCTCTCCAGATCGTTGTACGAAGAGAATCCTTTTTCAGGATAAACCTGGACTCGACACTGAACATGACATTGCACCACAGTTGTCCACTTTATTGCCGATGTTCCAAACTCCACAGTAAACGCTCGCTTTTCTGTGCAGACATCAGATGGATGCAAACTGCTGGTTGTCTGGCTTACAGACCAACGTGTCTGAGACTCTTGTAAACAGTTTGTCTCGCAATAGTGAATTCTGTGACGGCTGTCAGTATTGAACCCAATTGTCTGGCAGAACGGTTCTTCTGACGTCGAGCAGTTGTCACCAAATATCGGTCTTGCCGAGAGGTTGTTACCTTTGGCCAACCTGATACTGATCTTCGGGTAACATCTCCAGTGGTTTGGAACTTCTGCCAAAGTCTGGAGCTCACACACTGAGGCACATTCGGAATTCGAGACGCTTTGGTTTGGGATCGACAGGATTCCAGCATTCTAATAATTCGTCAATACAAAAACATGCCCATTCGGCATCTTTGTGACATCTTTCGTCCTGTTCGATTGTTACAAAGCTCCATACCACAGCAATTGTGAAATTCTGCATCAACTAGCCATGCCGTTTAAGACTGTTTTATACTCATTCCGATGTGCGCCGTTGCTTTTGCCCATGTCGACGTCTAATGAACTTTTTTGCATATGCCCAATGATTTACCTTCGTTCCATGATTCTTCCCAACTGATAACTGATGGTGAACCATTGTATCCACATTAACTTCGAATTTTTCGCATTATACGAATTATGCTTAACTTTAGGACATTATATTTATATATATATATATATATATATATATATATATATATATATATATATATATATATATATATATATATATATATATATATATATATATATATATATATATATATATATATATATATATATATATACATATATACAGGGTTTCCCTAAACATTGACATGGGAATTAAATGTTAAGAAATACAAAATTAAAATGTTTATACTGCCCCGTACAAAAGCATTTCCAATGAGTAAACTGTGCGCCATGCACTAATAAGGTGAAGTTAAAATTTCGTCATTTTATCACAAACTGTCCCAAAGATATGAAAAGGCAAAAATGTCGACGTAAACCGCTTTTCGATGTATCGACATGGGTTCTCAGAGGGGAAAAATCATGTCGGCAGATCGCGTGTCAGGGTTCATACACAAATTACGAAAGAAAACAATGATCACATAAATAAATAATAAGTTTGCTATTTATTGGTACAAAAGTATCTACATTGTGTAGAAATACAAACTTTACACAAAGATTACAAAGCTTGTTCAAAATGTTTTCCATCCATACCAATACAGAGCTGCAATTCGCCTGATAACATTTCTGTGCACTCGATCAAGTTCTTGTTCAGTGATGGTAAGACAAACATCTTGAATGAGTTGTTGTAACCCTGCTTTATTTAAGGGAGGTGACAAATAAACTGTTGTGCATAAACGACCCCACAAATAAAAATCCATAGGCGTTAAATCAGGCGATCTAGGGGAAAATTCGACTAACCCATGGAAGCCAATTCACTTATCTGGAAACTCTTATTTAAATTAAACAGTGTTTTACAACTGTAGTATGGTGAGCTGGAGATCTGTCCTGTTGAAACCATACTTGTGGAAGTACTGTTAAGGGCAGTTCATCCATAAAATCAGGAATAACCGCACTCAAAATCTCATTAATATATCTATTACCCGTCAACGTACCATCATACAGTATGAGTCCAAGCAAACGGTTTCTGAAAACACTATACCATACATTCACAGAAAATTGCTTCTGATGATGAATATAACGTACCACGAATGGATTTGTGTCAGAACAGAAGTTCCCATTTTGAGGATTTGTGCATCCATCTTCGTTAAAACAGCATTCGTTAGTCCAAATTACGTTTTTCAGGTAAGAAGGATTTGCATCTTCATGATTTAGAGCCCAATTGCAAAAATCTAGAAGACATTGATAAACTGTTGGCTCCTGTCCTTGCACACCATGAATGTTAAACGGATGCCATTTGTTCCGTCTGAGTATTCTCCACACTGTTGCACATCGTATGTTCAACGTTCATTTCTGCAGCAACGGTACGAACACTACTATGTGGATAACTGCAAAAGTAAGCCAAACTATAAATTTCTACATCAGTTGAGAGAAGTTTGGGCCTATCTAGTCCACCTACACGATGTACGCTTCCTCTTTCAAGCACTCGTTGCACCAATCGGAAAATAAATCTCCCAAATGGATGTCGAGAATTGGGAAAAGTACGTTGATATTCCCGTGCAGTTTCTTTAACATTGCGATTGTATAAACTGTGCAGCATAAGCATTTCAAAAAGTTCTTCGTTGCTGCATTGTGACATACTGTCGGTACAGGCTAACTATACTCACAAAATGTAGCAGAGATGTGAAATACTTAAGGGTCGCTTAGACTGTTTTTGGGACACCCTGTATATATATATATATATATATAAAGGGTGTCCCAAAAACGTTGACCTCGGCTTTTATTCCTCAAATATTGTTATTAGACCTATAAATTACGAAGTTGCGTAAAAAAGGTACAGAATTTTATGAAATCGATAAAAATTTTCAGGATATTAAATTTGAAGAAATACAAAATACAAATTTTCATACGTCCTCCGTACAAAAACATTTCCCATGAGTAAAATGTGCCATATACACCAATAAGGTGATGTACAAAATTTCAACATTTTATCATAAAAAGTCCCAGAGATATGTTTAAATAAATTTGGTGATGAATTAATCACAGATTAAAATGTAAATGTTTACAGCAAGAGTGCAAATGCCGCAACGCAGAAATGCATCATAGTCAAATAATATCTGTCTCTTATCTTTAATGGATCTTTGGCATAGATGGGAAATTTTTTTACAAGCTTTAATCTTTGTGTAAAGTTATTAGTTTTACACTGTGTAGATACTTTTGTAACAATTAATATCAGAATTATTATTTATTTATGTAATAATTGTTTTCTCTCGAAATTTATGTAGGACCCCTGAAACGTGATCTGCCGACATGATATTTCCCCTCTGAGAACCCACCTCGATACATCGAAAAGTGGTTTAAGTCAGCATTTTTTCTTTTCATATCTCTGGGACTTTTCATGATAAAATGCTGAAATTTCGTACATCACCTTATTAGTATATGAGGCACATTTTACACATTGGAGATGATTTTGTATGGGCGCGTATAAAAATTTAAATTTTGCATTTCTTTAAATTTAATTCCCTTGGAATTTTAATCGATTTCATCAAATTCAGTACCTTTTTTTAAGCAACTTTGTAATTTATTATATATGTCTAAGATCAATATTTAAGGAATAAAAGTGCAGGTCGATGTTTTTGGGACACCCTGTATATTATTAAGTATATATTTTCATGAATCACTGTGATTTACGGTAGTGATTTTAAATTCACGATGCTGTTAGTAATAACATACCTTTCTGTATAAGAAGCAGAATTAAGAAGGATATTCAGATATGAAGCTTTAATTCCTTAATACAATTTGAAATGGAATAAAGTATGGTTCATTTGAGCTATAAAACGTTATACTGACTAATTGAACAGTGCATCAATTGCCCAACGGAGGGCCTTTTTTCCGACTCTGACTAGAGTTCTTCACACCATGCTTGGATGAAATAATGTTGTTTGCAGACAAATCCTCTAAATAGTACAAGTAATTGATAGTTATTCCTTTATGTCGTAAAGTGATGACGAGCCTTCAAGAACAGGTTTCAACAATGTTGATGGACTTACGGCTTTTCTTCAAGTTAACAAGAGACCAGCTAACAGCACATTTTTATGGACAAAATTGTCAAGGTTATAGAAGACTTATTTGAGAAGTTTCTAAATTTATTCTTATGGATAATAGTGCAAAGTAAGCGTTTTAATTAAAAAACACTAAAAAAAAAAATGGATGTGGTCAGCGCATGAATTCACTTACATAATGCAATGAATTTACTCCTTTCAAGTGAAGAAATGTATAAGATCCACGGCATAGTGTATTTTACTTTGAATTGCACATTGGACGCTTTTCTAGATGACAACATAGAAATTATTTCCCAATCAACCCAATTATTATTTCCCAATTATTTCCCAAGTATCCAATTAACTGATATTTCAGGCAACTCTTAATTGACAATTATCAATATAGATAGCGTCCTCAATACGAAATATAGTCCATATATTAAAATATTTTAATAAGTAATTCATTAATTTAGTGTAATTTTTGCAATTTTGACGAGATTCTTGTCAATCTGAGACGAAACACTGCCAAGTTGGCGAAAATCCGGTCAAAATTCTGTGACAATGCCTCGGCCGTCCAAACAGGTACCTTACACCTTCTAGTACATCCGACGGTCTCTGTCTAAAGAAAGAAGTTTTAAGAATACTTCTTGCACCTTAAAATAAAATAAAATTTGTTAAATAACATCTAACAAGTATAAATAAGTTTTCTGTCTCTCATAATAAGTAAAATACGCAAGTTTCGGTGTCCTAAGAATGGGTCTTTTAAGTGAGGAGAGAAAATAAATTTTTTTCGACAAACTTAGAAAAACTATTTCAATGTTCTTGACAATGAAAAATAGGTGTTGCAATACGATAGTCTGGTAACTATAAAATAGAAATGGAATCAAATCACTACCTTTTTATTTTGGATTTTATTTATTTCATGTTTTCCAATTTCAGTGATACTATGACTTTTATTATTAACTTCGGTATTGTATTTTCCCCAGTATGATAATTATTTTCTTCAAGTGAAGCATGGGCCAAATTTTAATGGCAGTTAAGTTGTGTGGTAATTTTCCGCAATAAGTTAACAGTTAGTTCCAGCCAGGAACACACATATGTTATCCTGATGTTTACATAATATCCATATTTCCTTAACGTCCATAAATAATTAATAACTTTTTAAATTTATTTAGGGATTTTCATTGAGTTATTTAAGATTTGGGATAGTTTTTTTAATTTGTAGCACTACAAATTGATATCATCGATATTATCACCAGCATATTGCTTTATTGGTGAATTATATATGAATGATTTAAAGAAACTTCTGAAGAGCCACCAACTACACAGCAATAAATTGAAACTTTATTGAGGATCACGATGAAAAAAACTAGCAGTTGTTTCGTCCTAATAATAAATTGGTTTACGACGTAAAATGCAGCGTAAATCAAGATACATAAGCTTGCGTGCATTTAAGAAATCAACTTGATTTCTTTCATCATTACGAAAAGTCTGCACCTAACTGCCGAATTAAGTTTTAATTTAGTTGCTCTACCTAGTGGCATGTAAATAAAATAAAACTATAAACATTGGAAACAAGGAAATAAGAACATGTGACGTAAACACAAAACAAAGAGTAAAAGGCAGATAATATGAATTCAAAAAAGCAAAAAAAAATAGACATTTTCACGCAATGCCTTGAAGAAATATAGAGGCATTGACAAATTATTAACTAGATTGCTGGAGTTCTTATTTATATGAAAATATTCAAAGATATACGAATTGAAAACTGAAGAGCACTTTTGAATAATGAAAGCAGAAGAAAAATCTAACCGGTGACTGTTTTATACAATTTTGATGCTATTTTAGGTCGTACTTGAAGAACTTCGGGGAAAATGGTGTAAAAATTTCAAAACACTTCGCATTTTCTGGCAATATTCTAAATTAAAATTACTTGAAGGAGCGTTTAGTTTGACTTATGTACTATCATTGTTGGATGAATATTGCTTCAAGTATTCAAAACTGCTCGTGGTGATTTTGATTTCTTTATATCCTATCATATTAATAAATACTCCAGTAATCTAGTTAATTATTTCGCAATGATTACATTTTTCTTCTATGTAGGACATAACCACGTCCAATTCATTTGTTTCTTTGAGTCCATATTATCTGCTTTTTATTTATTATGTTTCCTGTTTGCGTCACATGTTATATTTCTTTGTTTCCTATTTCTCTAGTATACTTTTATTTCGTGTCACAAGGAGGCGCCACTGTATTATAATGTCGTTTAGTCATTTTAATTTAGCCAACATTGCATTGTGATTACTTGAGCACTTGAGTCCTGCCTTTTTGCACTGATTAATTAAATCCAGGTGATTTCTGAAACGTTCGCAAGCTTATTTATTTTGATTTGTGTTGCATGTAAATTTTTAAATCAATTTATTATTGATTGTGTAAAAAGTCAAGCGTTTTACTTATTTCATACTAGAAATTCTATCCCCAAGATTTTTGAACTTATAAAATAGAGAACATTTTAAATTTCCCATTGGTATTATATGCACATGTATTTAAAAAAAATGTGTACAACTTTATTTTTCTAAATTACTTTTTCGTAATTTCAACGAGAAAGACTTTTACAGTATGGAATTTTAGACTTCGGGGAAAATAGTGTAAAAATTTCACGACACTTCGCATTTGCTGGCAATATGCTAAATTAAAATTACTTGGAATGGTATAACAAAATGTTGATCATTTTCCACATTATATTCGAAATATATCAGACACGGTTCCAGATACATGTCATAAGGTAAAATTGTCCTTATCAAAATTACCAGTATAGGACCTACCTATGATGCCGTCGCTAGGGGTGGAGCATGTAGCCCCAGGTTCACAAACTGGAGAGACGAACACATAAAATATAAATAAATACACTTGACTTAATTGATCAATTTATTTTAATGTTTTGAGTTATAACTATCCATTGTATTTTGAGTAACGATACAATTATTAAATCTATTATTAACAGACACTTAACACTGACAATATTACATTAATACATATATTTACACACATAATAACATTGACTTATATTTCTTAAAACAGTTTCCTTTAAACAATCGCTACTCAAAATATTTCTTTTAGTTCAATATCTACGAACTCGTTCATATAATCTCTTATACTAACTGATTGTTCATCATTTTAATAATCGTTAAAGGTGTGCCTTCCGTGCTAATTAGTGACAATTGAAAGTGGTTCATCTCTACTCTTTGTGTTACGTACGTATTCGTACAATCTCAATGCTGTACGAAAACTGTTGCACATCTCATATCAGCACAAGCTTCCATTTTATAGCTCACATTCTATAGACACTTTTCACAAAACAAAGAAACATGAAACATGAAGAAAGAAGCTCGTTCGAAAATTTTAAGTCTACTGAACTTTTTGGAATACGGCTTTGGGGCGCATCCCCCATTCATTCCCTACCACATCTACCATTCGTTGTTGAAGCAGACGGGGATGACCACTGTTTATGTATGCATGTGTTGTCATTGGTCCCCTCTGCAGCATTTAGATAGATCATTAACTTTCCTGGCATTGGTAATTGGGGTGGAAACATGTAATACAAATATTGTGTTACAATACACATTCGAAGAAAATTATTCGATCTTTTTTCATATTTTTATACAACATGCGAAATATAAAATATTCCGTCCCATTCAAACGATACAAACATAAATATGTTTTTAGTATATGTTTCAGTATTCGAAAACTATTCATGGAATTTTTATAAAAATAGCAGAAAATACTCCTACAGATTGACATACATCGAACGTTGCTAATAATACTGCAAATTAAGTATATTAAGTATTATTATAATTAAGTATATTTTTATTGTTCTGGTTGTATCTTTTTGCTAAAGATTCATAAAAAAATATAATGGTTAAGATAGGAAATTTTATTTTTTTTCTTTTAAACTTGTTTCGATTTCTAATTCTCCCCTGGTTTTTGATTCACTGTCCGGTGTCTGTGGTATGGCCATTATATTTAAGAACATTATCTAGTCACTATCATACACAAATATGTGGCATATGTTTTTTATATTAATGAAAGCAATTCTTCCCAGGTTTTTAATTCACTGTCAGTGTGTGTGGTATGGCTATTATATTTAAGCGTATTATATAGTCACAATTATACACAAATATGTGATATATAGTTTTTAATATTAATTAAGGCAGTTATTTAATGCATAAATAAGTTCCTTAAAATATTTTCTATACGAAAAGAGCATGAGAAAATTAATGTGCAGAAATTTTAATTATTCAATTTTACGATTTACGATTATCACCATTTTGCAAATAAATGGTTACTGTATTAAAAATTACTCCATAATCTGCTTGCAATATGAATCCACTTGAGAATACATTAGAGAGGAATGAATAAAAAAACATTCAGAAAATTTGACACTGCAACATTTTTGAAAGTTTTAAATGTTTTCATTTATTTTTCTCTTCTAAGATTTTTTATATACCAGTCCGAATCAATTAAATGCAAAAACAGTAACAAATCGGTAAAAATATTTTGTTTCAGAATGAATTTTAAAATATTGCAGTTACCTAAATTTCTATCTCAGAATTGATAGAATGTCATCTGATGCATGTAATAAAGATATCGTTTGGAAAATGCTGAAAATTAAAACATAGGGCAGTTTTTGAAAATATTTCAATTTAAAAAGAAAATATGAATTTTGAAAATAAAAACACTAATTGTTTTGATAATCAAAATCATTTTTTGACTTTATATTAGTTATTGAGAGCTCGCATCCTCCACCTATCCTCCTTCTCAGATTGATAAGTGGTAGTACGTAAGCCTTGAATTTGTCAATTTTTATTGAGGTAGGCAAAATTGAGGCACAGAGTAACGGCTATTCCACTGTAAAACGCTTAAGAAACGCGAAATAGGTCAATAGATGTTGCTGTTTTGCTATTTGCAATCTGAGCGTAATATATAGTAGCAGTTATAAATATCTATAGATATAGTAGTAAATACATAAATATTAAATGTAGTAATTTTAGTGGTATCGAGTCCATTTAAATGTATACCTTTTTGTTAAGATGTAGTTAAACGTATAATTATTTCATACGTTCTGACCCTCATATAAAAATGCATTTGAGACAATGTGACATGAAACTCTTTCTAAACTATCAAGGTATTGACGGAATCCACACACAAGGGAAGCAGGAGGCAGCGCACACAGGGAGCAAATATAGAACTCTACCTATAGGTGTACAAGCAATCAATCTTGGTATGATCTCAAAAGTTTTAGTCCAACTTCTAATTTCAAAACTGACCATGTTCGGGCTCATTCCAGGCTTCTTACCAAGAATGATTACCTCATAATATTAGATCTCTTGAAGGAATGACAAGTTACACACTAAGGAAGTTGAACGCAGATGCAAAGTAGAGTGTACAAGAAGTAAATAGGGAACACCATCCATGGGTGGCACACGCATCCAATCCTATCATTATACCGGAAGTATCAAACCAACTGTTTACTTCAAAACTGGTCGTATATGGGCTCATTCCAGGCTTCATGCAGGAATGATTAAGTCAGCCTATTTGAATTCTTGGAAGGACGAGACGCTAAAACTGATCGTGTAGGACTTACTTTAATTCCACACTTACGGGCGCATGTGCATCATACAATTTCGAAACATTTATTTCCACTATTTCATCATACTCATTCTGACAAGTGACTTTAAGCGGCGGCAGCTTGGGAATGAAGATTTCGTCATGGTACGTATGTGGCTAATTCCTATTATAATCGGAACGGCGCTCATAGGTTGACACGCACGGCATCAATCTGAAACCGCTCGTGTATGAGACTTTATGCGAACGAAAATCCTGTTGCAGAGTTTCTTTTTAGTGCGTTTCCTTAAAGTGTATACTAGGTATAACAAAATCATAACTATTTCGTTATCCCGTCTTCCGTCTATGTTGAGTCACAAAATAATATAAAATCGTACATTGCATTCATACGTTTAAAAATATACCGATATAGTGTCATATATGTAAAAAAAAATCATGTTGGCGCCTGTATTAGAATACATATATCCACCTGACCTGTTGACGTACCATCTATTAAGCTACTGAGGTTCACTATGTGCATTCAGCTAATGCAAGTATTTCTAGATTATAAGGGAGTGCATCGCTTTGTTACTGTATTGATTTTTAAAAAATATTACTCAGACGTTGTTATTTATAATAATGCCCTAAGCTCCCAACCGGGGGTGGTTACACATATCACCAACTCACCATCTCAATGATTTAGTTACCACTGAGTATCTGATATAATAGGCTTCCAGCTCTAAAGACGTTTCTTGGGTACAGATGACATTAAACGGTTTTTCTTCTCCATCAGAAAAATACTTCATATGAAAATGTGTCATATATAAGTTTATTAAAATATTTAAACTGAAGAAAAAGTGACGGCATTTAAAATGTTTAACAGGTCATTAGAATACAAAATGTTGATTAAAGGAAGTTTTATTTCCGTACGCCAGTCACATTTAAATACCTGCGGTTCTGCAATAAAATCGACGCATATATTCTAATTTCCAGTGTCTTTCGAAATAAAAAATGTGTTATAAAAATACAATAAATATGAAATGAAACTTCAAACTCTTTGAAAAAATACAATAAATAAAAATTACGTCAATGTAGCATACATACAAAAATATGTCATTAACCTCAAAGGCAAATAAGAGCATTCTTCTTCGGGGCAGACAAGAAGCGCCTTCATTGTAACTTAAGTAAATCTGGTAACTGCAATTCGCTCTTTGCAGTTATTAAGAGAGCATACTATTCACTTGGGCTGAGAAAAGGAGCACATGCCTTCGAAACAATTGTAGTCACATAACTTACATATGTCTACTTTCTTAAAGAACGTTTTGAAGGTTATTTTCTTACAAGCAGTAGTTTTATTTCTCCTGAAGACGCAAACTGTTAATTTACAGCTCTTAAAACTAATAGACCAATTGATTGTATGCATAGTGCATTTACGAAGCATTTATTAAATATGTTATATTGCAGTAGTTCTTGGTTATTGATTTTATTGAAATGTTTTTCTTTCTTCTCTTTTTTAATTTTCATTAAGGGGTAAAGTAGTATGCTTTTTTTCGAAGAATTCAAATAATATTTTCAAACACGCAAATGATTTACTAAAATTTTGTACATCTTCATAATTTAAGATACTCGGAATATTATATATATAAAGAATGAATTTACATTCTTATTATAGAATTCATATTTACAGCTCATTGTTTTCTTAACGCATTAATGTTATTTAGTTGCTATTAAGATTTTTCTAATAAGAATCATACAGGACATTCCCACGAACATGCTTCTAATTTTGAACGTATTAGAATACGTTCAAAATAGAACGTAGTATACGATTGCTAAATGTGATCACACTGAAACAAAACATTGAAGTCCTAAAGTGTTTCAAAATTCCTTCTGTACACGACATACAATAAAATACATATATGTGCAGTACTTTACACTGATTCATCTTTACTTTCGTTACATTAGCGTATATCTTATTTTCAATTACGTACATCCTATATGTAATTATATAAAATCACTGTTCACTGGTTCAATTCAAACTTATCGATAAGTAAAATTGCTTATTAAGAATGAAATATAGAACTAATGTATATAAATGAAAAGACCTACCTTGTCCACGCCACGACTGGGTGACGAGTGACGACCTCCAAGCTTGAACTACGGCGGTCAGCTTTCAGACGGAGATGCTCAAGAAGGGAGTGACTCATTCTTGTAATATAAGAAATCAGTTTGGCAACTCTGGAAGGCAGAGCCTCTGCCCTTTTCTTGAAAAGTTCATATTGTCCTGGAGTGCCTCAGTGTTCAAGAAAAACAATGGTCAATAACGAATGTGCATAACAGTTTGTTAGCTGGTGAATCACTTAGTTTGGCGATATCTTGGCTAATACCTACTTTATCGCGTTATCACATGCAACCTGTTCTGCACGATAAAGTGAGGTAAATCTGGAAGTCTGATTGCTTCAGTACGTTACTTTGGGCTCATACAATTACATGACATATTACTACCTGAAAGATATGTCGAAAGTTATTTAAGTAGACTTTGATTTGCTAGCGCTGGTATTTTAAGATATCAGGAACCTTCATTTTCAATAAAGTTTATGTGATTGTATTTCCAGCCTTTGTTAAAACAATTGTATAAATTTAATTTTCATAATATTTCATAAAACTACTGAGTTTTATATTAACCATATTTCATTTTTAAACTAACAATCGCCAAAAATGTTTATCTGTCAATACCCTTGGGAAATGTATTTGATAATCGTTACATATCGATGTCCATAAACTTTTAAGCTGTAAAGTTCTTAAAATTTGTTATTTTTTTAATATGTGACTATTTTCTTCATAAATTGTAAACATTTAATCAAATTCATTTGGCATAAGTTTCCTTGCACGTAGTCGTGGCTTAAGAAATCTATTAATTTATATCTAAGTATCTAAATGTTGTATATAGTTTTTGTGTTTTTTTTCAATTTATCAGGATAAGTTCAACTATATTTATGTATAGTTATAGAACAGCTTTTTTTAAATTTTTATCGACTCACACATCAGCGTATATATTCATACAGTATATATTCTATATATGTTCTTCTAATACCAATTTTGGCAATTAGCGTTTACTATATTGAGCTAGTAGTAATTTACAACAAATATCACATGTATTACTTAACATCGATTTACATCAATCTATAAATCTCTAGAAAACATCAACACTACCTTGGCACGAACGTAGATTCAATTCTATATGTGAATTTCTAACATTGCTTTATAAAATCTTCCTACATCCTGTGCTAATTTGACGTATAAAAATAATACTGAGTTAGACGATGTAAATCAAGTATAAAATATAATGGTGAAACTTTCGTGCGGGGAACTGGATCAAGTACTATGAAAATAAAATATGAATGAGCATAGAAGCTGCCGCAAAAGGATATATCTACTTTGTAATGGCTTGAGCAAAAGTTAAAAGTCAAAAAACACCTTTCAGTTACTTCTTTAAACTTTCAGTTTCAAAGAGAGCTAATACCCTGCTCTTATCAAAAATGCATCTGTCAAAATTATGTCTCTCAAAAAACTTTTACTTATATTTTGTAACTTATTGTATAATCTTTCCATTTCCGGAATTCTTTACAAACTTACACATTTGGCTATTCAGAATACTGTTCAAATGTTGAATTTTAAAGCGTCTTCAATAGTTCTTTTTTGCTACACTCGTAAAAATACTTTTTTTTTAAAAAAGTTGATATGTCTTTCACACCGAAGTGAAATTATAATTTTTAGTCCACATTGTTAAATTATCTGTCAACTTCAAAACTGTATTAACTAGTTTAAAATTTTCATATAAGTTATTTAAAATTTTGAAAGTTCAATGAAACCAATTTCCATAGCAAAACCTCTTAAAATATTTAAAACTTCGTAGAATCTTTAGAGCATAACTATTTTTATAATATATTCTTTTCTCCTAGCTGGATTGTTCGTAAAATTGTTTATAAATACAAAACAAATCAATTCCCAAACAATCTTCCTGCCGACACGTAAATGCTTCAGCACTTCTAAAATGAAATTGCAAACGCGCACGTAAAAATATTACAAAGTTAATAAATAGCAATATATCCCTAACGATAAAAACTTCCAAAAAATAAATATATAAAACTATACCATTAGAAAATTATCTCCAGCATTCTACATTTCCGTCTATTTCATTTGAGTAAAACCCTTCATTCGAAAGGGCCACAGCTGGCAATCTCTTTTATCTAAACATCTGATAAATTCTTTTGAACTTCTTCAACGAGGCATATCAAATACTTTTTTACCGGAACGAATACCCAAGATCAAAATGCACTGTACCGTACAAAGGAAACAATACCTTGATTTCTCCTCATCCTCCGAAAATAAAAACAGGAGACACTCTCTCCTCTTGATCTCACCTCTTCCTTTTTCTCCCCAGACAATAAATGACGGTTGACACGGGTATTTCAACAGGACTGATCCGGCTGGCACTCAGTCCTGTCTGAGGACGACTCCAGGACTGAAATCCCTCGGTTCAGACGCTTTAAGTTTTCTTCATCATCCAGCGGTGGTTTTGGCAGTGGCGTTGGCGCCAGTGGCGAGAGAGCCAGATACATAGCCAAATTTTCGATCGATAGATTCCTCTATTCTTTGTCACCCCTTTCCCGCAGATCGGATGGGGGGGAGGGAATGGGAGAAATGATTTTATGGGATGGGGCTGTGTAGAATCATACGGTTATTTGTGGGTAACAATGATCTGCGGATTTTCTGGGTTTTTTTGTGGCTAATTTATCATTTATATGATTTATATTTTATGTTTATGTTGATTGCATTTTGTGTTGTATATATTTTTTACTGATATATTTGAGAAATGTTAATATTTTATTATCTTGCACTTTTTACTCAAAATAAATATGAATTTAATTTATTGTTTTCGCTTCTTTCGTTCTTATAAGACATAATAAACATAAAAGAAAAGTATTACTCTGCTAGTCAATGAACTGACCATCCGCAAAAACATTTCATCATCAGCATTTAAACATTCGCATTTCAATCATCCGCAAAAACGAATAAATGATATATCGAATGATGCTTGCTTGCCTGTCGGTATGTCAGTCTTCTAGGTTATGATCATGAATGGACAATAACTTTTAAAATATACGCAAAAATGTAACATAAATAGCTATTTTATATATATGACGATATTTAAAAACAAATTATATCATTTACAAGACATTAACATGGCTGTTGTAGATGTGTTTTACATTTTGAAGTATAAATATATAAATAATAATACATTTCAAAATATATATACTCACTACTATTAAATGCATTGATGAAATTCACAGGACGTTGATAGAACACATAGATCAAATTGAATGAAATTTGTTACAAACCAATAATAGCTAGCGACATTGTTAAAATATCATCAAATAAAGATCACCAATCTTCGAAATATTTATTTCGAATATCGAGAAAAATATGAAAAAACGAATAATGGCTAAACTATTACTTTAATTGTCATTTTAAATATGCTTTTTATTTTAAAAATAATTACATTATGTAAAAAACGTTAATGTGCGAAGTACTTGAAAACTTTTACTTTTTTAAATAAATGAAAAATATTTAAACAAAGAAGACAAGAAATAAACGAACACCAATGCCTAGGAGTTGCAAGGATTCATTCCTGATATATTAGAAATATTTACAGTTCGTTATATTTTATTGTCCAAAAGGAGTGAATTATCTCTCTTAATATTCAAGCGATCTCCATGAAATTTGGTATGTGTAGTTCAATCGATGATGACACATAGTCTGATATCAACCAAGATCAAATTATGCTAAAACTGTAGTTTGTGCTATTTTTCTGCAATTCCGAAATGTATTACTTTAATGTAAATGCCATACATGTAATAACCGGCAGCAAGAAAAACTTGCTATTTGCACCGATTTTGCGAATTTCTATTGGAATAAGCAATTTCATACTTTCCGCATAGCTGGCACAACATTCGTTTGTAATTTAACTCGGGCTACTTGAAGCTGCAAATTCCCCATTGTCACTACCATTGCAGTTAACGGTCATACTAGTGGATGCGAGTATAATAAACATGCCATCTGTGCATGGATACTGTTAGCTGAAATACGATTATCTTCTTCATTTTGGGGGAAAGTTACTTTCTGGAGGGTTCTTGTGATTTTGAACTTTTCCGAACCTTTGCCTTCGCAGCTACGTATCGCTCGAGTTAAATTGCACAATATTTTATGCCGGCTACATTGTAGGACAGAAATTGTCAGTTACCATAGGAATTTGCAAAACTGTTAGCAAGTTCCTGTCTGCCATTGTAGTTAACGATTGCTCCATACTGATAAGCTCATAATAAGAGCGAATATGTCCAGGGATACTGTTTTCTGAATTGAAAATGTTTGGCACTTCCAGCTTTGTATACCCCGAGCTAAATTGCATGCGGATTTTAGTCCGTCTGCGCGAAAGGGCTGAAATTGTCAGTTACCATAGAAATTTGCAAAACTGTGACAAATAGCAAGTTCCTGTCTGCTATTGTAGGTAACGATTGGTCAATACTGATAAGCGCATAATAAGCGCGAAATATGTCCATGGATACTGTATTCTGCATTGGAAATATTTGGCACTGTCAGCTTCGTATACCCCGAGCTAAATTGTATTCGGATTTTAGTCCGTCTGCGCGGAAGAACTGAAATTGTCAGTTCAAGTATGTAGAAGTTCGCAAATTTGCGATAAATAGCAAGTTAACTGATATTCCACGCTGGTGACTGCATAATAAGCGCGAAACCTATCCATAAATACTGCTATCTACAATGGGGGTGTCTTCCTTACAAAAAATAGAAACAATTTCCAACAAGTCATGAAATATCGAAATGGTTTGCACCAATTCCCCGCCAAACTGAGGCTGCAATTTCAGGTCTATTGTACCCTAATACATGAACTTAACCCTGATTTGAAAGATAATTCTAATATTCAACTCTAATATTCGTCAATTATTCTCTGTTATTCCTTGATTGAAAATATGTGTGGCAAATGTAATTTCATTTAATTGTTTTGCTGGAGATATATCATGGCCACACACTCCAATACAGACAAGCATTTAGCCAGATACACAGACATCATTGATAAATGGTTGTCTCTTATCAGAAATGCTCTAATTGAGAATCTGAGAGTCGTATTGTTGAACTTGTTACAATATATTTCCTTTCCATATACTATTCAGGGGTTGCTCTAAAGTTGTTATTACTTTTCTCAACCTATTTGCTAAAGGGAAATTTTTTCTTATTCCAAATGCAATTTTTATTCTCCAGCTTTTATTTTGATGTTCCATTTGAAATATGTGTTCTGATTTATAAATTATCAAATTTCAAAGATCATTGTTTTAGAAAAGACTAACAGTATAGTAGTACACATTACGATTAGTATCCCAAGATTTTTTACTTTTACATTGACAAAATTTATAATCACCAACTTTTTTGCCAAATAATTTTTTGAATAACCAAATTGAATTTTACTTGAATCAAAATGCAACAATGGCATTGCGCGATCCCTGATATGCATTGTATGGTAATAACTATTCAAATCATAAGGATTTTATATTCTAAAATTGATGAAGTGTTGGTTAAAGGAAGACATTTGCAAAATTTTCATAAACATAATACACCCATCTACTTACCTTGCATTAAATATTTAAATCGAATTGGCCACAATCTGTAAAATTTCTTCCCTAGTCATTAAACTAAAGGAAAATGGAATTAAATACCTATAAAACGATAAAATTAAATGCTCAGTTAATTTAAAAAATACATAACTAACGACTAGCCCCTTTTATCTTATTATCCAGTTGATAATTTTCTTCACGTTTTGAGAAGAACAAAAAATTTGTATATACTGGCATACAAGGGTATTAATGAAGGTCATGGATCAGGCAAATACTCCAGAATAATTTGAGTTATCGTATTTTTTTCATGCAGGTGTATAGAAAACCCGATTGGTACTACACGATTAGATAGCTTTCGGAAAAAGTAAACCTCTTCATTGGGGGGGGGGGGGGGGCGAAAGATTATCTCGCTTCCTGGTAAATATAGGAGAAAGTAAAATATTGCAGCTATTTTTATAATTACCAAACTATGTCATTTAGTCCTTATATGCATCCATTTAACTTTCCATTGAAGTGATCCAGATTTAAGTGTTTTAGGATCTTCTAATAAAAAGCGACTATGTGCTATCGATTGAGAAAGTTTACAGCGCCTCTAGTAGGGAATCGATGAATCTAAAATTCCTATCTAGTGAACGAAGCAAGATAGGCAAAAATGTTCAGTTACAACGTATTACAGAGCCCTCTATTTACTGTTAAAAGTGAGCGGTTTGTATCGTATAACGTGCACAAAATGGTAAAAATGAAGTTCAACGAAAAATGATAATTCATCATTTGTTTGGGATTACTGTAGATTATTTATTGTTTATTTCCAAAAGGATAATTCAAAACATATTAAAATTATCTTGTTTCATGGATTATTATATTTCCATGCGCATTTACCGTCATTTATCTCGGAAGTAAAATATGTATATATGCAAAATTACTGCAGTTTTGTGGAACTCATTTTCAATAGTTTGTTACAAGTTATGTGCTAACCACATGTATTTTAAAAAAAATCTGATGTGGGCAACACATGATATTCCTTATATAATGCAATTAATTTATTACTTTTGCAGTTAAAAAAAATGTTATTCTTATAGTAGATACTTATATTCTTTCCAAGATATTGAATTTTCTTCAATTAGTTGTGATTTTCATTGATTTAACGTGATTTTTATCCATTTGGCGAGATTTTTGTTAATTTGGCAACAATTAAAAATGTCGCTAAGTTGGCGGCATTCCGCAAAACTTCGTCACCAAAATCTCACCAAGCATTATGGACGAAGAAATAAGTTATTCGTACAGCAGATAAATGATTATTGGCGTTCAAATACAAAAGTATTACTCAAAGAATATTTTTTTCTGAATGGAACGAGCTAGTTCCACAAGAATGATGTCACCAAATTTATCGCATGGTATTACATATGAAAAGTAAACATGTTTCTCAATAGGAAATATATATTTTTTTATTTTATATAACTTTTTGATATTTTTTTTTAAATATGTGCAGTATCTCGAGAACGCTTCATGTTAGCGTTCCAAAATTCATGTCAATCGTTTTCTAATGAAAAATTACATAAGAAATATCTATTTGCGTAACTTTATTAGCGGTTTTGATTTTTTGACGCTTTTTTCAAAATTTCACTCGAAAATTTAGGGGGATTCTGAACATTCGATTACAAATAAAAACAATAGGCTTCCAGTGTTTCTGGATTGTGATTTTTGTAAAAAATTTTGTTCGAATCGGTCCATTTGTTCGTCAGTTATTGTCTCCATAGGCTCACTGACACCCACACACACATACTTTCACATACACACACATACTTTCACACACAGAGACATCACTTCAAAAATGTTTGATTCGTAATCAGGGATGCTTAAAACGTGCTCTATCGTCGAAAACTCGAATTCGAATTTTCGACCCAGTCACAATACTTTCCTTATACATTATGTATATAAGGAAAGTAAAAATGGAGAACCCTAAGTTGATTTTCTATTCATAGTCCCGCTACTGGAGCTCTAGTAAACTCCAACCGAAAGTTAAGGGGTTTAATGATGACTTTGGATTCACAGTTTATATATTCATATTTTCTGCATTATTAAGTTTCCCGCTCTATGAAAATAAATCATATATATAAATATCTGCAATTATTCGGCTTACTGACAAAGTATTTAAGAAATTTTCCATCTAAAATACACCCACCTTAAGTCCGATAGCAACTCATTTAAGTTCAGAATCATTTTAAGCAGAAAAACTTCTAACTGCGATTAATTAACTTTGACGCTAGACAAGTTTGAGATAAACAATTTTTTGCAGCATTAGAGAGCGATTTGTCAAGATAGAACAACCCCGACGTATGAAAAGCAATAATTAAAGCTCAAAAACTTCCTAAAAAATATTATAACCTGATTAATTTTATCATGTCAGGGTAAAAAAATGTATAACACGTTTCTGTGGCACTTCCCTAAAGACTTATCGAACAAAAAAGTCCTGCAGAAAGTCACAAAGGTGATAGACATCATATAGCTTTTAGCTTGACGGAAAAGGTTTCTTTATTGAAAAATAATAAACTTCATATTATTATAGTGGTTTTAAAAAGGTTTGGTATGGAAATATGTTCCAGTAGAACAAATGAATTCCTGAATAATAAATTAATACCAATACATTAAAATGGGCCAGATATAGATGGCTTTTATAGAATTCATCAAAAATCATCTTTGTTAATTACTGTTTAGAATTCTGGTGTTTGATGTTCTATGTTTTTTATGTTTTTTGTTTACAGTCATTGTATCTTATCTGTAGTTCCCACATAACTTGAATGCATAATAGATAAATAAATAAATGAATAACTGCTAAGTTCCAATTTAATTCATGCATATTTCGACAGAGCGTGCATATTACTTTGAAACTTAGTAATAATTATCACTGACAAAGCCTGATAAAATAATTTGAGGAGTCACAAAATGAGAGACCAAAATCAGTAAATAAAATTAGCATGGTATATACCGGGTGGAAAGAATAACGTACCCCTGTTCAGAGCACTGTAGAGAAAAAATACATTGGTCATAAGAACGCCAGATCTGCGTGCTATGCATTTCAAAACTTGGAGGAAACGAATGACCCAAAGAAATGGTTCCAAAAATTACCGATGGGAAAAAAATGGCTCTGAAAACAGTTCCTAGTGAAAATATAATTCAATTAAACAGCTGCGCATATTAATTACGAATTGTGGGTGATATAAACGCGCGATAGATATTAACCATACTTACAAACACTCACATGTCAGTTTAATTAATGAATCCAAAGCATATTACACATGGAATACAGGAGGGAAGAAGGCTGTAGAAAGACAATTCATTGGCAGTGTTCAATGTGTCCACCGTGTTGAAGAAACAACAACTGGTACCTTGTGACAGCTTGTGCAACAGCTGCACGTAACTGATCTGTTGTGATGTTGCGCGTGTGCAAGATAACGCTGTCCTTCAAATCTGCAAGGATACAAATATCTCTCCGATAAACCATGCTTTTCAGGTAACTCCACAGCCAAAAGTCACAAAGATTCAGATCTGATGAATGGGGTGGCCATAAGGATGGAATGCGTGACTGATTACTCGATTTTCTGTAAAATTCTGTCACAAGAACTGTTGAACATGACGTCCAATGGGAAGAGGTGCTCCATCTTGTTGGAATATAGTAGGTCTGAGACATTCTCGTTGTTGGAGAAGAGGAATAACGAAGTTCTGCAACTTGTCTGTATAACGCTATGCAGTAACTGAACAGGTCTTTTGTTCCTGTGGATAGATTTCTTAAAAAATAAATAGGAACCAATCAGAAATGTTGATGTAAACCCTATCCAAACTGTTAGTTTTGGAGAATGTAAGGGGGATCTGTTGAAACTCACAGGGATTTTCCATTGTCCAGATGCGGCTTTTTTGGGAGTTTACTGCCCCACAGAGAGGAAAAATGTGCGCCATATGTTCGCAAGATCTTCCAGGGCCCGTTGGTGTCTACCTGCATACGTGCAAGTAATGTCAAAGCTTACATTTCATTGATATCTGTAACAGAACCTTGTAACGCTTGGTGACAATGGGTTTTATATGGCTAACTTTTTTTATAAAGTTTTCCGCAAACACTTCTGTACTGTTGCGTAGGGAAAATCCAATTGTCTTGCTATTGATCGATCACTACTGATTCCTGCCTTATTGTGACTGGACTGCTCAATAACAGCCGTTGCAACTTCTTAAGCCACTTGCGTTGTCACATACTATATACAGTCATCCAGTTTCCTCGAAGCGTTGAGCCATTCTCCTGACGCTACCTATTGCTAGAACATTTATTACGCAATGATTTCAACTTTCTGTGCTCAAACAGAGGGCCAGCAGCGTTTACACCATTCTTGTAAAACACATTTAATAATAAACTACGGTTGGGCAGTGAGAGTCCCTGAGCGATCGTCGAATGTTTCCACAAACCTTTGAACTTGTTTTCATGGCAAATTGTGTTTAAACAATTTGCATAAAGCTACGTCTTCTTTTGTTGATGCCGTATGGAATCATTAATGGTATTTGCAAAATGCTTACCTAAATTTCATATTCAAGGTTTATGACAGTTAATGGTTGTTTATATCACTTACAATTTGTAATTAATATGCATCACGACTGCCAAGCTGTTTCATTGAATTATGCGTTTGCAAGAGATGTGTTCGCAGCCCTATCGGTCATTTTTTAAATTATTCTTTTTTGCGTCATTCTGAATTCCCCATATTCTGAAATGCATACCACGCAGATTTTGGTTCTTATGGGCATATGTTTCTTCTCTACAGTGCTCTGAACATGGATACCAACTTGTATTTCAACAAGATTACGAATAACATAAATTGAAATAATTGAATTGTAATGAACATAAATTAATGGCATTATGCAATTTTGTTTATACAGCTGAACCCCTGTTAATCGGTTCAACCCTGTTTCTCTTCAACTTAATATATTAGCTTAACTCAATATATACGCTAATTTACTAAACAAAATATGACATTGAAAAATCTTTGCCAAAATAAATGCTACTAAATTGACAAAAATGGAGCAAAGTGACTCAAAACATTGTGACAAATGTAAATATGAATGAACGTAGAATTCTAAGGGTTACCTTACATTATAATTATTTAACCAGTATGTTACTATTTGTAATGTATACTAGTGATATTTATGCGTCTTAACAAATTATCTAGTCAGGTGATTGATATGCATTTATTGCTTAACTTTCCACCAGAATCAAACAAACCGACAATGATATCGTATACTTTACGTAAAGTTCAAAATATATAAAATCATTTTTATAAACCTAAAAAAATATATATCCTCCCCAAAAATTTCTAAAATGTAAATAAAAAGGGCAAGGATGAAATTTTCTAGTTCAGTTTACGTTCTCGCATGATCGTCCTACAGACAAACCTGACAAAATAAATAAACAGAATATTAAATGTTTAAACTACATCTAAATCTAGGCTACATCTAAGTTCAAATCAAATGTTATTTGTGCTGTAAGAGACTCGAAGATGTTTTCTCTTTTATATTTTTCACACATAAATATTGAAGAGTTAGTTGTATCCAATACCAACTTTCGTATGTCTATAAAAGAGCAGTATTCTGAAGTTCGACGTTGCACATGATATCAGATATTGAAAGAGAAACAGGATATTTGACTCATTTTTAACTTATTTACAACAATGGAGAGGGAGAGCTTCGCGTTGCGTATGACATCAGACACTGAAAATGACAACTATATATTGGACTCAATTTTACTTTCCCTGCAATACATTGTAATGTATAGGGAAAGTATTGGAATCATGCCGAAAATCGCAACTCGAGTTTTCGACGGATCTACAGAATTCGAGACCTCTAGAATACGAAAAAACCATTTTGAGCGTGACGTCTGTGTGTGTGTCTGTCTGTGCAGATTTTGTATCCACTCTAACTAGAAAAGTAATTGACCGAATTTCATAAAATTTGGTAGGTAAGTCACTTGTGGGCGAATCTGGTGCTGATTAGTTTTAGGTACGATTCGGTATAAAAGAACCCTCCTTTTTTTGCGAAATGGCCCGCAAAAGCTTGTATCCACTCTAACTAAAAAACTAATGGACTGAATTTCACAAAGTTCGGTAGATAAGTCACTTGTGGGTTACCCTGGTGCTGATTAGATTTTGGTACGATTCGGAAAAAAATAACCCGCCTTTTTTTGCAAAATGGCCCGCAAAAATCGTTAAAATCTAAACTAAAGAGCTCAAATATATATACTCAAATATATCCATTAAATGATCGTTTAATACGTAATTTTTAACGATGAAAAGAATAAAACCAACCCCATTACACTAGGTCTAGCCGTTCTCGAGATATTTTAGTTTTTCGTATTTTCTCTATTCCACCTTTGAAAATAAGTCCGGTTACCGAATGAGAACGAAAATTGAATTAAAAGTGAAATAAATTTATTTAAATAAAGAGAACGTGAATATAAGTCTGCAGGGAAAGTCATGTGCTGCCCACATCAGATTTTTAATTTATTTACAACAATGGATATCAAAATACTACCTCTTGTGTTGTTGCTTCTCAGGCAGTGATTGAGTGCTGTATTTTATTATAATATACACTATGAGTAAATCGGTTTTACTATTTAGAAACGGCTAGAACACCCGTGAGCTCAGCATAAGAATTGTTTTTCTTACAATGCTTGATTTCCACTTGTCTGAGTTCATTGTCTTGGTGAAATAAAATACTGCTTCTAGCGAAGAGAGTAACATAGCCAAGGTACTCAGCATTTTTACATGGTGCTCAGGATACTTAAAAGAAAGGATATATATTTTGGTCACACCTAACAGTTACACTAGTCGTATGTGAATATTCAAACGGAAGAATAAATATTTTAGACTAAGTTAAAAATATATATGCTAGCTCACTCAAAACTAACGATTTAAAAACATTTATGCTATTCATCTGTACCGTAGGCAATATGAACACGCTCTTTTCACTTTTCCTATAGTACATGGTAATGCATTGGGACAGCCTTAGAATGGAGGAAAACATTGGTCTGGGCATAGCTGACCTATCCCCATGCCAGAAATGACTTAATCATTCGATATACGAACCACACATATTGCTTGAATTTAGTGCCACTGTTGTCGCCATTCACATTTTGCTACGAAATGTTGGTTGGTTACAGTGTCTTTGCAATAGCAATTTCATATTTCTAGTCTCACAGTGAGATCGATAAAATAATACTACTATTTTCTGAAATGAATTATGCCCCTGAACTGATGCGCCGATACACGAAATGCTACAACAAAAATTATGATTTTTAATGTTAATCTCCATGACAACCTAAAATAAGCTGATAAAGATTTATATAAAGGATTTGTAAAAATGTGCATTGATTTCATAAATGTGTCATAACGACTTGGGTATTTTTGCATTGTTATATCATATATATTAAAAACACATTTAAAATTCTGGTAGTTAAAAATGTTGTCTATAAATAATTATAGGAAAAATACCATATGTTTGGAAATGGAGTGTAACAGTAAAAAGTATTTTACGTAATTTATTTTAGGGCGGTAAATAATTTTAATTCTTAAGTTTTCATAAGTTATTTTTCAATTTTCAATGACTATCATACAAACTGTAATAAAATATTGAATATTTACAGTCAGTGTATAAACTAATGACATACCAATTTTTCATAAATGGAAGCAATATGTTGAGGAGTCCTTAGCAAGATGATGAACGTGTCAGTTGATGTAGTAGAACTTGCGCAATAAAACGTATTCGCAACTTGAAAAGACCTAATTTGTCCCGTCAGTATACAAGTGTGTTAAGCGATATAACTTTATACAAGTAAATATTACGCAAGAAAAACTGTTTCTGTTAGTACAAAGTGTATTTTTCTATTGCTCTGTGATATTTTCTGAATAATTTGGCTGGACATTTTTACATTCTTTCGGAGTGATGGGTAAATTAAGTACTTAATTGCAAGATAATTTTATTTTTGTTTCTTGAATTTGAGTTTTTTTCTTTACATATTGTGATTAAAATGTGATGCCGTCGTGGAGAAAGGTGGTATGTGTAAAATGGGGTTTGTTCATACTACATAATCACATTCACCCGGTCTTGATAACATCAGCAATAGGATCATCAAGAACCTTCCCCTTTCCTATGTGTACAATGTGTTAAAGCATATGTTGTATATAACGTTACTTTCCCCAGAGTTGGAAGACAGTCAATGTCATCCCTCTTTTAAAAAATAATCACAATCCTAATCTAGCAGATAGCTACAGATCAATTAGTATTTTATCAAGCCTATCCAAAATTTATGAGTTAGTGTTGCTGAGACGTTTGACTAGTTTCTGCAGATCGAAAGATATCATCATTCCTGAACAGGACGGATTTCGTTCTGATTTTTCCACGCATTCCCAACTCTTGCGTGTAGTGGAAACTCTTCATTAAAACTCTGCCAACAGGCAGTATATCAGCATTGTATTTTTCGATATTAGCAAGGCTTTTAATAATACGTTTATTCCTGGTTTGATTACCAAGCTGGTTCGACTTGGTATTTCGGTACAGCTTTTGGGCATCATCGACTCGAATCTCACTAACCGTTCTCTCCGCGTTCGAGTCAATTAAACTATCTCTACCCTTCGACCAATCATGGCCGGGGTTCCACAGGGCGGAAATCTGAGTCAGCTACTTTTCAATATCTTCATAAACGACATTCCCAAGATCCCGCAAGTAAAGCTGGTCATCTTCACAGATGACACAGCCCTGATTTCTAGAAGTTGCTCACCACACAACACTATTAACACCTTACAAAGCTACATAAAACGTAGCCTTGAGCACTGGCTCGTGAGCTGGAGACTCAAATGCTTCCAAGAGTGCAGTCTGCATTTTCCAACTCAACTACCGAGAACTTAGTCATAATGTTTTTCCTTAAAATCTTCAGCTAACCGATCCCATTTTCTAACTCTGTCAAGCATTTAGGTGTCACTCTAGACGCCAAAATGACTTTCAGAGAATAAACACATGCAGAACAAAATTAATTCTGCTAATAACACTTTTAAATCCCTCCTTCCACTTCTCGGTAGAAATGCACACCTTTCCCTCCCTAATAAGCTAATTATCTATAAACAAATCATCGCATTAGGTTTTTTTGTACGTGTGCCCCGTTTCAAGTTTTACAAAACAAAATTTTACGCTGAATTGCTAATACACCCTGGTTTGTCCAGAACGAGATGATACATTACGATCTCAAAGTTCCAGACGTTGCAGGGTATATTCGGAAAACTTCACGAAATTTTTTTAGGAAAAACAATGGCAAACCTACCTGAGAGACTTTGATAGTAGCTATGACCCTTCCACACCTTCCTATCTCAGGACAAAGAAGACCTAGACATCTTCTTTCTGGGCCTTCGGCGCCGTCGTGAAAGTGCCCCAGATATTAAACGCTCTAGGCAGGAGTTTCCTAACCTTGCCAACTCGGGGGCGAAAGACGACAACTCTGTTCCACAGTGGTTATTGACTCGGTAATTCCAAGGTGAAATGGGGATCCTGATTCTTCCTCCCCGGTGAGCCCACAACCCTCGAGAACAATGACTATGGTTTGCTCGCGATTTTAATCCCAGCACGGTCTCTCTTAGATGATTTTTGTATCAGAGCACTTGCTGAATGTTAAATAATTGTGACCCGAAACTTTCTTTTAATAATTTAAATTTTTTAATACATTTACTTAGAATCTCCACAAAACCTAACTCTGCCGTTTTTTTCAAATGTAAAACTCTTATCGGGTAAACTTAAACTTAATTTGTATCTCAGCTTGACTTATCTTAATTTCATACTTTAATTTAAATTTAATTTAATCTTAAACTGATTTAGACTTAAACTTGTTAATTTGAATGTCTTAACTTTAAAATACAAATTTACGAACTTGTAACTGGAAGTTTTTTCATCCTATTTTCCCATTGGGTCGCTCTTTCCCTGGCCCCACCCCCTTCTCTTACAGCCACAGCCCAGTATCAGCCATCCCAAGACGAAGACGAAAGAACATCAGCCGTCTCTGACCTCTACACAGCACCCTGACCAGCGGAGTACATAGTGCTATCCTTATTGCTATTGGAAAATTAAATTACATGGACATTTTCAACATCCTGAGATGGAGGTAATGGTCCTGCAGCTAAGTGACCAATGAACTCCGTGAGCAAGCGTCTTAGCTTGGTATAATCACATTCTCATATTACATCTATTTGATTATTTATGTTTGTTCTCTGGACAATAGCCTACAATTAACCACAAGTCTTAAGGAAAGAAATACTGAAAAGTATATATATATATATCAAGAAGATCAACAAATAATAAGTACGGGTCATGCGTTTAGATAATGTTTTCTTTTATTTATGTTCTAAATATTGACTTCGAAAATAACAATTTTGCAATCCATAAAATACTGTATACTTATATTTTATTATTATTACAATAACTTGTTCCTTATCAGTATCAACTTGTCCTAGGAAGGTTCGATTTAACAAGCTCCTTCCACTTAGCTAATTTACCAGTATATTTCATAAATTTTTGTATCTAATTCTGCATTTTATTTCACGCAGAAAAAGCGAACACAGAAATTAAGAAAATGGCATTTATTTGGCATTTTACCATTTTGATTTTGTTCTCATTCATCTTTTTCTTGTAGATGAAAAAAAAAGATAAATGGAAATAAAAACAATATATCGCATTTCACTCCGGATTTCCCTACAAATACCAATAAGTATTGTCAATGGTGGTAAATAAAATTTGTACTAAATATATAAATATACCTTGATCAAGAAAGCTAGCAGAAAAAGAATTCACATATTTCTTAAACATCATCCCTAAATGATGAATAAAAAGTTTCATACATAGCATATTCTGAAATTTTTGTCCACATAGGAGCACCTAATCTATAAGTAGTACATATGAGTAATTTTCCATTTAAGACAATGCAAATATCATGCCATTAATGCGATGGTTCATAAATTATCCATTCGTTATCCTTCAAACTGCCAAGGAAGGCAAATCTTTCATCGACATGATAAATCGATAAATGATGTTCAAGGGAAGATTGAATGAGAACAAAAACATGAAAGGAGGGATGCAGGAAGAGGAATGTGTCGTCGCTGTCTAGTTTCAATAATTTGTTTCCTTTTGATTATTACTGAAAGATCAGGGAGAATATGTATTAAGAAATATATTTTTAATTAAAAATTCAATGTTGCATTTCAAAGATTTATAGATAACATAGACATTATATATACACACTCATGCAAAGTTAAGCATATTTGCTGTTTATGTGAAAATTTCAGGGAACCTACATTGGAATAGAAGGAAACGCGGTATGTGGATGTAATAGGGTTATAGAAAAAGAAGACAACGCAAAGCAATAATAATAACGACTTTTATTATCCAAAGAAAAGGGTTGCCAGAAAAAGGGTCCCAATACGAGTGTCAACCTCAGTGAAACGGAATGATTGAAACAATGTGATGCTAAAGTTTAATACGGTATATAGGAACCTCGGGTAGTCACGTATGCTTCACAACATTTCTCATGCTTTTGATGAGGGTTTTAATAATCTGTGTGCTCAAAGAGTTCCAAGCCTCACGGAGAGCAGTTTTCAATCCCTGAATGGAGCTTAGTGGGTAGCGGTGGGCTGCAAGATATATCCCGAACATATCCCACACGTGCTCTATTGTATTCATATCAGAAGAGGCCACTGCATGTGCTGGATATCTTCAGTTTGAAGAAAGTCTTCGACCAAGACCGCATGGTGAAACGGCGAGTTATCATCCATGAATATGAATTCCGGCCCAACAGCACCTTGAAACAATCGAACAGTAGGACTTCCTATCTGTATCTCTGACCGGTAATCGACACCGTGTCAAATATATGGAGGCATGTGTGGCGGTCCATTATGATGCCTGCCCAGACCATGACTTCTCCGAACAGAAAACGATGTCTTTCTGTGATGTTTCCCTGGTGAAAACGCTTTCCACTTTCTCTCCAGATCGTGGTACGACGAGAATCAATTTGCAGGCCTAGATTCGAAACCTAGATTCGTCACTGAAAATGAAATTGCTCCACTGTTGTCCACTCTACTGCTGATGTTCCAAACTCACTGTAAACGGGCGTTTCTATGCATACGTGAGGGGCATGCAAATTTCTGGTCGTTTGGCATGGAAACCAGCGGTTCTGAGTCTCCTGTAAACAGTTTGTCTCGAAACAGTGACTCCTGTGGCGGCTGTTAAGGCTGAATCCGGTTGGTTCCTCTGACGTCGCGCAGTTATCACAAAATATCGGCTTTGACGCGCGGTTGTTACACTTGACTGACCTGGTACTCGTCGTCGGTTAATATCTCCAGTGGTTTGGAACCTCTGCACACAGTCTGGAGATCACACACTGAGGCACCTTCAGAATTCGAGACGCTTCTGATTGGGATCGACCGGACTCCAGCATTTCAATAATTCGGCCATTCAAAAACATGTCCATTTGGCATCTGTGTGAAATCTTTCGTCCGTTTTGATTGTGAACAACACTCCGTACAGCAATTGCGAAATTCTGCCTCAACTACCGCTCGAGGCCGTTTTATACTCGTCCCGACGTGCGCCGGTGCTTTGCGCATGTGGAAGTCGATTGAACTGTTTTGTATATGCACAATGATTTACCTTCGTCCCTCTATTCTCCACAACTGATTGTGAACCAATATGCCCATATTAACTTCGAATTTTTCACATTTTTCGAATTATGTTCAACTTTTGGATATGAGTGTATGTATATAGTATACATTTGTTGCTGGGTTCGTTAGTCTAGTGTTTCACATTCTACGTTAGGAGCGCTGCAGTTGTTTTTATTCCATCGGATATTGTTAAATTACTATTGATAGACAAAACATGCACATTCATGGTCATTTCGTCTGTTTAAGAATTTTAAGATTTTTTTTATTTGTTTTCCTTTATTTCTTTTCTGTCTTCTCAATTTTCTTAATTTCTTGAATTGCGTGGGTCGTAATTTCGCTCTAGTAATTGCGTGAAATAAAATATAGAATTAGATACAAAATTTTATAAAATATAATATTAAATTTGCTAAGTGGAAGCGTGTTAAATCGAACCTTCCTGTAACAAGATGATACTGATAAAGAACAAGTTTTTGTAAGAATAATAAACGATGTCAATAAAATTTAGAACATAAATAAAGGAATATTTTATCTAAACGCGTTACTTGGATTTACTATTTTTCGGTCTTACTGATATATAACATATATATATATATACATATACATACATATATATATATATAGCAAAATTCGGTGAGCATAAGCAGTGGAATATGCGGATTCGATTTCTAAAAAAAAAAATTAGGTCCTATTCTGGAGCTGTTTACAGATTAAAATGCACTAATTTGCATAATCGCATTCAGTGTAGCGATCATGTGGATAAAAATAAAGGCTAGGAGAATTCTCATCATTCGGAGACGATATACCTAGTACCTTTCAATGGCTCTATACTTAAAGGACCACGCTTTGTTAATCAAGCTGTATTATCATCGGATCGAGAATGCCAATGCAGCCCTTCGTGAATTTTGGCAGTTGAAGAAGTTACGACTAAGACTGATGAGCTTAACAAATTTACGAAACATGATTCAACGAGTTGAAACTACCGGAACTCTAGCATGGCAGAGTTCCGGCAAGTATGTTCATATATATATATATATAAACATTTGTTGCCGAGTTCGTTCTTCTAGGGTTTCAGATTCTGCGCTAGGAGAGCTGCAGCTGTTTTTATTCCAACAGATATGGTCAATTTACTATTGATAGACATAACATGCACACTCATGGTCATTTTGGCTGGTTAAGAATTCGGCTGGTTCAGTTTTTTGGTTATTTGGCTGGTTTAAGTGTTTTCTTAGGAACCCAATATAAATAAAAACATTAATCCTTGAAATAAAAATACTATCAGCTCAATTTATCCGGCTCAAATTTCATGCCATCATACTTATTTTCTCAGTTTCTTAGAAAAACAAGTTTCTTCAAATGCCATTTTCTTTTTTAAACTTGCTATATATTGTAACACCCACAGAAATCTCTATAGTAGCCCATTTTGAATCATCTAGTCACGATGTCGAGATTGTCAACAAAATCTTTTCTTTAACAAAAAGTATTTATACAGCTCTAAGTTATATTGTGTTCTAGATAGAAACATATTTAAGCTTTGATGCAATATGTGTAGTCGACAAACTTGCTTCTAATGTTAAGAAAATAAGTCGTAGGAAAACATATATTCAAATACCATTTATTTGCTTTTTAGTTATTCTACTATTTCAGAAATATCATTCAATGCAAATTACAATTCAAGTAAATGATATCACTATTCTACCGAAATATAGACTCTTGTTATTGGTGATGATGTGAAGACAAAGATGGCAAAAGTTCCGATCGGAAAAATTATTAATGAAATTTGGCGTCATTAAATTCCCAAAATGTAAAATACAATTTCAAGCTTTTCAGTCCTTAATTAGCGAACAAGTCTAAGTTGAGCAAACAAGACTCAGTTGAGCGACACGTCTTAATTGAGCAACATTACTCGTTGGTCAATTAAGTCCGTATGCTTGATAATAAAGTGATTGAATATAAATTACAGCGGAGGCTAAATAGACAGACGTAATGTTTTCATGGCAGGATTATTCGAAAATTTATGAAATTAAAAAATCGTGTCTCACAAAATGAGGATTCGGATTATCGATGATTCAGAATCTGCCTCACAGATGGATATGAATAAAATCGGTAACCGATTTTATTCAGATTTTCACGATATAAATTACACGTATCAGGTAATAAATTTTCAAAATAGGCAAATAGCAGTTATATTTGCAAAACGCGTTTGCGAAATATTGTTTTCCGTGGATTGGCTTTAACGAGATGAAACGCGAGCAAGGAAGCAAGCATTACATATCACGTCATAAAACAATTTCAAAAAATCTGATGTGGGCAACACATGAATTTCCTTATATAATGTAATGAATTTACTACTTTTACAGTAAAAAAATAGGTTTTTCTTATAGTAGATACTAATATTTTTTCCAAGATATTAAATTTTCGACAATTAGTCGTCATTTTCATTGATTTAGCGTCATTTTTATCCATTTGGCGAGATTTTCGTTAATTTGGCAACATTTCAAAAAGTCCATTCCGCCAAATTCGTCGCCAAAATCTTGCCAAGCGTTATGGACGAAGAAATAAGTTGTTCTTACAGCAGATAAATGAATATTGGCGCTCAAATACAAAAATATTACTCAAAGTATCTTTTTTCATGAATGGAACGAGCTAGATCCACGAGAATGATGTTACCCAATTTATTGCATGGTATTACATAAGAAAAGTGAACATGTTTATCAATAGGAATTTTTTTTTTCATTTTATATGACTTTTTAATATTTTTTTTGAAAAATGTGCAATATCTCGAGAACGGTTCATGTTAGAGTTCTAAAATTTATGTCAATCGTTTTCTAATGACAAATTACATACAGAAAAGTAAGTCCTGTGTTATCCCATACATACAGAAAAGTAAGTCCTGTGTTATGTACTCTGTATCCATACAGTTTAACTCCTAAATTTAATTTTTTGTGGTTTAAATATACTTTAAATCGCAGTTTAGCTTAGTTTTTATAACAACCATCCCCTTAACTGTTTAAAAACCCACATCACTTTTGCGTCACGAATTTTTGGTGGCTTTATAGCCCAGAGCGTAGTAGGTGAGGCGTTGTAGCATAGTGTAAAGTCGGTGTGGTGTTGTTAACCGTAGAGTATTGATTTTACGCAGTTTTGATGTAAAAGAGGAATACATTGAAAATCCATACATATATTTAGAGCATCTGAGTTAGTGTACTGATTTATAAATAAAATCCATCAATATAACATTTCAGTTAAACGGTTTTCATCTGTATGAGTTAATAATTGATTATATATTTTATTGTGATAAGGTAGGATATTTTATTACTAATTAATGGCAACAATTTTTCCAAGAAGACTCGAATTCATACCACGAATTAGCAGTTTGACAGCTGTGATATATCATAAGGGAATGAAACTCTTGCGGAATGAATAAAAGAAAAAGAACAAGAGACCTTCACCAATAACACTTGAAAATCATCCATTTAGTTGCGTCATAAAGTCATACTAATCCAAATGTGTCATGTTTCTCTTTTTTTATGTATACTGTAAATTTTAAAATGTTAAACCTATCGGTTTATCACATTTCTGTCTGTCTCCTCGTCGGAATAATAGTAACTGTATCTATATAAAATATTCTCTTTAAGTTTCGAGAATTCTTCAAAATTCATAGATCAATTAAAACTTATTAATACTCAGCAATATTTTATTAAAAAAAAACATATTTTTCAAAGTAGTGGAATGCGAACTTTAGAGGAGAGGTTTATATTAAAATATGTTGATTTGAACCAGTAATATTGTCAAATTGTATAAAGCTATAACATAATTTTCTTTACATAAGTGTATCTTCAATTATTTACATTACCTGAGTTCTAATTCCTCATTAAATAAATTTTCTTGTATTCTTTACAAAATATATTTTTAACTTTTTATTCCCACGAAGTTCAAATACAAAAACGAAATTTACATAAAAGAAACTAATTTCCGTATAGCAGCACGTATTTTCTTGGACCTCATTTAAAGCAAGGCATTAGAGACACAAAAATACGTCCTGCATTTTTAGGGGGACCAGAAAAGCACATCTATCCGAAGAACATGTGCCATCGAATTAACCTGGTCCTTTTACTATGTCCATAAATTTGCATTAAGTTTTAAATAATAAAGCTGAAATAAAAGTACTGCTTAAAACTGTCCCTCAGTATGTTCAGACCAATAATTGCTAAGATTGTCTCAATGGACAAGCTACATTTGTTTCATTATTTACATTCTTGTCAATTTTCGGGGATTCGGACCACCTTAAGTCTATTACTGCTTAATTCCATTCCCGTGTTTATATTTCTGTCTCTTACATTTCACCTTTCTCCAACAACAACAACAAAAGAAGCTGATGTGGACAGCACATGACTTGCTCTACATAATGGAATGATTGTTTTTATCTTTTCAGAGCTAAACAACGTTCTGCAAGATCTACTGCACAGTGGTTTTGGCATTGAATTAATGCCGCTGGGATCGAAATTTGGAGCTTTGATAAGTTATAAGTGTAAAGAAAGTGACTTATTTATACTCACGTGGAAAATCTTCATCAAAATGCAAATAACTCTTAATGAATATCTCTTGAAATAAATGACTATAGGAGAATTCGCTGCTATCAAAATAAGAGTAAAAATATTCAGAGGGTACCTTCTCGTCTGAATCGAAGAAACTGAACCTACGGAAATGATGTTGATATGTGACATAATGTTATATCTGCAATGTGAATACATTTGATGATACATAATGCTTATTCTAATTTCATGTCATTTCTTGATTCATTTATTTTAAAAGTACAATATGTCACGAAAGGCTAAGTTCATGCTAACGTTCTAAAATAGATATCATACTTTTTCTAATTCCAAATTAGTTTGAAAATAGTTATATATTGATCATTATTGAATATTTTGACTTTTTTAATTTTACAAAAATACATTGAAAATTGGGTGATCTTCGTAACATTAGATAGCGTCTAAATTCATTAGGATTACCGTAGTCACTGATAGTAGTAATTATAACAAATCATTTCCGAAACTCTTAAATAGTTTGTGAGATATCGAGCCCACAGACTCACAGGCACACCAACACAATAGCAGACATGCACAGATACTAACTTGCATATATTTATGGACACACACAAATCAAACATCACCTCAAAAACGTTCGATTCTAATTCAGGGATGCTTGAAAATCGCACTTCCGTCGAAAACACAAATTTGAATTTCTGATCCAGTCACAAATACTTCCTCTATATAGTATAATCTGCACGTAGGGAAAGTAATTGCAAATTGCAGATATGTTTGAACATGCGATAAGCACAATTTATCTAACTTAAGTTTCCAGTCATGATCCTAAAATTTTTCGGCACCTTGTAAAACGAGATAAGAATCTTCAAATAAATTTTGCTTCTATAAACCTACTAGAAGTTTTACTGGCCATAGAAATGTCTTAATACACACATTTTGAGACATCTGGTCACGAATTTGAGTGGTCACGATTGTCAACAACTTTT
Organism: Amaurobius ferox; assembly: GCA_951213105.1. Lineage (NCBI taxonomy): Eukaryota > Metazoa > Arthropoda > Arachnida > Araneae > Amaurobiidae > Amaurobius > Amaurobius ferox. The sequence continues at coordinate 54,679,785 of OX578135.1, forward strand.
TCTTTTCCTATAAAAGAGTTTACACAGCTCAAGGTTGTAATGCCTTTTAGATAGCAACGTTTTTATTTTCAAGATTTGTTTCTTGTGCTCGAAAATGGCATTTAACGTTCATAAATAAAAAAATAAAACTTGATAACGCCCTAAAATTATTTTTCAACATGTAATTTCTATCCTATTTTGTATAGTGCACTTCTTTCTAATAATGCGCATATTTACTACTGTTACTTATATAATTCGTTTAAAAGCGCGGAAGACAATATTTATAATATGTAAATCACAAATGTTTGAGAAATTAGAAAATGTCCCCATTGGTGGTCGAGGTTTAAAATAACGTTATCGTTGCGTAGACGTGTGTGCACCCACGAAAAAGTTTATTTTAATTTTTGTTATAAAATAGAGCATTGTTAAAACGTCATTTTGTTTTCAGAAATTCGCTGAAAGTTCCTTTGAAGTAGTTACCAGTTTGTATTTTTTAGTTTGCAATTATATTCCGGGCAACACCGGCTACATTTTCTAATGAGTAATACAAATGAGGATAGAAGTAACACAAATCAATTTTCTAAATGCCTGTCTTGAACATTTTTTTTTCTATTCACAAATAAAATAATTGTATAGCACAATTTGATACTGACTATATAAATACTTCACGATTTTAATATCCCCTCAGCTCCGTATTTAAAGTATGAGATAACATCTGGTGGAGCAAATGGCGCCATCCGCAACCGTACAATAGAACTTCCCGTTCATGGCACGAATTTGCTATGAACGGGAAGATTATGACTTAAAGTAACTAACAACCTATTTCTATTTATAAAATACATCACCGATGCGTAAATGCGCGGTTTGAACAAAATCAGTTCCGACACTAAATTTTTTTCCATTCCTAATTAAGTCAAACGTATAGGGCATCGTATATAAATAATTTTAGGGCATTAATGGCTATGCAAAACTTTCTAAAAATCCCAAATGAGGACAAAAATAACACAAATAAATTTCCCAGGTGCCTGTTTTGAACAAAAATCGTTCACATACTCAATTTTTCCATTCACGACATGCCAAATCTATAACGCAATTTCATAATGGCTGTATACATACTTTATTGCTTGCTGAAAATCCCCTGTGCTCCGGATTTAAAGTACGATATAACATCTGGCTGCACCAAATGGCTCCACAAGCAACAGTGCAATAGAATTCTCGTTTACGGTACAAACATGCAGTAAACGAGAAATTTTTCGAGTTAAATACCTAAAAAATAATTCATATTTTAAAAGAATATGGTCAAGGTGTATTATCTTAAGTCCTGAAGTACCTGTGTACTATATTTCATGTCCGTTCGACGTCTAGATTTTCCGCTACTGATGACACAGACAGACGACGCCTTCCTTTATTATTATAAATGTATCTGATAAGTGTTAAGAAACGTATAATATGTACTGTGTCAATATTCTTAATGCCCACGTTTGCTTGCAGAATTCATCAGCGGGATTTCAAAAATACTATTACTAACAATATATCGCCAATTATTGTTCCAATATAGCATATATGTAAATAAACCTTATACAATTTAATATGATATATTTTACTTAACGTACGACGACCAGAGAAGATCGAAACATATCTGTTATTTTGTGTATTTGTGGTTTGTTTTTAAAACCAGAGACTTGGCTTCTTTGTTGAGTGAGAGTAGAAGTCAAATTAGGAGGACTTAAACGAAATGTTTCAATTTTTGCCTGGAGTATGTCCACGAAAATCTATAAAATACCAATCATAGAACCAATAAATATCACTACGGGATTTGTGATTGGGCAGGTCCGAGTGTAGGGATGGTGGAATAGTAGTACTTGATAAGTAATTATGAGTAATTAGTAATTAAGAGCAATGAGTAATTGTGAGTTATGAGTAATGAATAATTATAAGTTATGAGTAATGAATAATTATGAGTTATGAATAATGAGTAATTATGAGGTATGAGTAATGAACAATTAATTAAATAATGGCATATAATGTAAGTACGACACAGTTTCAGTTCTTTTTACCCCATAAATATATTTTTATTGACAGTATGGATAAACATAAACTCTTATTAAAAAATTATTTCTCTCTATCAAATAGGCACTTGTTAAAGAAATACTGGGAAAATAAAAAACAATATTAAAGAAAAAACGGATTTGAAACTGAAATTTAATTAAAGGAGAATTAATAAAACTGCAAACCAGTTTATATACAACGTTTTTCTATATTAATACAATTTATGTTAGAAAAAAACCACTTTAATTTAATTAAATTTAAGAATTATAATGCTTTTTTCGTATGATATTAAAATATCCTTAGAAAGCTTTTAATTAAAATTTTGAGTTGTAATATATTTTACTCAACTCTTCTTTCAGAATATTTTAATAAACAAACTTATGTTAAATAATTAACTATGTGTGACGTGAATTTGTTATTTAAACAGTTTTTGCTTTTGCGATAATGCTAAATCCGTGGAATTCGAATACTGTTAAAATGATTTGAACATTTTATTACATTTCATTGGAGACAGTTGTTTTAAGTGCAAACAAAATATTTATTGTAACTAATAATTCGAAAAATAAAAATTTCGTAAATACAGCATACACAGAAATAAAAACATATCTACGGTTTCAGAGACACAACGAAGGCCTCCATCTTCCAGGCCGACAAGAAAAGTAACCTCATCTTCTCAAATCAGATTGGCAACTGAGATAGATTAACACACGTGGCTAAGGGTTGGAGAACAAACGTAGTTATCGCCGAGGGAAGAAATGAAAGAGGAAAACAACAAGAAGGATATTATCATAACGAAATCGACCTATAAGGACAGAATGAATAACAGAAAATAAGACGGTAAAAGAAATATAAGCAGAGAAAATAGAAACAATTGGATAATGAGAAAATCTACTAAAAATGTAACAAAAAAAACCGAGCGTTTAAATTATCTGTAAAATTGCAAACTAGAAAAATGAGTAAAATATATTGGAAAAGACGGCAAATTGATGAGATCAAACAGAAGATAAGGAAATTCAAATATGAACAAACCAACTGGTTTCGGAGGCCATATGTGCTAACTTCGTTAAATAAAATAGTTGAAATATAACTAAAATCTGGATTAACTAGACAAATTTTTGTTTATTTTATTGCAAATAAGCTTGCGTAATTTTGTTTGTTTTCTAATTAAATGCACGTGGGAAAAAAATTAACGACGGCACATGTTCTCAGATTTTATGATCCTTTTTATAATGCTTTCACTGTAGCTTTCCTCAGCGTTACCTAAAAAACTTTCCAGTGATTCCATGAAAGCGCCAAATAAAGGGATTTGTAGGAAATTCAAACCATACCAGATATGGGAGTCAACTCCGTCTCTGCCAACCATCGATCGACCATGCTAGGAATCAATGCTCGAATTAAAATTTAGGGCCAGAAGATAGTTTTTGAATTAATGACATGTCTTTGGATTTGTAAGCTCGAAACATCCAATGACTACAGTGGTGAACTTGACAAGAGTTTAGAGCACGCAACCAGCACGAGATGGCCCCACCACCTATTGGGGGTGACCTTTGCTGCTTCTCACAGACAGAACCGAGCTCTTTCCAGGGAGGGTGTGTGGTACAGCCCAATTAAACGTTCGGACACGAAGTTAGCTTCTAGTCTAATTTTATAGCTTTGGGCTCGTAAACTCTTGGTCCCAAATTTGAACCTGGATGGGTATCAAAACATCCAATTCCTACAGAGCCTCTCGTTCACTGCTTAGATTTATCTTTCGTTCAAAATTTTTCGTAAGTAAACGACAGCAAAACAATAGTTTCTACCGGAATGGCCATGTGTTGCGTTGCTACAAATCGCTGAAAGGAGTTCCATGAATTGGGGAACATTTAACACAGTTTTCGCTTTATTTAACAATGAAACATATTGTATAAAAACATAACATTTATTTCCGAAGCAATTAACTGTAGTTTCGTTTTATCCAACATGCCGAGCTAAAACCTCGCATACCAAGTACATTAGTACATTCTCTCAATTTATGTGTTTTCATTACAAAAGTAGCCTTTTCACACTGACTCAAACGCCATTTAAGAAATAGAGGCTACATTTTCTTTTTCTTTAAGAGATCTTTCTCAAATGTATTATTTTGGTAGACGTATCTATCAAATCAGCCGACAGTTCTATTAGCCAACGACAAACAAAAGCCACAAGGATAGTTCTAAAATTAAAGAGTGCATATTCATAGAGATCAGATTCAATTCCTACAATAGTGAATGCATGTTGCACAAAACAATGAAACATGCTTTACAAAACAATGAAACATATTGTACAAAACATGAACATTTATTTCCGAAGCAATCAACTATAGTTTCGTTTTATCCAACATGCTGAGCTGAAACCTCGCATATCAAGTATATTAGTACAATCTCTCCATTTATGTATTTTTCATTCCAAATGTAGTCTTTTCACATCTGACTAAACTGCAATTTACCAAATAGAAGCTAGATTTTCCTTTCCTTTAAGATATATTTCTCGAAGATATTATTTTTGCAGACATATCTATCAAATCAGCCGACAGTTCCATCAGCCAACGACAATAAAGGTCACAA